>VWZD01004573.1:0-88316 GCA_013396695.1 Sakesphorus luctuosus | reverse complement strand
TTTAAGAAACACAGTTCTAACATATCGGCTTACCCTGCACCTTTGTGAAGATGAGGATAAATTTGATTCTTTGCACTCGTAGTCCATGTTTTGAACCTTGAAGTATGCTTTTGACATTCCTTGAGAAGTGATTTGTTGTTTGGTTAAAAAAACCAACCATTTGTTTGGTTGTTGGTTTTTGGGTTTTTGTTTTTGTTTCTTTAAATGAGAGTGCCAGGCATATCTTCATCTATTAAAATAAAAATTGAGGCGTATTATTTGGTAATACCAGGTGACTAGATTTAAGAGAAACACAAGACACCAGAAAATCATGATAAAACTATGCATTTCCAGAAAGCAGAAAGGAAATCACTGCTGAACTTCAGATAAGGGGACAAAGCATTTTTGTGGATGCTCATAACTGTATGCAAACAGGGTAAGCACAATACACTGGATACACAAATGCTAAGAGGCACAACTTCCCTGATACATTTGTATCTCTTTGGCAACTTTCCAAGTCAAAAACTACTTTCACCTCCTTTAGCATTTGAGACTATAAAGATCACAGACAGTATGCAAGAACCATCAGTAAACACCACCAGTAGCATATTAAGATCTGAGCACTCTAACACTGTATTAGCAATACAAAATATCAACCCTGGCTTTTTACAAACAAAATTTGTGGTTATGATTGTCTGTCTGGTTTTGGTACACTTATTTTAACAGAAGTCCCAGCAGCTGCAGGAATACTTTTTATCTAGGCAGGAATTTCAGAGATGAGAGGACAGAAAATGAAACATGCCACAAAGAGATGTCTGAATTGATGTTAATAGGTACATATATGGTGATGGAATAGTCCAGTGTATCTTTTAGCTACTACGACAGTGATACATTGTTCTGAGAAAAAGAGAAAACTGAAGTACTTTGGAACAAGGAGCATTATCATTAAAACATTAGAAGAATTAACCTTGATGGAGCTGGGCCTTCCCCTTGATATGGAAGGTGTGGTATATGAGTTTAAACAGACACTCCTTAAAAACAGACCCAGTCACGCCCATAGTGAACAAACAGGCTTGACTCACTCTATTTGTCAAACCTTAAAAAATTATGTCAGTAGCAGCATGGATGCTGCATACAACTTTCTCAGAAGATTTAACACCAGACATCAGTGTTAACTTCCTGACCTACTATTTCCATAGACTTAAAAAGATCACATGAAGTCTGGTATGACACATAGTCAAAGTACTTATATTATCAAAAAGTGTTAGAGGATGATAAAAGCAGTGACCAATGGCTGAATCCAACGCAGCATACATAAGGTTTTCTGCTACAGGATTAAAACAGATATGGAGAAGTCTCTCATCTGAATGCCTGTGGCAACTGTGAAGGCACTAGGAGTGGTTCAGGAAGAGCCTCTGGTTTCCAGCCCAGAAAAACAATCTGTACCACCATGCTTCATAGACAGTGCTAGGACTGGACATTACTGTGTTTCCTCCATGTTGCTGTTACAAATACTGTCTCTTCCAGTTCCTTATTTGACAACGTATATTTCAGGCTTCAATGGCTTTGGCTTAGAACTCCCTTTCTGAGGGAAGGATGTGCTGTCATATGTTTGAAAAGATCCTAGAGTACTGGGGTTCAGCTCAGCTTTGAGTAGCATTTGCATGGCTCCAATCACAAAGGGAAAAATAAAGTCTGACTTTGTTAGGAGCTCAAACCTTTCCTACTGCTGAAGATTACTCAGGTGGCATGAACTGCTTATAGATGCCTTCCAGATCATGCTCTCACAACTATTCTGTCTTACCAGATACATGTGATTCAGTAGGGACTGGCCCAGAATACATGCACTCTGACAAACGGCAGCTGATGTTGAAATTAAGTACACTTCAGAGGAACATAGAAACTACTTTCCAAACTGTTAGTGGTAGAGCAAGCAAGCAAAAAAAAAAATTTTCCTATAAAATGGAGTCCTAACTAGGACTTCACCTTTGGTCCTTCAATCTTTATCAATTAAAGATGTCATCACAATTCAGAAAAACAGAAGTAACCACATTTTCAGAGCTATTAAGGCATGCAGATGAGGGGGGTTTATCAAAGTGTTTGAGTGCTTTTGTAAACTTGCAGTTGTATCTGGTGCTTCTCTGTATGCAGAAGATCCTTAATAGCTTTGCTAATAGGACTCTAAGGAACCAGCTTGCCCACAAGACAATAGAAATATTCAGGGGACTGTGATTAAAATTTCATTAGAGCTTACTTTACGTCTCAGGAAGTTTACATTTTCACTCAAAATTAATGTGAACTACCTATTCTATTCAGAATACATGTGAGCAAGTGCTGTTATAAAGTATGTATTCCAGATTGATTCATATATAGACAACCGGGAGCAGTAATAAGTACATACACTACAGGGTAGTATATGAAAGACACTGGAATAGGCTACCTTATCAAAAAATGCTAAAGGGTTTTTCTAATTAGGCAGCAGATAATTTCAAAAGGAACTCAGCAGAAACCAAGTAGTATCTTTGTCCTATTTAAAAATCTCCCGTGTGTTTATCCAGTGTTTCAATTCATATTCTTAACCTAATAATTCATCAGTTACTACTATCCTCATTTAAACTTTGGACCAACTGTTCATATCACCTGTTACATGAACGCAGAACATTTACTCCAAGCTGGTAGTCTGAAATATAGAATTAGAAATAGATTCTGCATGTTATTCTATTAAAAAAAAAGAATCTTGTTAGTTGGACAGCTCTGAACTACAAATTTGAAGCATAAATAAAATTTGAACACCCCCATCTTCTCTTTATTTCAAAATATCACACAATCACATCATCTTGACCTTACTAACTTTATGAAATACTCAGTGTTGAACTAGGCTTACGGTGTGGGGGATTCTATAGTGTGAAATTAATGAGCTGGATGGGATCCCTTTTATTTAGGAGGCAGAAGGAAGTTCTGTGGGGAGGTGTGAAGTCTACTCATGTCAGTGGAAATGTGTTGTGTGGGCACTGAGGTGCCTTTAAGAGGAGTTCCATAACCTGACATTTTCTTGCTTTCAAGAGTTTTCTCTGCATGGATGTCAGACTTACTCAGCCTTAACTGATTCAAACAAAGCTTTTCTTTACGGTAATATGCACAGTTGAGTAGGGAAGTACTCACAGTAAGGCTGGTGAAACCAGTTTGGGTTCTGATGCCACAAGAAGCTAAATTCAGCAAGCTCACAATGTACCAATGTTAACCTAGTCTGAATTTGGAGCAGAAATATTCCATTAGTCACCATTTGGACACAACATAGTCTCTGGTACCTGGCAGTGTAGTATGAGTGGGACTAGAGGAGTTCAAAAAACTTTATTATAAAAAGCATGAAAGCCTTATCTACTAAGATTGTTGTTTTTTTTTTACTTAGGAATATTTTGTTTTTAACTTTGGAGTCCGTTTCCATAAAATGTTGAACATCAACTTTGCTATAAAGCCCATAACACTGGAGAGTAAGTGTGAGTCTGCTAAGGGTGTGTGTATATGTATGTCAGCAACATGACTGTGCAAATCTGTTGAGAAGTATATTTTTGCTTTCTGGACATAAGTTCATGTAGAATTTTTTTTTTTTGTATTTTTAAAATTGTTGGACTTTGATGCAGAGAACTTATTTCAGGTGATTTATGAATGTGACAAAGAAAAGATCAGCACAGAAGTTCCTAATTAGCACTATTATGGTCAGTAGATTCTTCAGCTACCATCTCTTAACTTTCACCTTCTCTTTAATGCCAAAAGGGAATGCAACAAGCAAATACATGTTTGAAAATAAAATACTGCTGGGTACATATAAAATTAATTTTGTCTTCTTTAACTTTTCACAAGAACTTAAGGAGAATTTCTGCCCTTTTATGAATTTCACAGTGTTTGCGGGTAAGTGTTGAATAGACAGATACTGCAATTTTGAAATGTTTTGTGCAGATGTCTGCAGCACGGTTAACACTCCCTGATAAGGGATTTAGCAACTTTTAACACTGGGTTACAATTATACTTCTAGAAAACCTTACATTTATTTCTGTCTCTTTTTCTAGTAAGCACATGCCTCAGGTAATCTCACTTCATCGCACTAGCCTGTTATTTGATTATACTGACAAATAAATCTTTGACTGAGGCAGCATAAAACTCTCCTTTTTAATCAGTTATTCTCAAACTCAGAAAAAAAAAACTTTTACTCGGAGTATTTCTGACTTGGTTTCTACCCTAAAGGTGTTTTTAAGATGTTTGATCTACTTCAGAGTGTAAGCATGAGAAAATAGACGTTTCTCATTATTAAAAACAAACCAACAAAAAACCATGAATGGTATTTGGAACATCTGTACAACTCTAATGGAAAAGTGTTAAAAGCTGATATTGAGTGAAAAACTGTTCCAATTTGCTTGAGTTATAGGCTTTTGAAAACAGGACCCCACACTTGTCCAAGGTAGTTTTTTCTTCATGAACATGGCATGCTGCGATGTTTTTATGGTTAATATACTAAAGGGCCACGGGCTGGGGAGCATTTCTGTGTGTTTTCAGCTTCAGCTGACTAAAAACCTTTGAAAAATGGAAAATGGCTCTCAATAAAAATTATTTGCCCTTCACTGAAAACGTTCATTGAAATAAACCATATCCAAGCACAATAATTCTGAATCATCAGGAAGAAAAAAAAAGTGGTGGGGTTTTTTTGGTTTTGGGGTTTTTTTTTAAGGAATACAGGAAGCAGTACTGTTACCTACCATCAATTCTTTCTGTTTATCAAAGATGTAGACAGCTGGATTGTCCACTAATGCTGTAGACTGTTTAGGAACATGGAATTGGTGATACTTGAGTAGATCTGGCGTGTATTGCACAAGACTTCAATCTGACAGCCAAGATACTAAAACCACCAGAGCAGGCAATTAAGAAGCTTCTCATTACATGATGAAGTTCATGTTTACTGCATTGAGATAAAGGAAAGGAAACTACAAACTTCCCTACACCATTAAAACAAAAAAAAAGCAATACTCAAACCATTATAGGTGTCAATACACAAATAAGGTCTCAGTCCCTCATTGAAAATACGGTCTTCTGTATGCCCCTGATTTTCATGGGAATCTATATGCTTATGTCTGCATCTCTGTGGGAGCCTCACTGTGAATAAAGTCTAGGTGCATTATTGCTGAGTAGCTACAAGTATGAAGTTAACTTAGGGACCTGTATGCCATAGGGACCTGCAAGTCACTGCACAAAGTCAGGAGTGAGGAGTTTGTCAGTTACCCCATTCCCTGCAAATGCAGAGCCCAAAAGATAACAGAGATCAGAGAGTTGCTCTGGCAGCAAGTCCAATAACTCTCTATAGTCTTTACTAGGATTGACTGTTTTTAAGGAGAAACAACAGTAATGAATCTTGCCCTTGAAAACAAATATAAAAGTCATTGTCATCCTGAATTCATATATCAGCTGGCACAGGTGGAATTCCCTCTTGTGAACATACAACGCCTAGAATCGAGAGCAGATGAAGTGAGCCAGCCATTTCTCCACCCTTCTTATTTATACATCTCCACACACACAGTCAGTTGAAACTATAATTAAAATGGGATTTAACATAAAACCCACCAAAATTTGGGATTAACTAATTGACATTCAGCTGGTGACACAATTACTCCTGCTTGTGCAGTCTGGTGATACCTAAACATAAGGTATGAAATATGATTTAGAAGTTATTATGTAGCATAACACTACTTATAGTCTCACAGATTTTTCCAAGACCTCAGCAGCTTAGTATAAAAAAATCTTCCTGATGACAGAACACCTAAACCCCAGGTTTTTCTCTTATGACTTTACCATGTCTGGCTTGCACCGCTGCTTATTCTTCTAAGATGGATCTGGCATTGCTGAACAGAGGATTTGCTGTGAGTTTACAAATTATGACTAATGGATTGTGCTTTCCAGTCAAATGTGCCAAGGATTCATGTTAGCATGTATGTGATGCACAACACATGCTAATGAATAGCTGTTTCATTGAACTGAGTGCTAGGTCTCTTGGCATAGAGCCTCATTTTCGGTGTGCATTGTTTTCATTATGGTATTACTACTGACTGCCAAATCTAATTGTTTTTATTTTTAATAGAAAAGATATACTCCCATTCAAAATTTAGCATTTTTTAAACAAGACAGTAATCTGTAAGGACTGACTCGGTTTTGAGGTTGAAGAGAACACTCACACAATATAGAAGGCTTATAACCTTTGAAAGTGATTCATTGACAGCAGATGAATGGTGAAGATATTAGTATTTCCTGAACAGCATTATTTCTAGAAGAGACTTCCCTTGCTTCTATACAGAACAAAAAGACCTTTGTGAATGTGTGCCATGAAGTATCACATTGATTTAATGTTGCCTAACCTATCTCAACAAATGGCAACTCCTTTTTCGGGTTTTCCAGCAATCCTCTAAGCTGGCACTTGGAACATTGTAATTAGCTACTTACTCAAAATGCATTAAAATTAAATGTATGGCTCAGGACATTCAGATTTGGAAACAGCTGGCTGGTTAGGATAAACTGGTACACTCTGAAAACTTGGATGTTGTACCAATTCGCACAAGCCAAAGATTTGGCCTATAGAAAGCAATAAACTTGTTACAATCATGCATTGTTTTATGTTGTTTTAGGAGTGGTTTGGTGTGGGGGTTTTTTTCTGTTGTTTGGGTGGGGGTTTTTTCGTTGTTTGGTTTGGTTTTTTGTTTTGGGGGTTTTTTTGTGGTTTTTTTTAAATATAATTGTGTATCTTATGAGAACAGCATGGATTCTATAGAGTCGGACTTTCGAAATTAGTTTCTAAATATTTAAATAAATACTCTGAGGGTAAATTACTGTAATTTGAAGGAAAAGACCTACCCAGATGTGCTTCAGATTTTAGGTAAATAAATTTTCTCTGGGATAGAAAAGAAACAGCCCCCTAGGGAAGTTGGATAATTAACACCATAGAACAAATACTATGTATTTGATAAATACAAAGTACTTGTATTATGTACTCTGATATAACCCCTGTCCACATTACTTCAGTGTGAAATCTGAAGAGTTGTTGTAACTTCATAATATGTTTGATGAAAAGCAGAAGACATTTGTGTGATAAATGGGAAAACTGTTGAATCTGGAGAGCTTAGTAAACCATATCCCATACTGATAATCGTGCAGATTTAATACACATGGCAGTATTAAACAGCTACAGTGAGCACTGCTGGAGACAAAATAAGGTCAGGAAGAGCTAAAAACTAGCAAGACCTAGCCTCCAAATAAACCACTCTGATGGTTCCCCAGTTCATGATTAACACAGGCCATGACTCAGCAAACTCTGAAATACACTCTTAATTATTCAAGCAGTCTTTTAAATTAGATAGTCCTTTAGTTAAGACGAGATTATGCTTAGTTTGTTGGATCACTGTTGTCAGTAATTCCCTATGTTACTTGTAAGCTGGTGGAACAGTGGAGGAAAAAACCAACTCTCCCATTTGTTGGTTAGCAAGTTTTCTTCCTTCAGAAAGAAGAAAACTCTATTTTTCTCCCATATTCTCTTACCATTTGAATTCTACTCCATACCCACAGTGTTAGAAACGGCTCACCTGAACAGCCAGCATGTCTTTCTCAGCTTCCCTTATAATCAATGGAGAGAGAAGCTCCTTCTTGTGGCAATTTCTACCAGGAGCTGTGTGTGGATGGGCTGTGTTCTGGCACAGAGCTTTCTGCCCTTTTGCTTACACAGGTGTATGAGATTACCAGCTAATAAAGATGCCTACCCTCGAGTAGTTTAAGTGTGCTCTCAATACAGCTTGAAAACTCAATGAAAATTGAAACTATTTAAGGAAAAAAAAAAGGCCAGCACTAAACAATGAGGGAATTTAACTCTTACCTCTTTCCTGTGTTATGTAATTTGGGGGAGTTTTATGTAGTGCAAATCTTATGTAAACATAATAACACTTCTATTCAGTGTGGTTTTGTAGCCACATGGCTTTTATTTTTGTAATTGGTGAGTATTTCTAGATTAAATTTGCTTTCTAAATGCATTTTTAAAATTTTGTTTGTGTGTGCCTGTACTGCCAGGTTGAATAATACAGTTTTTTGTATATTTGTGTAATATCTACAGAGATCCACAAAATGTGTTTGCAGTTATGTGGTGACAGACACTGTGGGTATGTCACCGTCCCAAAAGTGGGGCAGAATATGGTTTTTGGATAAGCTACATTTCAGTTATTGGCTGTAATTCTGCCTTTGTGATGAAAATGGAGGGTTTGAATGCTGCTTTCCCCTTGCTGAGATGTTCAGCCAGGTCATGTTGCTGCTTCTAGCAGTCCTCTCAATCCTTCTGCTTGCCCTTACACTGACAACAACTTTTGCTTTCTCCCTTCTTTTATTTCATCATTATGAAGATATAATGCAAGATCCCAGTCATTCCTGACCCTTTATGACAAACACAATTATGACTCCTTTCCCTTCATTTGGGACCCTATGGTGCTAATCTGGAGGAAAAACTCACATCTCACTCTGACAGGATAGACGTTCATGTTTCTATCTGCTTTAGTCAGCAGAAGGACTGCCTCAGAGATTTAAGAGTATACCCTCGCTGGCTTTTGCTTCTACCACAGGCAATTTTAAAATTGCTTCTCAATGGCTTCTTAACTGGTTAACAGTTCATTTACTTTAATTTATGCCGTAGTATTAACACCAGGATGCCAGCATCTTAGCTGTTCCATTCTTAAGGGCAATGCTATGGTACCTTCTCCTTGGGTTCTAGCTTACCTCCTCCAGTAATTTTTATGTCCTAAGTACGGTTGGCTTTATTGCAGAAGTGAATTTCCATGGGCTTCCATCAAGTAAAAATCTTGAACAGAGGACCAGATCAGTGAGGTGTACACTTTTAGGTTAATATAATCACACAGAGGTAGATATACCCCACCTCTTTCCCTTCCTGTCCTAGTTTCTTCAAGTGACTTCAGGATTTAAAGCTTAAGAAAATTGACAGAGAAAAGGTAAATGTTACTAGGGGTGTGTTACTGATACATGCTTTCCAACAGGCTCACACCTCATTTCTTTCCCTTTATCAACAAGACCTTTCTTTTCATTGGTTCCAGGGTCCCAGAGATTCCAGCTTGCTTGCTCACTCTAGTAACATGTACAGGGCTAGCTAAACAAATCCCTAAATCAATAAAATCACTATTTTAGAGAAGAGCAAAGAGAAGAATTGTTCTGAAAAAGCAAGGAATATTAGAGCATGTAGAAACATAGAGAATATTTTTGAAATCTTGCTTGATTCAACTCTTGGTCAGCTGAGCTGAACCTGAACTAGTTACTGAACTGAACATATTTCAAAGTATGTCAGAATCTATCTTCTATGTCAAACAGATGTATCTCCAAATACTTTAGTCTGCAGGTTGAGGTGGAGCCTCCAATGGACTTGTAGAATCTTTAAGTGGTGAATGACTTAATGTTCCAAACCCAAACTTGCCTCAAGCATTTGGCTATTAACTGAGTTTTCCACTTATCTGCTGATAATATGTAAAGGGTGTTTTAAGCCACCAATACATATGGAATTATTGGACTGGTTTGCAAATATCATTAATGCCAAAACAAACATCAACATAATTCATGCATGATTCAGCAAATACCATTCTACCAGATCTATTTACAATCTGCATGCTAACCATGTATGCTAAAATTACGTGAATGACACAATGGCTCTCAGCACACTATGAAGCTTCCTTGTAACATGATTTGACATTCTCTAGAAAGAATCAAAGGCAACCCCCTAAGCTTGCTGAGTTGGCTTGTATGGCCATTCATGATTACCTCCATTTCACCATGAAAGAAAGACCATTTTTTCCAAAATTAAATGAGATATATTGCTAAAAATTGAGATTCCTGTGGTCTGAAATCCTTTGAAATGCTAGAAAAACCATTATCATACAGACAGTTTTCAAATAGTGCAGTGAAATATGGACGGACATGACCTTTTCTATTAAAAGTTCACATTTTTTGCGTGAGAACAGGACATCCATACTTTAAAACTTTTTCCACAAAGTCTGTTGCCAGACCATGGTGTTACTTAGAGTCATAGCAGAATGCCAAAAGGTCAATGTTTCTGCCATTCTACATGATAAAGTTTGGAAAGTTAAATGGAATTGAAACTGCCCAGGGATATGAAAGGCAACAAGAAGGGCATTTAGAAGCACGTAGGTGACAAAAGGAAGACCAGGGAAAATGTGGGCCCATTACTCAAGGAGATGGGGGACCTGACTATGCAAAATGTGGAAAAGATGAAGTACTGAACTTTATTGGCAAGACTGGCCTTCAGGAATCTCAGGCCCCCGAGACCAAGGAGAAAGGCTAGTGCAAGAAAGATGTACCCTTGGTGGAAAAGGATCAGAAAGGAAATACTTATGCAACCTGTATACACATAAATCCATGGGCCCTGAGGGGGCTGCCAGACATCACTGCAAGGCAATAATCTATAATCAGTTATGGTGACCAGGACAAGTTTCTGAAGACCCTGAGAAAAGAAAACCTCATCCCATCTTCAAAAAGAGAGAGAAGAAACCAATGAACTACACTCCAGTCAGCCTCACTCCAGTCCCTTGGAAGATGATAGAACAGCTAATGCTGGAAACCATTTGCAGGCATAATAAGGACAGAAAAATCAGCAGCAGTGGTCAACATGGCTTCACCAAGGGTAAGTCACGCTTGACCAACTTGATCAACTTCTATGATGTATGGCCTGGTAGATGGGGGAAAAGCAGTGGATATTGTATATCTGGACTTCATTACGGCCTTTAACACTGTCTCCTATAAGACCCTTGCAGACAAGCTGCTGATGCATGGGCTGGATGAACAACAGTGAGGTGGTTTGAAAACTGACTGACTGACCAGTCTCAGGGGGATGTGCAAAATTCTAACTGGAGGCCAGTAACTAGTAATATACCCCAGGGGTCAATATCAGGTTCAGTCATGTTTCACATCTTCATCAACTATCTAGATGATGGGACAGAGTTTACTGTCAGCAAGTTTGTTGACGACACAAAACTGGGCAAAGTGGCTGATAAGCCAGAGGGTTGTCCTGCCATCCAGAGGGACCTTGACAGTCTGGAAAAATGAGCCAACAGAAACCTCATAAAGTTCAACAAAGAAAAATGCAAAGCCCTACACCTGGGGAGGAACCGCCCCATGCACTGATATTCTGGAAGACCACCAACTGGAAAGCAGCTTAGCAGATAATGACCTAGGAGTTCTGGTGAACATGAGCAAGCAATGCCTCCTTGTAGCAGAGAAGTCTAATAGTATCCTCCGTTAGACAAATTATAGCCAGCAGGTAGAGGGAAATGATCCTTCCCATCTACTCAGCACCGGTGAGGCGACACCCTGGAGCACTCTTTCCACTTCTGGGCCCTTCAGTACAAGAGAGACACGGACATACTGGAAAGAGTCCAGTGAATGGCCACATAGCTGATGAAGAGACTGGAGCATCCCACATGTGAGAAAAGGCTGAGACATCTCGTACTGTTTAGCCCCTAAGAGAAGAATCAGAAGGATCTTTTCAGTGTACATAAAAACCTGAAGGGAAAATACAAAGAGGAGCCAGGTGCTTTTCAGCAGTGACTGTGCAAGGGACACTGGGCATGAACTGAAACACAGGAGGGTGCTCTGAACATCAGGGAGCAATTTTTCATGGTGAGTGTGACTGAGCACTGCCACAGGCTGCCCAGTGAGAGTCTCCATTGCTAAAGATACCAAAAAAATATCTGGACATTCTCCTGGGCAATTGGCTCTAGGTGACCCTACTTGAATAGGAGGAGCCTGGATCAGGTGACCTCCAGAGGCCTATTCCAATCTCAGTCATTCTGGGATTCTGCAAAGTTAAGAGATTAGAAAATTGTATTTGAAGCAGAGTATCAGTGTATTGCACTCAGACGGCTAACAGGAGCAGCACTGGATAGTTTTAAACTGGGAACTTCCTGCAAGTTCTTGTGTGCTTTGGCCTCCTGCCAGTTTATAAGGGTGGAAAGCTCTTAGCAGCTTCTGAAAACATGACTAATTCCAGAGGGCACAGATCTGAGCAGCACATTTGATCTTCGGTTCTAGAAAAGCTTGCTATACTTGTATTTGTAAAGGAGAAGGAAGAGGTATTTTTATGTGAAGCTCTTTTAGAGAGAAGACATGGCTTGCCTTGGAAGACATGGGTTGGAATTATCAAAATAACAGTGGAGTTTGCCTCTCCCTTTGGTTTGTGCAGAAAAAAGATTAAAAATTTAAATAAAATGTAAAAATAAGATATTTTAAAGAGTGCTTGACTCTTCTGTTACAAATAAACTTCTCAAATTCAGCGTTTTTTTCTTCCTCCAGATAATGGTAAATTTGCCAACTCAGCATTATCACTAATTCCACTTGTGAAATTAACTTAATCCTCACAAGTAAAGTCATCTTAAATCCAAGATGTCTTTGATCCAGTCTCCTATAAACTTAAGTTTAGCCTTTGTTTAATCTCCCTTCTTATGCACAGGGGTCAGGCCACATTTTTTTTCATCATAGTGCCTGGACATGAAAGCAGGGACAGCTGCTTTCAGTTCCTTGTATTCCCATGGCTCTTGTATTCCCAGGGCTCCTGTATTCTCATGGCTCAGGCCAGAGCCACACATGACAGGCAAAGAGCAAGCACAGGCATATCCCTCCTCCCGTGAGTCCCAAGCTGGATTATTCTGTGTGACAGAATGATGGGGGTGTTTAGCTGGAATCCTTACTGGGCATTGAACACACATGTTTTGAAAGGCTTTTAGGTTCTGTTTAGGAAGGGTTTATCCAACGGACAGCTCCTTTCCTTCCGAGTTGGCTCGCTCATCAAAGAACTACAGGGCTGTCCCAGCTGCTAAGCAAACTGTTGAATATGTACAATGAAAGTGGTAGAGCACAGTATTTTCCTTTAGCCTCAAGGTCAGAAGTAGCTGATCTTTGTTTTTTCCCTCCCACTAAAAAGTCGTCCAAAAGCAGATACCTATTATAGTTTAAATGCAAAAAAAAGGCACATCCATAAATGTTTCAAGGCACAGCCCTATTCTGAAAAGTATCGGGCAACCTTCAGTTTGAGATTACTAGTAGCCTCATGTAGCCTTGAATTTTTATATATATATTCATGCCAGTAGCTTGTTATGTAAACACATGCTTATCTCTGAAGCCTGGAAACACTTTAAAAAAGAAATCATAACCACAGCAGCACATATTTTAACCTTGGGGCTCTTAATTCAGTCAAAAAAACAGCTGAAATATTCCTGTTATTTACATTGTTTTTATCTAGTTTCTGCTAGCTATCACAGTTGTGATTTAATTTTTGATAGTTTTTTATGTTGACCAAAATACTACTGCAAAACAGTGTTTCAGAGCCCTCCAGTGTTCTGATTGCATGAACAGACACAGTGATTCACCTGAGCAGCTCACGAGTATGAGGCTGCAGAAGGGCTGTATGCAAAACTAGACGTGCAGCTTATCTGCCTTCACTCTATAGCTTCATAATCCAGTGCCAGGAGGTGGAATGACTGCTGGATTGATTCTCTCACAGGCAATGCCAGCATCATTTGGTACTTCTATAGAACAGTAAATTAAATGTCAATAAATAATTAATAAAAATAAAATAGCAATTGTATTTTGATCATAGCAAGGGGTTTGTGTGCCAAAGAGAGGCAAGAAGTCTCTAGAAAGAGAAGAATGCTTCACAATTGATGGGTTTGGCAGGTATCAGCTGAGTTTGTTGCTTTGCTTTTGGCATGGTGGGGGGCCAGGGAGTGGCAGAGGGGGCACAGGCCCTCCCTGGAAAGGCATCTGTGTCTGAGGAGGTGGCAGTGTTGTGTAACCACACTGACAGAGTGCGTCACAACGTGTGACATGTGGCAGCAGAAGAGCCTTAAATAGCTCTCACCATCTTTTCTCCTCCGGAGATTTTGAAGAAAATTTGGTTTTCTGAGTAATGTTTTATCCTTCCTAAAATCACCTGATAATGTGGCTTAAGCTCCTCTACAGAGCAGCTCCCTGAGTTGCTGGAAAGTTTTAGGGTAGGATGGGTGAGGATCTTAGTCTTTTAAGCGAAGATGTTAAATGCATATACCAGGGACTATGGGCTGAATACATGTTCATTAATCTTGGTGTTAAAATTGATCAACGTCCCTTCATGACCCCAGCTGTAACAGAAGCTAAGGGCTGAATTAATTCCTGCTTGCACTGAAGCCATTATTAGAAAGTGTCTGACAATGACTAAACTTTTTCCAATGATAGAGGACCCATTGCAAAATACAAAATTCTGTTTAACTGTTAATTTTCTTTTATAATAAAATTCAAATTTTGTTCTTGAAGATTCATGAACTTCTCTGGCTTCATCACTCATTCAGGATTTTGTTATCCATTTGTCTGCTAGACTTCAGAGACCTTACTACCACATTTCTTTTCTTTAGTCTTGTACTTACAGACTGCAACCAAGTCACTGTTTTTCTCTGTAAGCTAAATACATTGAGTTCCTTCACTGTTTCTTTCCAGGAATGGCTTCTGCATGTTCCTTATTGCTCTGATCTCTCCAATTTATCTGTGTATTTTTTGACCTGTAACAGTAGATTTGGAGTAAGTATTCTAACCGTGGCTGTGCAAAGGAAGAATAGACTTGAAGAATAATGTCAGCAGTGCTATTTAATACTCCCCTTTTATTCTTCCTGGAAGCATGGTGACCATACTGATATGCTGACCCCACATGTCCAGTTCATCAGTGCCCTGAGTCCTTTTCAGAGTTCCTGCATCCTGGGACCTCCTTCCTCTAATTATGGATTTATTTTTCACTTTTGGTTGAATTAACTTTGTGTGGGACAGTACTAAAATGCAGGCTGTTTCCCATACCCAGGAGCACTGTGTCTCACTGATGTATGCTCTTTGTGTTTTACTACACTTCAGATTTTTACATGAACTCACAGCTTCTGTAAGTTGGCTTCCCTCTTGACATGCAGAATCAGCCAATAACTTCCCCAAACTCTGGTGGGAAGCCTACAGATCCTGGGGATCAGCCTAGAGTCCCTTTTCTGCTCATGGAGTTTCCCCCCCTCTTTGCTAGAGGGAAAAACCCACTTCTCAATGTGCTGATTCTCCATATTTCAAGCTGAGCCAAAAAGACTTCACAGATCAGCATTTATTATAGATCCTCAGCAGGAAATCCTCTTTTTATCTCAAAGTGAGCTTTTGCAGCTGGCTAACTGTTGAGACACAGCCCAGCAAATGATGTTTCACTGCTAGTGAGACCCATTCAGAGTTTGTGTTTCACAAGCACAGGTCTCCTCAAAATGGAATTTATTAGGCTGATACTTAGCTTTTCTCAGCTATTCCAACATCCAGTGTCAGACCACAAACTGAAAGTTGGATTTTCCATCTGTATTCTGCACTCACCCATCCCCAGGCTAAAGAAGGGGCACTGGGGCATTGGCTGGGACTGTCAATAGTCTCTGGGGTGGGGGCTAGGGTACAATGATTGTGTTTGGGATTTAGGGTGGAAGTAGGAAGATAGAAGGCACCCTAGAGGAGTTTGCTGGTTTGCAAACTATGCAGGCAACAGGGTCATGTGGGATCATAGAATCACAGAATCAGCTGGATTGGAAGAGACCTCTGAGATCATCAAGCACAACCCTTGATCCAACACCCCTGTGATTACTAGATCATGGCACTCAGTGCCATATCCAGTCTCATCTTGCTGCTACTGAGGCCGTGTTTGGCAGCTAGGAATAGAAAGGCACCTGCTGGATGGGTGACAGCCAATATGAACAGAAGCCTTTTAAGGGACAGCAAATCAGGACCCAGCAGAGACTGAGGCAGCTACAGAGTGCCGATGAGCTTAGGTTCCCTCCACTCCCTCCTCTTTTCTTATTTTTCTCCTCTTCTAACCCAACATAAGCGACTTTTTCTCTAGGCACTCCTTGTAGACATCATCAAAGCTGTGCATCCAGAAGGAAAAGAACTGCTGGAAACAGCCTGTAGCTAAGCTGTCCTGAACAAATAAATATATTTTCTGTGTGTGCTCTGGCCATTCAGATGCTTAGGAATGGTATTTGTCTATTTCTGACTCTTTCTTTCCTTTCCCCTAAGACTGTCTTCAACACTGTCTTTTATAGAAAACATGAGATATATAAAATGTAATGAAGAATAAAAGAAAGCAATGTCCTCCTCTTTGCTTTCAATCCTTCCCACCACTGCCCCCCAGCTTCATCTGCCGTGTAGCAGCAGTCTTTTGTAAAACTTCCCTCAGTGCACTTTTCAGTGAATAAGCATTAATTAAAAGAATGAGAAGATGGAGATTACTGTTGATTTATAGACAGAAGACAGGGAGCTAATTCTGAATGGATAAATAGCTCTGAAATTACATCTTGAAAATGGTTGGAAAGAAAAGAACCAAATATCTGTCTAGCTTTTGTAGTGGAAAAGTAGGACCCAGATTCTGCTTGGACACATGCTTTGCATGTCTGATAGAAAAGGGCAGGACTAGACAGTGTTCAGGGTACCAGTGCCAGGGAGGAGTAAGATGGGGGTATTTTAGGAAAAACGGGTTTCTTTTCTGGGCTGTTTTTTACTTCAAGTTAAGAAAATGTTTTGCTTCCCCTTGTGCTGTCATGCAAAATGCTCCCAGTGATTCCTGAGATGAATTACCTTGCAAGAGCTTTCTCCCCACCTTTGCCACTACAGATTCTTCCTTTCAGTCACTGAGAGACGTATTTCCAAGATTCCCTTATTATCATAGACATGTCATCTAAATCCTGCCAACTACCCCACCCATTTCTTTCTTTCTCTAATCCCCCAAAGAAAATTAGTTTCAGAATGTAACACATTTCCACTGTCGTATATGAATGTCGCACAAAGGGCAGTGCTGCCTCTTTGCAGGCTCTCAGGCTACCAAAGGTTACACCTCTACTTGTGATACTTTTTTTAAACCAAAGGAGAAGTCACCGAGGGAATGAATTTACACTGGCCTTGTGCCACTTAATCCTTAAAATTGAGACACTGAGTTTAACATTTCTGAGGCAAACTGTAATGCATTATAGGCAAGATGTAGCTTAACCTCTAAGGAGAAAGAGAAGGTGTTTGAATGGGGATGACTTAATGGAAGTAATATTTTTTAAAAAAGACCCATGCCAGCTGAAACAAATCCACCCCCTCTTAGAAAGCAGGGGCAAGGATTTGCTTTCTGCCTTTCAGAAAAGGATTTTTAAATGACAAACTGTGCCAAATTCTGCTTTTCTGTCACAAAGCCTGTGATTTGCAGCATGATTTGCTGTCTTGTGCATGAACATCTGTGAAGTAATGACTGAGGAGGCATAGCAGTAAGTTCTCACAACTCTCTTAATGGTATACAGTTTAGTTTCTCCAAGGGAAATAAGAATTTACACTCGAAGGGGTCCCTCAACCACTTAAAGTACATGTCCCTGGAGGCCCCATTAAACTGCCATTACAATGAGTCTTGGGCTGTGTTGATCTCTCCCCTGGCTCTCGCATGTTTTGTGGCTCCTCAGCAGGCTCCCTCATTATTTTGGAGGGAAATGCAGTTAACAGATTGAAGATCAAAAAGATTCAAAAGCAAGATGTGAAATATCAACCCAGTCAGAACCGAACAAATGCCATTTGAACTTCTCTGCAGAGGAAGCAGTGTAGTGATGAACGTACAGCTGTGCCTACTGTTTGGCACATACTGGGAGGTGTTTGATCCCTTTTGTTGCCTACTTGCCCATCAGCTGTTAGATTTTTTTTTCCAGGCAGTGATAGGGAATGGTGAGGGCAAGGTCAGTGTCACCCCAAGCTCTAAGAGATGGACAGAGATGTTTCCCCATCTATTGGGTGTAATTGGTTTCCTCTATTCAAAGCTAGAATCACTACTCTCCTTTTCCTTCCTTGTACTTCCAACTGCTATCCTGTTATGTTTTTGTGTGCTGTTCTTTTTGGCAACATAAAATAGATGCAATGGATTGAAATTAGGCAAACAGTAGAGGTGCAGCCTGCCCCACAGTTTCAGACATGGCAGGACTGGATCTGAACAAGTCTTCAAGGGCTGTACAGTGATGGTACCTAAGCCCTGTCCCCAAAGTTTTGGTTCAAGCAACACCACTGTTACAGCTGTACAGGAGCCCCTTACCTGCGTTAGACATGACCCCACTGCAGAACTGCAATGACAGGAATAGATGAGCTCCAGGAGTGCCTTCCAGCCTCTGCTGTCCTGTGAGTCTGTGTCTCAAAAGAGAAGCCAGATTTGGTGGGATCTACTGCTCTCAACACCCTTGAACACAGACCAGCTTGGATAACAGATGTTAGCAATATTCTTACAGAACCAAGTAAATAAAAACTAACTGCAGAATTCAACAATCCAGGAGTTTCAACAGCTTTCTTATTTGTAATATAAGCATTTAATTTTTCTGCTTGGCAGCTTTGTACAAACAGGTGGAGAGGAAAGATCTGGGCTGGCTTAACTTGTGTTTTTTGACACAGCCAAATGTCAATATTCAGAAGTGTGTCATGCAAATCAAAGCCTCAGATCTAAAAGGCTCCAGCCTTAAGGAAGTTTGCACAGAGACACAGATTCTACAGATGGCTTCTATCTTTTCAGTGATCTGTCAAAGACCTGGGGTATGAACTACATGGTAGTCTGGAGATGCTTGGTGCAAAGTGAACTAATTTGAACATTTATGGACAAGGAAAGGAAATGGTGTTGCTCTGCAATGCAGAAACAGACATTCATTGCACTGAAAGCTGATGTTGTCCTAGTAGCCAGTTGTTCATACAATAAAGCACACATTAAAGTGGCTGATAAAGCAGAAGAGAGCCATTCAGGTGTGGGACAACGTACAAAGAACAGAAGGGAAGACACAATTCCAGTTTCTAGCTAGTGAAGGTTCATTGAACACTACTGGTGGCTCTTGAGACATTTGGATAAATTCATGAGTGGTACAAATGAAAAACAATCATAGCAATACCAAAGTAATTCTGCCTGAATGGTCTTCTGAGTAACACTGAAAGCAAAAGGAAGAATATGAGCTACATCAGAGACAGCTCAGAAGCTAAAACAGAAATTTAGTAGCCAGAGTCTACTACAGTTTTCTGTGAAATGTTCCCATTCATCTGCATCAACCTTTTATACAGCAGTCAAACACGAATAAACTTCTGTGGAAGTGTGCCACGGACAAGCAGAGTTACAGCAGGCTTTGCATATATTAAAAAAAAATTCTCTGCATTACTGAGCTACACTTCTGCACTACAGACTCATTCAAACACAACGTTAGTTTCATTCCACTTCATAGATTTTGAAAGGGACAGAGGTGAAGTAATACAAGCACATACTAGGGACACATATGCCCAGAAACTAATGATGAGGATGCAGTTACATGCCTAAGTTAATAATAGTTCTGCATAAATTCTCTCAGGCTAGGTGGTGTACTGACTTTATAGTCAGTAAAAAACTTCATCTCTGCTTCTGAGTCTAAATACTTATATCCCTACAAGGACATTCAATACTGAAATATTGGAAGTAACCAACCAGGCCAAATCTGTAGTCAGAGCACACAATAGGGTTCAGTTCCCTGGATCCCGTAATCGCTCTTGGTACCCCTAGACAAACTGTTTCAACAATATTTTCAAGGCTATAAAGGTATCTGTATCCTACTGATTTTTTTTTTTTGTATGGAGTAAGTTGGAATTAAGTATCTAAATATGTAGAGTTCAGCCTTCCAATACATCATTTTCTGCACTAATAAATAAGAATAACATCATTACATGTCCTTGCAGTACAGCTACAGAGTAATTGCATTGAAGCTCGTGAGGGTGTGAGGCAGAGGGAATGGGCACTGCGCGGGTACCACATACTGAAAATATAATGGTGTACATGGCAATCACTTTCCACCTACACCCTGCGGGAAGGGAAAAGAGACAATCTTACCCCATTTTTATATCTGTGTGGCCACAGTCATGCCAAGAATTCTCTTTCCTTTTGGCTAGTCAAAAGTGGGTCCTCACTGGCTTAGAGTTTGCCAATCTTTTTATTTGCAGTTTTTTTCAGGCATTTAGAAGGATATACACTGATCAGCTTGGCTGTGTCAATTCCTGCTGGGCAATGCCCACATAATTATTGCATTGCTCTGCCTCCAGGCTATCCTGCTTCTGTCATGAGAAAGACAGAAAGTGAACACTCCCTTGGCCTCTTGGCAGAGTTGTTGCTGTTTCATCATTTAGGACCCACTGTTACTGATCTATTTGTGCGTATTTTGAACAAGTCAGATATATTAAGATAGATTTGTAACCCAAATGAAACTTTTAAAAGAGTATACTTTAGCTTTCGGTCATTCTGGCACCACTGTGTACAAATCTGGTGGTTATAAAGTGTGAGGTGTGACAAGCTCTTGTATGTGTCAACAACTAATTTCTGTAACCAACAAATACAGAAAGTTACAGAAACAGGGAGCTAATAATTTTAAAGTTTCTAATAGGAATTTAATTTTAGCCTGCATATCTGACCTCTCTTTTTTCAGTTTATCTCATTCATTCATTTGATCATTTCTTGAAGACTGAGTTTATGAAGATAAAATTCTCATTAGAGTTCGAAGGGGCAGAGTGCTTTGAACCTGAGGGCAATGGTATAGAAAACGTAAGAAATCTTTGTTCCTGTCTTGCATATGTCTGTGTATCTTCCCCTTACTCCCTGCTGCTGCATTGTATTTACAAATAAATCATTAGGCAGACCCAATTCCTGCTATGAGGCATAGATCAATTTTCTTTGTAACTAATCTAATTCCTCATTCTGTAATTTTAGTGGATCAGTAAAAATACGTTAATGGCCTTACCTAAGGAGGCATTTTAAGAAAAGATAACTGAACATCATGTACAGTTTGAGTTCAGAGCATCGTGTTTCAAAGCATGCACAGATTTCTATTTTTGTAAAGCAAAGAAAAAACTAATGAGCTTTAGACATAAAACATTTGGTACCATCATGCAGCTGCTGTTTGCCAGAAATGCTGACAAACCTGTTTGTAAGTCTGCAAGAACCACATGACACAGTATGATTCATGTTCATATTGACCTTTGTCTTGTTTGTGATTGAAAACAATTAAAATTACCAGAGTCAACAGAGTGGAAACTATGTAGAGTAATTGAGTTTGGTTATCTATGCCTTTAACTGTATTTCTGTGTTTCATCATTCTGGCTTTCATGTGCACAGAAGCTACTGAACCATTCATGCATGCTCATGTGAAGATCTAGATTCACTGTGTTTGACAGCTCAGGAAAGTCATAAGGCAATGTTTTCAAACAATTGCACAGAAGATGCAAGAAGCATTAACTAAACTGTCAATATGCCACAACATTAATGTAAATTATCAAATCAAATTTGTTGAGTATAAACATGCATTTGTCTTAATGGAACAGCATTTGGATATTTGATTATTAAATTCTCTTCCAAGACAGCAGAACAGAACTATAAATTGAATATTTGTCTTATTAACAGATTGTCTTTAAATATTTATTCAGAAATTATTTGTAGAACACTATTTTTAAGGAACACCTCAATCCATACAAAGATCTCTTCCTTGCTCACAAGGTTTCCTTCAGTCGGGTGTGCAACACCGACTAGTGCTAATGGAAGATGATGACAGCTCCTTAGTGGGATTCAAAGGGTGCCATTCTTGCCACCAGGTAATGAGAATGTCTAGGTATATACCAATGCGCATGAATTAGAATGAGTTGCTGGCATTCAGGTGGCCCCAGTCATCCTTGGTGCATCCTTTCCTTCTGTATTTGTAAGGTACTCTCAGAAGATCACTTTTAGAAACTGCCCTGATACAACATATTAATAAGAAAATTATATTGCTTCAAGATAATGGAAGTTTTCTTTCTATCAGCAGTGGTTTCAGGATTCAGATAATCTCTGTTTGGGTAGTGTTTCTCCAAATGAGAGTTCAAAGACCTTTTTTTAACTGTGACTGTTATGAAAAATGCCAGAAACAGCATGTCTAAAGTCTCATAATTCCCTGAGTAGGGACATTGCATTTTACTGTGCTTAGTTCAGTGCCAGAGCTTGGTGCTGTGAGTAAGCAGAGAGGCAGACTAGAACCTTTAGATGTTGGACCTCTGAATGCCATCTTACAGTGCCAGGAGTCTCAAAAGCAAAATATGCTGCTATTGGAAGTATCTATAAAAACAAGTAACACTGGCCACATTAATTTATTGCAATATGAAGGAGTTTTATTACCACTTTTTCACAGGGGGTTATCAGATTTTATGACATAGTCAAACATACGATCTTTATCTCAGGAAGTCCCTTAGCTGATCTTATCTAACAGTGTAACCCTTCCAACGACATCATACATGACTAGGCTACACAAGTGTTAGTCAATCAAGAGAAGAAACAACATCAGGAAAAGCTAAAACAGAGGAAGTAAGAGAAAGACTATTGACATGAGAAGGTTCAAGAGCCCTCAGCACTTCTGAAAGTATTGTTAAGGAAAATGGACTTACAGAGTTTCTTTCTCAATTATTTGGTTTCATGCAAATAAAACCTTCATTCTATACAAAGACATTTCTTCATGCTTGAGTGTTTCTTAAAAGGGAGTAAATTTGCATTTAGTATTTTGTATCTCCACAGCTCCTATTAACTGACATTGCAGTGAGTGGATTAGATACATACGCTTACTAGACATAGTCTACATATTATGGATTACATACTCTTCTAGTAATTGTGCCTTTAAATATAGGGTTTTAGCTGTGACTTAGAATATTTTTTCATAGCAAACACAAGTTTTTTATGTGTCATTTCTTATGACTTTTTCTTTCAAGAATGTCTCCACATATGCTGACATTTTGCATTTGTCATTCCTTAGACTTAATAATCTCTGTTTTTGCCTCCTAGTGCCACAGAGTTCATTCGTACAGCCATTTCCTTTTATTGCTGTACACTCTCAGGCTGTTCCATTATGCTCCTCCCTGTAGCATTCCACTCACTTACAGAAAAAAAGGTAAAATCTTCCTTTTTACAAGAGTGACTAAGATATCATTGCCTTAGGTACTTTTCTCCCTCGCTGCAGAAACTAGCAATGACTATTCATGTCATGAGTACAGCTTTATCTTTAACATACTGAGCTTATCCAGGTTAATATCACTGTCTTTTTGCCATTAATCCTACTTCTTTGATGGTACTTAGTGTCCTTCTTATTTCCTAATCTCTGTTCCAAAGTCAGTAACTATTCCTATTCCTTGTGTTTTCTTAATGAGAGGAGATAGGGGGAAATGATGAAATGTATAAAAAATAATATGCTTCTACGTGGTTTTCTGTTGCACTTATCCCTCCCTCTAAAATCACCAAAGCCAGCAATACAGTAAGAAATACAATACTTGTGGTTTTTTTGAGAAAATGATTATTCTTGAACTTTTGTGCCTCAGCATACAAGACAGTAATGAAGTGATAGGATTAAACAAACTTTCTATCGTATTTTTTACATAATTTTCTTCTACAGAGGTTTTCTTATCTTCCCCTGAAGCAACCAGCAGTTTTACAGAACAAGGCACACTGAAGTCTGATGTGGAGGATGGTTTCCTTGGGCATATAAAATGGAAATGTACAATGGGTAATCCCTGCACAAAAGTCAGTCATGCCTATTCCTTAAGGTTTTAACAGGAAAATGCCCTAGAACACATTGCTTCCTAATTCAAGCTTCTAAAATCCTTTTTATGTGTCTTGTAGGGAATACAAATTACTATTCGGAATATTGTAACATTTAGATGCCTAATTCTTGGACAAAGATCCATTGTCCTTGGCACTGTGGAAATAGGGACCACAAGGCATACTCTCACTCTGAAAGAACTTAGGCTAAGTGAAAAGACTAATAAAAGAATAAAGAAATGGCATACTGTTGTCCAAAGTTTATAAGAATTGGAGAAAAGGAAAATTATAAGTAAAATAAGGAAGAAAAAATAATGAGGTAGCCTTGTGACTAATCATGGACCTTCCTATTAGAGTACGAATGGTGCCAGAAAGAAACACAAAGCCTCTGTTTGAAGGTTAACAAGAGAAGTGTAAGCTGGCATTATAACTGGTCAGGGATCAGTATTTTTATAAGAAATAAGTGCATATGGGTATCAGCAGTCTTATAGAAGTAAGTCAAAAAGCATGGGCAGTGAACCAGAGAATGGAAGCCCAGGGATGGGGTGCACAGGGGAAGCCTGATGGACACTGGGGCATGCAGCAGGTGGCTTGGGTGAGAACAAGGCTGAGACTGCACCTCACAAAGAAAGAGAGGAGGATGCTGCAGTAACTGACATATGAGATAAGGGACCCATTTCTAAGAAGATCAGAAATGTATTTTCTTAGAAACGCAACGCAATTTTAAATTATTTTTTAGCTCAAATATGTGTGCAAACTTTGAGAGCAGGTCAGGTTGAAGATGACGTGCTCTTCACAGGCCTAAAACACAGGAACAGGGGTTTAGCCATACTAAAGTGAGAAGTGGCAATTTTATACCATCACCTGTTAGATTAACATGGACTTCTGTTGCTTGCTATTTTTTATTTTATTTTCTATAATGTAAATTATGTCAGCATAGTGCAAGCTGAAGATGAAGAATTGATAATCTATTCTTTAAGGAGTGTACTTCCTAGGAAGTAGTGCTCCAGAACTTACTGTCTATGTACAGATTTAATTGCTTTTGGTGACTTACCGCATCAGACAGATCTTCACATTAGTGCCTTCTCATTAATTATATTACCATCATATGTTTTTTGTACTGTTGGAGTTTTATGTAAAATAGCTGCCTTCCAATGCATAGGCATTAATCTGTACCTCTGCCCAAACAAAGAATATATCATGTCAGTCTGCACCTTAACTGCATACTAACAATGCTATTAGATACTACATAAATATATAAATATATGTATTATATATTTAAAAATATATTAATACTCCTAATAGTATTCAAGATAAAGTATGTGAACATATAATTGTTAGGGATTACAACTATCTAGAGTACATCTATGCTATCATATATATTGCAGTTTCGACATTAGATCTTTAGAGTTACCAGGTAATATATGGTAATATATTTGTTTCTTGAGTCCAGATTTATAATAAAAGACTACCTTGAATTTTTCAGTTTGTGCAAATGAAAAGGACAATGAATGACAGATTCTGGTGACTGTGCAGATACAGGAAAAAGACCAGGCAAGGTTTTGATTAAAAGGCAGATATCTCTTGGAAATATCGCTCTCATTTGCATAGTAGTGAAAGTAGAACAACTCTAATGATTGAATGGATTTTGTGATTCTCCTTGCTTACTTATTTTTTTAAAGAAGAAAAACAAACAGGCATTCAATATAATAATCAGACAAAAGAAAAAAAGAAATGTTTTACAAATCTTGGAAAGTCCATCTGTTCAAAGCACAAATAAAAATCAAAATACTTATTAAGCAGTGTTGTACATAAAATCGTATCATACATGAAATATGTTGTACTTCCTCCTAACAGTAATAGAAGCCATCAACACCCCCTGCCCAAAACAATCGGGGGCTGGGCAGGGAGAGTTCTTGGGCAGCATTTACCAGCACAACATGATTTTTTTACACAGCAAGGTGTGAAACACCATAAAATAGTACCAGTTTTCAGAAGCAATGATTTACTAAGTGTATCAGCATCTCAATCCAGTTTTTCATTTCTGAAAACAGGCTTCATTTTCTCAAATATTTCATAAATAGAGCAATAGAAAACATTTATTTTCCCAGTCAAATAAAGAAATCGTTTTCATGTTCTATTAGCTAAAAGCTGTCAGGGAATACTGAGGCCTACAAGTCCACAGACAAATTTAGAGGAGAAAGATTATTTTCAGCTTTGATTAGGTATTATTCTAAACTCAACAAGAGCTCTGGAATGCAATGCTTAAGAAAATATAGCCCAGAAACAGCAAAACATTCTTTGTCTTTGTAGTCTTGCAAAATTGCAAGATCTTGCGAGGGACTAGAAAACTCTACTTGAGGTTAAAGTTAGAAAATCCTTAGCTGTAGTATAGGACCGGAAGAATAAAGTACACTCCTGCAAGCTTTCCTCTTCACTTGTAACTCTAGAATTATGATTAGTTTTAGAAAATTTGGTGAGACTGTTCAGAGAAATAAAGTGGCAGCATGGGAGTCAAAAAAATCACAACATTCCCCAGAATAGAATGTCATCAATGTACAAAAACTAGAATTTGCCATTTTCAGTAGTGTTTTACATCAGCTTTGTTTTTTGCCATGCTTTCAGAGCATCCCAGGGAAATGCAGGCTTAAGAAATTCTGATATAGTCCCTTTGTTTTACAGTGCTGGTATGGTTCTTAAGACATATGTTTAGACAAATATTCTAATAAATTTAGGCCTTTTTGAAGAATTATGTTTCATCTCACATTTAAAAAAACAGATTTATTTAGCCTGCTTAATAAAAAACAAATGTACTCTTATTGCTGTCTTTGTTTTACATCTGCTTATTGTAGAATAGTAAGTGGTTTATTCATGCCTTTCAAAAATCATAACACACTCAAAGCTTGTACTATTTTATACCAATAAAGATAACAAACAAATAAAACTCTATGAATAATACCAATGCAATAAAATACAAAGTACCTTTTTACTTGCTTGCATTAAGAAGCAAGAACTTTAGATAATCTTTAAAGATGTGCATATGCAGAAAAATATTTTCCAATATACTGAGCTAGTGACAAAGAATTAATAATGTCTTCAAAGGTGAGGATGAAATATTTTTGTTCTGACACAGCTCATTTTCTGTAACATCTTCATAAGAATGTTATCAGCCATTTTAATTTCTCAAATTAAACATAAACCTCCATATTTCCTACATCTGTTCCATAATTTTGTTCTGAAATCCTTACGGAGCAACACACTAACTGCTTTTGTCTTTCCCATGCTGTTTCTCTGATAGCACTTACAGTGTTCTCAGAAAATGGGAATTCATCAAATGTTACCTGATGTGTCCATAAAAACCTTGAGAAATCCTTACAGACACTGTATCTGCAGTGCTGCATTTCCTGGAAATAAAAGCCATCAGCCTCAATATGAGTCAGGTAGGTGTAACAGTGTGCCCTGGCTGACCTCAGCGACACTCATACTAGGTAAGGAACTGGCCACCTCTAACCCTGTGGATCTGGGAATCAAAAATTGAAAGAATGGAGAAGAAATAAGTTTTTAGAAGTCTTTGTGGATGGAAAGAGGAGTACTGTTATGAGGAAGAGGTACTAAGTCAAACTTTAATGGTATATGTTGAATTTTCTTTGATATAAATCTGGCGAATTAGCGTTTCCTCAGTTCTACATCCTTGTTATGCTAACACTTTCCCTCCAGTCATCCTTCTTGTCTGTTTTAAGTGGATGTCCTTCCGTGCAGAGTCTCTTGGGTCCTTGGGCAGCTTTCAGCTCGATGAGGTTGTGCTCCACCAGAGACTCCCGGGACCAGTCTAATCAGCTATTTATGTACTACTTGCCATTAAAATGGAGTTTTGTCCAGCCCTGCTCTGAAACAGACAGTGAATTGGACATAATAATTTTTAAAAAAACTGTAACTGAGAATTGCAGTTGACAAAACAAAGACTATTAGCCAGGTCTCTTCTCTGACACTGGAGGATGTCAGGGATAACTCAATTAGACATAACTGAATTCCACTGAAGCAGAGGAATGGAAAATCTGGACTGGTGCATACAAAGATGAATGTTTGGCAGAGGAGCAGGGACCCAGACTGTCTGAGCTAAAGATTGCTGGCAAGATGGCTGTAAAGTTGTTTGAGAAGGGATGTTAAGTGAGAGATGAAGGTCAAGCTGAATCATCAAATTTGTAGGGAGAATATTAAATATCAATGAAATGGCAGGATGAGGGCAATGCGGATTAGCCTGTGGAGGCAGAATTAATTGCCTTGTTTCATTTAACTTAAAAAGGTGTGTGTGAGATTATATCACTGGATTAGTAGGACACAAATAAGGTGATTTTTTCAAACTACCAGAAAAACCCAACACATACATGTCAAAAAATGTACAAATGCTGATAGTATATTGGGTTTATAAGCCCACTTTATAGACCTTATTTTTCATGGTATCACCTCTAGTGGAAGTCCAGTTTTGTGGTTTTTTTTAATGGAAAACTCTGCTTATATAGCTGTCATATGCTTTCCCCTTTCAAAATGCATTTTGAATGGCAATCTTTTGCCTGGCTTTGAGTTCACCCATAGTCATAAAAATCTTGATTTTAAAATATATTTCCAAAGCTATCAATGTTTCATGTTGATGCGGAAAGCAGCCAGTTCAGAAGCATTGAGTGTCTTGTACTGGTCTGTCCAGTCTACCTTTGCTCAAAGGGATGCACCAGCAACCCGCAGCACTGGCATCCAGGGCAAGCTGTGCCAACATCACAAAACGCAGCATCTCAGGCAACAAACACAGCTTCTCAGGTGGACCTGTTGCTTCTCGAACAAGAGCCCAGGGAAAGGAGAATGGGGTTTCCTGAGTGACCATAGCCATGGCTTGTTGGTGTGCTCAGGCATAAGCAATGCTGCTGAGAGATGAAACCTTCACTGAGAGTTCCCTCACTCCAGAAAGTACCAGGACAGGTCAGGGCACCCTGTTGGGAATGGACGATGATTTTCCAGCTGGTCTTACAGCCTTCACTAGGCTATAGAAGAAAGATTGTCTTTTCATTTATGAAAGGTTTTTTGTGAAAGGTAATCATCTCCCATGTAAAGTTTATCAGTTTGCTTTACTTGTTGCCTTTCCAACTAGAAACATGCCTTACTGCAGAGCTGCTGTCTCAAGGGTGTCTATACAACTCCCAGACTCATACAGTGTTCACACCCTGTAACACTACACATACCAAACCCCATGAAGTACTGTTTCATCAATAGCTTTCCTATGAATGTCTCCAATAGGGCTGAGCCTTCATGTCTGTGTTTGCTACATGTTCTAATGTAAAACTGGAATTTGTTTTGTGTCGGCTATTTTAATGTAAAATTTGCTGGCTGTCAAATGTGCCAATTAGACTGAGAAGCCTACAAGTGCAGGTCTCACTCTCCACAACTGAAGTAGGAGAATATTATTTCTGTTATTTTATTGAAGCAACTGTCAGAAACTAATCCAGAATGTGAGCCTCATCCTACGAGGTAGAGTATCTACCTTATATAGCAATTTAAAACCCACATGTCATGTTAGTAATGAATAATGTGCTGAACCAGTAGGGTAAACAGAGATGACTCAATACTAGTTAGCCTGAAATGAAGCAACTGCAGCTCATCTGCTACCTGAATTTTAACAAGCACGTGCTTTTTTGTCTTCTTTAAGACAAGATGTGGTTTTGAAGGACGGGAATTTTTGGAGGCCTCAACTTACATGACAGGAAAATTCAAGAAAACTGGTATTATTGGCAAAGCTGAGAAAGGGGCTGACAGAAGGAGCGAGAGAATGTTCTAGGCAGGTATTTCACAGCAAGGAAAGTCAGAGGAAGGTTCTGTAGTGGATTATAGCTGAAGTGATGAGCAGTGTCGCTAAAATTTCTTTTTAGATAAATAGCTCATTCTACCAGTGAGTGCAACCCCCCTATCCTTCTCAAGGTAGTACTGACAAGTCAGAAAAAGGATAGTTGCAGTAGCCTTCTGGTCACAGTAAGGGAAGAAGAAATTTGTCTGTTAGGGTGGAAAGAAAAGGCAGCAAATTTTCAAAAGGTTATAGAGAAAGTAAGGAGAAAACTTGATCTCTGGTGATCTCTTTAGGGTCAACGAGAGAACTATTATGAAGAGCAAACTGGCAAGGAAGATGGAGTGGTTTCTGTAAAAGAAAAAATACACTTGTAATGCAGAGATTGGGAATTCTGTTTTGTGCCTGTGGTGACAGGACATTGCTAAGAGATTCAGAGATTCAGGCCAACATTAAGAAATTGTGAAATAAGGAGTAATTTATGTTAACCAAAGTAAGCAGAAGAAGTTATGCTGACCAGCTATTTGCCCACTTTCAGGGCTGCAAGTGAGTTGCAGTGATATAAACAAGAATATTACTGCAGTTAGCCTCTTCCATGCCTAATTTGTCAACTGCAGTCATTGCTCTCCATGGCGTCATCACAACCTCCACAGCAAAGGACTGCAGTGTTACAGACTGAGCTGTATGTGGGGAATAAGCCGTAGAAGAAGTTTAGCCCATCATTAATAATTTTCTTTCTTGGAGAGAAGAAAGAATTCTACTTAGTTGTTTTTTTACATGCCATATGTTTTATGTTTTTAAAAAGAGATGTCATTTTCTTTTTTGCAGATGTTAGTGAGGGTTTTTTCTTTGTCAGAGACTTCTTTTAACTGTGTTCTTACAGTCCAGTAAACCTAAGCAGAAGTTGAAAGTAATTTGTATCCTCTGCAGTAATAAGGACCATTAGTTGAAGTGTAAACTCCTACCTGTGAATCACGGTATAGCTCAGCCAGCTTTCCCATTATCACAATGGTTTTACAAATAAGAATGTTAGTAAGACCTTTTTAGGCCTAAAATAAATGCTAGCGGAGAAGACTCATTCCGGAAGAATTATATAAAAATAGTACCAATTTCTTTTGGGACCATAAACCATGATCAGTGCAAACACAAAACAAACAGAAAGTACAAACCTTACATGAAGTCTGCTGCCATAAAGGTGTTCAAATGCACACTAATTCCACAACCTGTGCAGGCACTGAAAGAAGTATGATATTTTTCACGTGAAATTTCCCAAGTTGGAAAAGTGCCTTATAGTTTTCTATAGGAAGTTTATCTACTTAGAATTATGTTTGTGAACTTTCTACACACTTCAGTTTTAATGCAACTACCCCATTATTAAAAAAGAAATAAATTGTCTTACAATTATCTAACAAATTATTCTAAAAGACATATAAAATATTTTTTCTTCAGTATATTCCCTGGTTAGTGAAGAAGACCACTTTCAAACAGGAATACATTTCTGCAGAGGCGCTACTGATTAAGATGTGTGGAGCTCTCTTACTGTAAGTCAATGATTTCTATGTCCTTGAAACAAATTGTCTGGCAGCTGTTTGTGATCTAGCAATTGTCTTAGCAGAAGTGACCCATATGTCAACCTTTCAATTTGCTACTCTCTGCTGATTTTGAAAGAAGCGTGAAAAAATTCCCAAAAGTTCCAGTTCCCTCATGTAAAGTATTACCCTGTGTGGGTGTTTCAGATCTACAAGTTTTTGTGTTGTTTAAAAACAAACAAACAAACAAAAACAGAAAAAAAGCTGCAATTTTCATAAGGACCAATGTTTGCAAGGTTTTGTGTAATTTACTTCTGAAGAGACGAGGACGTTCACTTTAGTAACCTTACCTAAGGTACAGTGGGCACCTTTTAAAGCGTATTGCTTATCTTCTAAATTCATTAGAATATTTTAGGATCCCTTGTAGCTTGCAAATAACACTTAAAACTCTAATTTTCAAGGGGCCCCCTTGTGCTTCAGTGCTCATCTCCAGCCGAAACAGGATGTGAGTGACTAACATGGCTGTACTGACATTTCTAATTCTAGTCCCAAGTATGACCAAAAGAAATACGGGAGGCTAAGGGAGGAAAGACAAAAAACTAGACTTTATTTCTCAAAATCAAGACCAGTTTACTAACATATTTTTACATAATTCTTCAAAAGTAAATGGTAAACTTTTTAAACTTTTCTGCCCTTTGACACTAAACTATTTTGTGGAGGTAAGCAGATAAAATGACTAAAGCCTATTTCTCAGAAAAACAACAATGACAAAAGTTAACAGAGCTCACATAAGAGCTACTGTTCTGTTGAGTAAGACAGTTTTGTAGTGTTAGTTTCCTCGAGTAATTACCGTGTTATCTTTCATTTTGAAGGCTGAAGGTCTAAAAATTTTGAAGTCTCTCAAACAATTTGAATGAAATTATTCATGTTCTGAATCCTTAAAAACACAATGAAATCAGTAAGAGCTCAATTTCTGTGTTTCTTTGCAGGTCTATGTAGGTTTTAATTTGCCGAAGGTGTTGTAGACACTACATAGTCTCTTCACAGAAAGTATGTTCAGGGCACTGCAACCTGTCAGCAACATTTCCTTGGCTCATCAGGTTAGATGGTTACATGTTGGTGCATTTGGTTTGCATGGCAAGGTTTTGGTAGCGTGGGGGTTACGCGTGTGTCTTCTGTGAGAAGCTGCTAGAAGCTTCCTCTGTGTCCAGTGAAGCCAGTGGCAGCCAGTTCTAAGACAGACCTGCCACTGGCCAAGGCTAAGGCCCATCAGCAGCACTGTCAGTAGCTGAGCCTACAGTGGCAGAACCACTGGGATAATATATTTAAGGAGAAAGAAGTTACTGCACAGGAGCAATTTCAGCTGGAGAAAACAGGAGTGAGAACATGTGAGAAGAAGCAGCTCTGCAGACTCCTAAGTCAGTGTAGAAGGAAGGACAGAAGATGCTCCAGCCACCGGAGCAGAGAATCCCTGCAGCCTGTGGTGAAGACAGGATGTCACCCTGCAGCCCAAGGAGGTCCACTGGAAGTCCATGAAGGACCCCATGCCAGAGCAGGTGGATGCCCAAAGGAGGCTGTGATCCCATGGGAAGCCTGTACTGGAGGAGGATCCTGGCAAGACCTGTGGTGTCATGGAGAAAGGAGCTGGCACTGGAGGAGGTTTTCTGACAGGATTTGTGACACTGCAGGGGATCTGCTCTGGAGCAGTTCATGAGAAACTGCACTCTCTGGTAAGGACTCACATGGCAAAAAATTTGTGGAGGACTGTCTCCCATGAGAGTGACCTCACAATGGAGCAGGGGACGAGTGTGAGGAGTCCTACCAGTGAGGAGGAAGGAGCAGCAGAACAATGTGTGATGAAGTGATGGCAAACCCTATTCCCCATTCCCCTGTGTTGTTTTAGCCAGGGAGGAGACAGAGAAAAATGGGAGTGAAGATGAGTCTAGGAAGTAGGAAGTGATAAGAGAAAGATGTTTTAAAGATTTGATTTTACTTCTTATTCTACTCTCATTTAATTGATAATAAATTAATTTTTTCCCCTAGTCAAGTCTGTTTGCCCATGATGATAATCAGTGATTGATCTCTCCTGTCCTTATCTTGACCCCTGAATGTTTTGATTAATTCTTCTCTTCTTTGTCCAGCTAAGGAGGGAGAGCAATAGGGCTACTTTGGTGGGTACCTGGCATCCAGCCAGGGTCAGCCCAGCACAGCTGAATTTCCCACATGCACTTATTGGGCCAGCATTGCNTGTTTTGATTAATTCTTCTCTTCTTTGTCCAGCTAAGGAGGGAGAGCAATAGGGCTACTTTGGTGGGTACCTGGCATCCAGCCAGGGTCAGCCCAGCACAGCTGAATTTCCCACATGCACTTATTGGGCCAGCATTGCACACAGGGCACATCAAGATAGAAAACAGACCACTAACCCAAGCAAGAAGGGTTCACTGAAATGATGCATCATCAATGACACACCATCTGATTTATAAAACCAATCTAGTGTAATAACAGACTTTTTTGGTACGACACCACCATTGAAGTAGCATACAAAGGAATCACAATACCAGGGTGAAGGAGAACTACCATTCTGCAGTTTTATCAGAGATAATATTAGTACAGCGTGCATGTTGTGTTGCCTCACACCGGCACTGCAGGGACTGCATATTGTTTCTCATGGCATGAAAAGATGTCATCTTTACATGTAAATGGAGGATGTTTTTCTGCCAGCTACCTGGCAAGCATAACTTGTCCTCCATGAACTTTAGATTCTTTCTGTGAAGCTCTATTCTTACTAAGGATAACATTGGATGTGGCAACACTGACCACACAGGTGCTCCCATAATGTATGGAAAGCAGAAAACTTAGTTCTTTTGGGGTCTTTTCTACAGCAAATAGGAGAAACTTGATTTTTTCCAAGAGATTTTATCCTCCTTCTTTTACCTGGAGGTCTTTTCCCCAGGGCATTTATTTTCTCTGGCTGTATAAGAGTAATCATTCTGCATGGATACATCTGTGACCTTACGAAAAGGTGAGTGTGAAATAGACAATCACGAATTTTATTTAAGGATCAGTGGCAAGGAATAAAATGGAAGTCACAAAACTGGCTAGAAGACACTGACTTTAGATGGGAGTCTTAATATTCCTCCCTCCCCATCTCACCGAGTCTTGGAGATTGTCCTTCAGGGTAAGTTTAATACGCAGCAAATAAAGACTTATCCACATGACCCTCATTAGCATATATGAAGAGTTGTTTTGGCTTATGTTCTGGGACCTTGCTGTTGAAGCCTGCAAAGTGCAGAGTCCAATTTATGCATTACAAGTAAAAGGATAGCTGAAGCTTCTTGTTGGAGAATGGAGATGGGCAGTCACGTAGGAGGAAGCTTTCCTGGAGTAACTGCTGGCAGAGCCACAATTTAGGCATTGTTGTGCCGGTTTTTTGTTTTGATTTTGTTTTGGGGTGTTTTGTTTGTTTTTGCTTGTGGTGTTTTGTTTGTTTTTTCAGGGCAGTTTACAAAGCACCTGATGTTCAGAAGGCAGTGGATAGTTCCTAGCTACTTCTGTTGAAGACGCATCTGCAGGTCATACAAAATGCTCTTTGAGGTAACTATACAATAAACAAACCACTAACAGAATAATAATGAACATAATGCAGGGCACAAAGATCTGCTGGGTAAGGTCTCAGGTGTGAGACTTGCTCTGAGCTCCACTCCATCCTGGCAGCACTGCTGCCTTCTAGACAGTCAGCTCAGCTTGGCCTCAGGGACAAAAGCAGGGAGAGAAAACCACAAGGTCAGTTCAGGGAAAACCCTGGTTAGAGAAAGCAGAAAGATCCACCAGAAACAGCAACTTCTAATAGGAAGGCAGAGGTGTTTGGCCTTTGAGACATGTAAAGAAAAAGTTGCCTGAGTGCAATCCCAGTTCGCCCCCTCCCTGGCAGGAGGTGTGCAGGCACTGACTTCATTGCCACTGCCATGAAGGTCTCACAGCGAGAGCCTGTGGCACGGCCCTGGCACCACTCAGCATCATTACTCATCATACCTCTAAACTAACTTCCTTTATTCTTAAGGATTATTCTTTTACTACTAATCTTTTACGGGATTAGTAGTACAATTGGACTTGAGATTTGTAAGGTTGGTATAGAGAAACAGTCTACCTCCTTTATTTGCATTCTGCTGTAGCAACAGCCTCTCACTTTGCAATGGATGAGAACAGAAGATCAAGTCTATTTTGAGACTGTCTGGAATTCACTCTACAGATGTTGCTCTTAATATAATGCTTTCAAATTTAATATTTTTTTTTTAATTTCACGCACATACAATGTTGTTTCTACAGCTTGCAAGTCACAATTCCAGTTCAAGAAAAAATCCAATTCTATATTGAGGGAAAGAAAACTTATTTAACCTCTAATTTTAAAAATTAGATCCTGTAGAACAGAATTCTTGCAGAACAGTTTTTTTTTCACTAAACACAGCTAACACGAATTCTTACCTGATGAGAATTTACTATGTGTAGAAGACACAGTACTATGCCTGGATCCATAACTAGCAACGAGGATAAAACTTTCCAGACTGGTTCCCTGAACTGTATAGTTACAGATATTTTGAGAGTCCCCATGAACTTCCAAAATTTATCCATGAGAATGAATGATATTTTGAGATCTTCATTAGTGGTTGTTTTCTGTGTTTGCATGTGTAGTTTTCAGCAGATGAAATTTGCTGAAAACGTCATGGCATTATTAGGTGTTTTGTTTTTAAATGTGCCCCTTAAAAGTTATCAAATAGCCATCTACTGTGCAAACTCTTCATTTTTAGTGCCCCTCAGTCTTGTGATTCCTCAGAACGTCAGCATTTTTCCTCTAGATATTTAAATATTTGTTTATTTAATAATGACTTCTTTTACTTAAAACACTGAATAAAGAGAATATTGTAAAGTCACCTTCACATAAAGTGCAAGTAAAAGTATTCCAAGGAACTAGAAGCTGCACCTCTAGTTGCACCTTCAGGCTTAGGCAGCTGGGTAGGATGTGAATCACTTGAGTGTCACAGTTTGCCATTTTGACTGAAAAAGGAGTATTTGCAATTTCGTATGAGACACTACAAGAGATGATACTTAGCTGCAAAGTGGCAGAGAAGGAGGAAAACTAAGGAGTCTGCAAGCAGCCATGAGGTGGGTGCAGGTCCCACTGCCATGGCTGGCAAGGGGGACCTGTCTACAGCCCTGTGTGGAAGCAGCAGCAGCAGCTCCTCACAGGCAAAGAAGGTTGCTGGCTGGCTCACTGGCGAGGCCGCCCTGGGCTAGTGTACAGCCTTCAAAGCCACTACTGCCATTTTTACTGGTTGCTGCTGGGTATATGACTGGTTGGAAAAATTCTGACAGAATAATGTTTCCACTAAAGAGACAGTTCTATTAAAATTGACACATTTCACAGAAAGATGACAGCATTGATTCATTTGGACTTCTCCCATTTGAAAAATGAGGCTTCTTCATTTCAATTCTGTGCTATGAAAACAGTTCATCTCAACTTTTACCACTTTGATTTACTGTGCATTTAAATACTAAATGAGCTGGTATATACACATAATATAGAGAGATAGTATTCTGGCATTAGTGTGGCCTAGTGATTTAAATTTATGAAAAAGGTTTCACACTATCAAAATCAAACCTTTTTCTTGCAGATTCACACTGCACTTTCTACAGGCTACTCATAGGAAGTATGAAAGATGAGGCTTTAAAAAACAAAATGAGAAATCAGATTTGCCCATGCAATGCAGCTAGTCAGGCTTCTGAGCACATCTGCATGGGAAACACTGACCCAAACTATCACGTCATGTGGGGCAGATTCTTGGAGGCAGCTCTTGATTTCCCATGGGCTTCATCACTGCCCACAGCTAAACCAAGCCTCCAGCATGACCTCTACTTTCTTTCCTCTTCACTTGAAGGTGTCAGTACTCTCCTGTCTGATAGAAAGCCAGGGTATACAGGACTGACCTCATCTGATCATCAACCAGCCCCCATGTCCTTCTCCCTCCACTGGCTTTCCAGCTGGGATGCAGCTTTTTAGTTAGTGGCTGACCCAACACAGCTGTTAGAACTGTGATGTCACAACAAGGCTGCAGGACCCAGCAAGTGGGTGTAATGGAACAATAATGATTGAGGTGTAGGACATTTCTCAGGGAACTGATAACTAGCTGGGAGGAGTTAATGGTCCACATTGTGCTTTGGCTCATTAAATGCTAGCAGATATTAATCTCCAAAGAACATTCCTTATGGGGGCTGGTGTTGCTGTTTGAAATGAGATGAAGCTTTATTTTGTTTTCTGTATGCCTACCTGTTTGTTCTCATGTGTTACGACTTTGATGGTGATCTCCTTATGTTTGTTGGGGTCCCAGATCTCCTCTAAGCCCTAGCAAAGGTCTTGAAGTCACCAGGTGGTAGTAGGCTGTTCCTACACAGCAGTGCCTAGTTGTACTAATTCCTGGCTTATAGGCCAGTCCTGGATTCCCTTGCTAAATCCTAGTTGCACACTGGCATGGGAGTTTTTCTTTTTCCATAGGCAATGCAATAAGCTATTAGAGAGGGTAATGGAAAGACAATGACTTATGATGTCTTCTGAACCTACTCAGGGAAATTTCAAGAAGTCCTGTAACACAGAAGCTAAAATTAAAGGGGAGCTGTTCCACAAACTGTTTCTGAGCAAAAAAAAAAAAAAGGCAAATAAGAGCCATTTCTAGAGGACATAAAAAATATAATAACAGAAGTTATTGATGGGTGTACCCTTGCCAGAGAAGCTCAATAATATTATCAACTCAATCACATCCCCAGTCTTTTAGAGCTACACAATGGTAATGGAAGCTCCCCCAAAGAGATTGCATGCAGTTTATGTCATTTTTGTATATTTTAGAGTTATTTTCTACTCTGAAGGGAAGTACTTGCTGCAAGCATCATACTGAAAAATCAAAACTTTTCTTTACAGCCTCTCTCCTAAAAACACCAAGGATAGCTTAGGAAATCAGTATCAATGTAAATAACTCCTGCTGGGCTGTCCACTGGGAATTACCTAAAAGTAATTTCTTGTGGAACTCCACTGACTGTGACAAAATTACACTAAAGGTGAATTTGGTCCTGCCCACAAGAAGGAAGGACAGAATCACAGTGGGTACTGCCGTACTTGCATCTGAACATTGGGCTTATTAGTGCATTTGGAATTGTTCTCCTTGTATCTGTGCTGGGAACAGGAGGGAAAATCATTAAGGGCAGAAGGAATTACAAAGGGCAGCTATCCAGTGAGATGTAGTCGTTATCTATGTGCCCAGAGCACTTGCTGTGAACTCATTAAAAAACTGCACTGTTTTATAGCTGATGCTAGTGAGAAAGGCTCATTTGAATTACTTTACAGCAACAGTGCTTTTTAAATGAAAGGTTGGATAAACTCAGGTTCCTGTTGTAGGAAAATGGCACTTAATAATGGGGCTGTCTCTGGAAGACAAAAAGTTTGAGAAGTTTTTTTTGTACAGTTTCCTTGTACTGGTTGTCTTGGCAAGAACAGAGAAATTAAGCAAGGTTGGCTATATTCAGCAAGACCAAGGTGACTCTGGCAAGGCTGAGCAGATTCTGGACTCCTGGATTGTGTTGGACTGGATATAAACACACAGTAGAACACAGGAGAACCCCCAGCCAACCTGACTGAACCTAACAGATTGCACAAGGAAAGCTGCAGATGCACAAGGGATGTTTTATGCTGAGAGTTTTGACCCTCAATAAGCCAAGCAGTTATTAAGACTGGGACTGTGGGCCACTCTGCTGATACAATGCCTTTTGTACATTTTTATGTATATAACTACATTGTGCATTTTCTAAATAAAGTTGTTTCCAATTTTGTCTTCTAAAAGACTCTTCTATGATTTTCAAAGGTTGAAGAATACCTGTAAAGCCACTAGGAAAGTCACAGCTTCAGTCCCTGAACCATGAGAATAGATATATTGTTGTATAAGGAAGATTTAAAGTAAGGCCATTGAGAAAACTGAGTCTGACTCTGGCAGTAACTGCTGACATCTGGTACAAAGTCATAGAATAAAAAGAGAGAGATTAAAACATAAGACCTCAGTGAAATAACTGTACCTGTGGCATGGTACAAATGTATGAGATAAATATACTTAGAGTAGGGAAAGGAATAGATTGCTCACTTCACTCAGTAAGATGTGAAATGCAACAGAGTAGTATTTCCTGTCTTAGACTTTGTAAGTATATTTGTAAGGAATGAACCTGAACAGAGTATTACTTTAAGGGACAAAGAATAAGAAATTGGCTTCTTTATTGTTTCTGTTGTCTCATGACACTTCTATTGTTCCTCTTCTGAAGTGGAAGAAGGCCTGAATACATGTGTGATGCCAAAACACCCTTTGTATTTAGAAATAATATTATAGCAGAACAGTCATTCAAAAGCTGTCATACATGATATACCAAATATCATAAAACAGTTCTGACAGTGGATAAAGTGAGGGCTCAAGACTTCTTTTTTTCATATTTTTTGAGTGCTTATGGGGCCTCCCACTGGCTCAGAACCTAAAACTCAGCACTTTTAGAATTTATTTTCCTAATACTTAGACGTTATTAGAGAGCCTGAGGAGCAAGTCCATGAGAAGTGACTACTCATTTCTAGAGTTCTAGAGTCTTGATGGTGCTCCTCAAATTTTCTGCCTAGTTCTTTGATAAATTCAAATGAAAAAAAAAAGATATTCTGTATTTTCATTGGTAAGTTCTCTGGAGTTGTGGTTCTTAACTCTAGAGGAAGTTCTCTGTCTCACAGGCCCATCAAATTTATTCAAATCCCCAAACTGGACAGTCCCCTTAATTTAAAAGCTTCTTGGCCAGAGTGAACCAGACCTAGCAGCCATCCTCAGCACACTCTGCAGCAAACAATTACACAAGTAGATTTGACCCCCAGCCAGAAACAGGGCTGGAAGCTGTATTTGTTTAAAGTTACAGGGAAGGAAAGGGGAGAGTGTTATTGAGCATTCCTTACTCACCATGTGAACACATGCATATTTACTCAGTAGTCAGGGGTGTACTAATTACGAGTTACTTTAGATTGGAGTTGCTGTCTCTAGCCTTGGGATACACAAAACCTCCCAGCCACTGGAACTCAGCTAATACAGTACTCCATCCTGATTTCTGAATACTGCCATGCATCATACAGGTCTGAATTCACTGGGCAGCAAGAACATATCTAACCTTTCAAAATGCTCAAAGCAATAACAAGAGTTCAGTCCCCTAAGACCTGTCAATATTTTTCAGTCTTTCATTATTTGTCATCCAATACATGCCTGGCTGAGATTAGTTCATACCAACAGGACTCTCGGAGAGGGCTATTTTAAAAGAAAAAAATTATGCCTCCTGAGTCTTTTAGGCTCCCAGGTCTGGGAAGTGATTTGGTATTCCAAATCACTAGACTAAGTGGTGTAAGGAACACCAATGCTCTCAGGCACATGGGGGTGGTCCTGTGCAGGGCTAAGGGTTGGATTCAAAGATCTTTATGGGTCACTCCAACTTGGCATATCCTGAGATTCTTTGATTCAGAATATGGTGAAAATTTAAGATCCAAGCTTTTTTGTACAGTTCCTATTTGCTAATTCAATGCTCGAGCCTTTGGAAACATCACACCAAAGTATCAGCTTCCCCTGGGAGGAGAGCCGATCCAAGATTTTTGCAGTTTAAGCACCAGATTTGAGACTTTGGGTTCAAACTGTCACGGAAACCCAAAAGTGAATCCTTTTCCAGTGTTAGTTCTGTGGGAATTTTCAACTGTCCTAGCTGGGGAGGGAACTGAATCAAAGGCTACATCCCAGCTACAGAAGGCACTACTTTAAGACAGAACAAAGCCACTCACTTTAAGGAAGAACCACCTCACTTATAGGTAGCCATGTTAAAGTTAAATTTCTGCTCTTGTCATGTACGTATCTCCTTAGCTCCTGGGAAGAGATAAAGGCTAAACAAGTTATTCTTAAGAAGTGCCTAAATGTTTTATGTTAAGAGCCCAGGTGAATGACCTGGAATAACTTTTTGATAGCTACAGCTAGAAGGGACAGATCCTATTTTTTTGTGATTAACATTATCAAGAGCAAATGCTACGGCAATACTGTCAAACACCCAGTTGTCATCCAGAAGAAAACTACCACTGACACATCAGTCATACGTATGCTTATGTGGGCCAATAGCCAAATGACACAGCCCAAAAGTCAGACACATCTCCCTAGCAAGAAATGACTCTTAGTTTAGAAGTGGCAATAGGTTAGGTAATAGCACCCAGTATCTCTCCCCTTTTTTTTTCATTAGAGGACATCTAAATGCTTCTTTGATAACATCTGCTTTAGAGAGCTAAAGAAATAAAGCTTGAAATACGTGCAGTATCCCCCTGTGAGCCTTCACCAGACAAAAGAGGGGGGGCTTATGTTGTGCTTTCACACATGGTTTGCTTATAATGTGAGAGTAACAGTCAGTGACAGCATTTAGCTGGTTGAAAGAATGTGTTTTTCCGGCATCTTCTTGCAAAATTCCATTTTCCAGCAAACTCCTTAGATACTGAGTCACTCAGAATAGAGCAAAGGGATTGCCAAACCCCATGAAAACAAAATGACTGTCACCATTGATTAATGAAAATAATATGCATGCTGGTAGGCGCACACTCGCTAATCGCATCTTCCGTATACAAGCCCTAATCTTATATTTACATTCAAAACCACTTATTTTGCATAAAAAGGAACAACAAAAGAAGCTGAAAGTAAATACCCTGTGTGAGAACACAGTCTGCCTCTCATCTGCAACAGCCTGTGTCTGAACTGAAGATGCGACAGTAGCAGTCTCCCGCTGATACCAGATTCCTAGTGACTGAATGGGGTTATACAGAAAGAAGATTCTGATATTTCCTACACATCATCACTGTCTTGAATTCTCCAGACTAGGAAAATATCGCTTTGATAAAAGTGACAGATAACAAATTGATGAAAGTTAAGCATGAGGAAGTAACTCTTTCTTCGATATTTTTGCAACATTAAACCCTCCAACTCTCTAAAATAAACATAGTCAGAAGGACAGGACCGATGTAGTTCATTTCATCATGCATGGTTAGACACCAAAAATTGTACACCAGACCAATTTCAGCCACATGCTTGCAGTCCCAGGTTCCCTGTCTTTTTTCCTAGCAGTTTCAGCAATTTCCAAATGCTGGGCACGTCTTGTCTGCAGCTAGGAAAATGACAAAAGCCAAGCACACAGAAAAGTGGTCATCCTCTCCTCCACCCTTTAGCCCTGGGCCCAGTTGGCTCTGACCACATCTCTGTGCAGATGGTGGCCTTCTTGCTCCTCCTGCAGTCTTTTCTCTTCCTTTTCTCTGATTGCCAGCTTTCTGGTGAGAAGCTAAATTAATTTATCTAGTAAAGTGATGTCACCTCCTATTGTGAAGCCCTGCAGAATGGAAAATAAAAGGAAAGGAGTTAAGCCTGAAGAACCATGGTGGGATTCTATCCTTCATTCTCTAATTTCTGTCACAAGACCACAGCTGTAAGAACCTCGGGTAAATGGTTTATGTTTAATAAACACTTAACCTGCACCCAAACCTATATTTATATGGCACATAGCAATAGCCTCTTCTGTTTTTTCAGTAGCTGGCTGAAACTCAGAGCATATGGAAATGACAAGCACTCCTAACTGAGAGGTCAGCACTTCCATAGCTGGCTGGACCATTCTTAACATTCAAAATCTGATTTCCCTCTCACGGTGCATCTAACCCAAAATCTCTGATCTAAAATTCATCTTGAATTTCGCAAAGCTGAAGCCTGGTGCTGATCTCAGCAATGGCAGATCAACATGAGCAAACAGGTTGGAAAGTCTTCTCCTGTCCTGGATGGCTGAAAAACAAGCCTTATGCAGTTTATATAACTGCATCCAGGGAATAGCTCTAGGTAAGGGGCCATTTTTTCCTAGCCATTATAAAGTTACTTTATCTCTTAATTTCATCTAGGTAACTGGCTCTGTGACTCAGAAAGGAATGCAAATAGCCCTCATGCTGTGGAGTCACAATGTCTTCCCTTCCGTGTGCCACAGTTTCTGCTCACAATGCACAAGCCAGTGAGACGTGTCTGGGAGGTCAGCTGTGTGTGGCACCACTGAGGTATTCCACCACAGCTTCAGATTAAGATGGAAATCTTCCCCTTTCTTCTGCCTTCACAGCATGATAAAGTGAACCGTGAAATTTTAGCTAACAGGTTTTTCTCCACCCTTTTATTAAACCTATGTCCACACTTATAGTGGGTTTTTTTGCCATTTGAGGAAGTTACAGCCCCCAGATCAGTGTTGTGAAACTTCAGGTTTCACCAAATCATTAACTCGACCAAAAAGAAATTCTGAGAGTACATGACTGACAGGAAGATTGCTGTACTCATCCTCTGCTAGGGGCACAGCAAACCCTAAGGTGTCATGAGGAAAGTAGTTTGTTGGGATTGGAGACAATGTGGGTGTTGTGTCATAAGTTCAGCTATCTTTTGGCCACAGAGATGAGCAATCTGCTCTCACTTGACATAAATATGCATATACAGTCACTGCCTTCTTCCCAGTATCCAGGTTGTCTGAAATCAAACTAGCAAGGAAGACCTGCATTTTTGCTATTTTTAGAAACCTGTCAGTCATTTATAGCCACTTGCTGCAAGGAGAAAACAGGGGTCTTCTTTTTTGTAAATAACTCCCCAAAGTGTGAAGCATCACAGGAATTGGATCTGTTACATTGCCAGTGATTCAACCATGCAAAGTATAAGCTTTGTGAGAAATTATATAATTAAGTCTGTTTTGAAATTTGAATTTAGAAAATTACTTCAAATTCTTCTGGTTTCAGTTTAAAAAAAGACTTTTATATTTTTCACACTGGAACTGTTTTAGAAAAAGAGTTCTTATTTTTCTTCCTTTTTGAAAATATTCATATTCTCTCAATGTCTTTGAACTCTTCTAACTTACAAGATAAATGTCCATGAACCTACATTTCAAGTAGCAATTTTTCTTTGCAATGTTTATGACCCAGACAAAAAGAGCAGAAATATTAAAGTTCTAAAGTTATTGCTAGAATTTTTCATATGTGCATTTCTCAAGGAAATCCAGTATCAAGTAAAGATGTTGTATTTCTAACAAAGCTTAATTTTGAAGCTGAATTCCTGATGGAAATTGTACTGAAGAAATAGTTGGGATGTTGGAAAGCACAGGCCATAATCAGGGAAAATAATTCAATTTTGACTAGGAAAGAACTGGAAGAGCCAAGGTCAACCAGGGACATAAGGGTAGAAAACCTGGGAAAGACAGTGAAATGGCCCATAATCTGTAATTTTCTCATCTGAATAGATAGCAGTTAAGAAGACAAAACTGATTTGACCCTAGAAAGAACACTAGCTCTTGTTTTGTAAAGGATCAACCATTATTAGTTCATTAAAAATCTCATCAGCTCAAGTACCAGCCAGCACTCTGAGGGCGGTACAGGTCTGACTTCACAACAAATTAAAACAAATACTGAAGGTTCATTTTCCTCTGCCGTTTGGTAGATTTATTATTTTCCCAGTACTTAAGGTGAGAATTAAGGGAGGATTAGGGATGCTTTATGTGCACACACCACGAGGTACCAGCAGGTGAAAAGGAGTGAAAATTGGTTATGGAGGACAATTGATGGCCTGGACTACATGTGGTCATTAGTCCTTTGAGGAAGAGGCTCCAGCAGCAATGTTTACCAGGTTGGGAAGCTGGGAATGCTTTTTGGTTTGGTTTTGGTTTGTGGTTTTGTTTTGTTTTTTGGTTTGGTTTGGGTTTTTTTGTTTGGTTTTGGTTTTTTTTGGTGAGTGGCATGTGTTTGGAAGTTAATCATATGGCAAAAATACAAAGCACAATGTTAACTTTATTTGGTTACCACAAGACTCTCCTCTTCCCGTACATGAAGTAAGGTTTATTTTCTTTTTCCTCTACTTTTTTTAAGTCAAGAATTATTTTTTTAGCTGTAGATTACATAATCCTTTAATGCTTTGCTGTTCTTTAATTAGCTACCACTATCTTTTCAGTAGCATTTCTGAACAATCCTGCATGTCCTTTAATTCTGTCTGTTCAATGTCACGTCTGTGACTTGTTTTCTATTAAAGTACTTTCCAAATGAAAATATTTCACCATCCTTCGAGTCTTAAATCATCCTGTCTGCAGCAGAAAGAAGGTATGAGCAAGTAATTATGGCAATTCTAACCTTCTCAGGTATTTACACACTGTGAAATATTGCAAAACATGAAAAGCACTTGAGCAGAAATTTTAAAAGCATGCAGAGAACATAAGCTAGTTTAAAAAGTTTGCAGTTACTGGTACATCTAACAAGCATTACCTACCATGACCTTTTAAAAACATCAAATACCTCATGAAAAAATACCGAACAATAAGTATGCCAATTTTTTTTCTGGTCTTATGTGTGGTCTCTTGTTGTGAAGGAGGGAAGAAGAGAAGTTGCTACCTTAAAAACTCTCCCTTAAGAGGCACTCAGCAGTTGCAGTTGTGCCATGATGTCCTTGTTTCAATTAAACTGCAAATTTCAGCAATTATCTAAAGTGGTAAATACTGAATTTTAAACCTTAGCTAGGTCTTCTGTGAACTACTTGTTTTTCTGCTTTCAGCGAGTTCTGTATTCTCTTTAATCACCGCAGCACATAAGAAAAACAGAATATAAAGGCGAATTCCTTAGTTTCAGCTCTAACAACAAAGCAGTATCAGAGCTATAGCTTTTGGAGAAAGAAAATAGATACAGGACAAAGGGTAGGCTTAAGGTAGGATTTTTCCCAGGAATCTGTTATTAGCCTTTCTGTTCAAGACTAAGCATTTGTTAGTTAGGTTACTTTTATGGAATGATAGAATCATTAAGGTTGGAAAAGACTCCCAAAGATAGGGTTCAACCAGTAACCCAGCACTTCCAAGTCCATGTCCCCAAGCGCTACATCCACACACCTTTTGAACACTTCCTGGGAATAGCGATTCCACCACTTCCCGAACACCATTTAAGTGAAGAAATTTTTCCTAATATAAAATCTAAACTTCCCATTGCAAAGTTCGAGGTTGTTGTTCTCTAGTCCTGTCACTTGGTACCAGGGAGAAGAGACTTACTCCCACCCCACCATAAGCTCCTTTCAGGTAGTTGCAGAGAGGTGCTTTGGGGTCAGGCACAACACTTGGAAAGATCCAGACTTTGAAAAACCATTTGCATGAGCACATAAATTCTGAAGAAGACCCCTTCAGGAAACACAAGTAAAGTAAATACTGGCTATAACACAACATCTGGAGCAGCTCGGGGTGATAACTCTCTGGAGAAATTAGCATATGTGTATAACTGCATCACAGTTTGCATCTAACTAACCTTGTGCTTTACTTGGGAAAAAGTCTTCTGCCCCATTGCACACACACTCACTGAGCCCTCAGGCCCTGCAGACTCTGCTTGCCACAGGGCATTTCTGGATACCCAAGCTATAGGGGCTACCCTAGAGTCGTGGTTGCTACATTAAGGCTGAATTCTTCTGAAGGAAGACCAGAGCCAGAATTGGGCATGTCTGTATGGCACTGGCCTTGCTCCCATGCAGGCTGGCACCTACCCTCACCAATGAGGGTGATTTCTTCTTCCCAGTTGCTGGCCCCAGGTCCCTCCAGTGCAGAGGCAGTAAACAGGTTCCTCTGAAGCTGCAGAGAAGAAAGCTCGATCCTATCAACAGTCATGGAGCTGTACTGTGCTTTAAGTGGGTTGCAGTTTGTTTACACACTTCTTTAGCTTTCATATGTATTTTAAACTTTAATGCTTGAAGCTTTTTCTTTTCAAACTGTTTTATTGAGGAGCTTCCTGCTCTACTGCTTTCCCAATAGCCAAGCATTCACTAGCCCTTTTACCATGCAAGCCACACACAGAGCTGGCACTGCATTTGTAGCTGGGAGCAAACCTGCTCCTGATACTCTATGGGAAGATTCTAGTAAGACTTTGGCAGTTCAAACTGGTGCAAAGCAGTATGGTCTGGTTTGCTCCAGGTTAGTGCATTCTACTGATTTTGAAGCCTGTAGCCTCTTTGGCCCATATTACACATGACATGAGCACCCCTGGCCTCCCCTTCAGCAGGGCATCAGCTCAGCAGGCTGCTGGCTTGGTTTATATCCTACATCACGTTTGATTTCCTGCTTCGGGTCTGATCCGAGTTCAAAGTTTAGGTCCTGTGGGTTCAAGTTTAAGGCATTTTGTTGTTGTTTTTCAAGTGAAGTATTTTCCTCCCTGATGTTCATGAACTGACTTCTTGTCAGTGTGTTATCTCTTTGTTTAAAAGCCCACAATCCCTTGTTAAAACCAGTGAGAACCACTATAAAACTCTGCTAATATGTTTTCAAGAATATGATGTATTTTCATCCAGATCTTTGCACGTAAGTGAAAATTTGTGAAATAAATTATTTTGGATGCCAGCAATTCTGCATTCACGACTTGTCACATTAAGGAAATTTGGTTTTCCCCAGTATAAACACTCACTCTTCTCAAGAAGTCAGGCATCCAGAAAACCTCTAAATACTGAGAATTTAAAACTTGCTCACATTAAGATGTCAGTCCTGAAGTTCTTTAACGCAGCTCTCCTTCCTTTAGCAAATATCTAATGCAAAGTCTGTTTCTATTCTCCTCCTTCCACTTTCTGCATCTAAAATAATTTTTAGCTCTTCACCACAGAAGAAGTCTGTCCATACTTCCATGCTGTCCATAGCACAGCCTGAATGCTGTGGCTGTACATTGGTTGTGCCCATATCCAACCTTCACTAGACCACTCCCAATAACAGTATCCTGTTACAAGGTTCAGCACTTAGGACACAGCTCTGACACTGTAGGTGAGTTATGATTTTGGCAGGAGACCTACCACATGGAGCAAGTAAAAACTTCACGAGGGTGAATTATTCTTTCTCTAAATTTCTGTCCTACACATGTAGTGTTGTGTAATATAGTTTCTTATATTAAACTCTCACAAAGCTTTTTTGCAATGTTGCAAGTGGCTGGCAATGTCAGTCAGTGAGCAGCCAGCTGGCTTTTGCACGCTACCACTCCTTTCTCTCCTGTTGTCTCTGTGAACATGCAATAGCTTCACCAGGCAGGCTGGCACTGAACATCTGCAATATCATAGCTCTACAGCCCTCCAGGTCCCACCCCAGCTACAGAGACAAAGCTTTCACTATAAGAGGTGTCAAATGGAAGCTGATACACCATGTGCTTGTTTTACAGGGACAGACAAATAGACTTCTTGACACTTTTTTATGGGATCAGCAACTCATTTAAGCTCTATCCTTTTCATAGGCTCTTTAACAACACTGACATCTGGGCTTGTTAATTTGGTATCCTGCGCTTCCTGTGCACCGAGACATTAAGCCGGTTTCCCTCTTTAGCTGTGCTACCTCTGCAGGTGGAGGACCAGCAGGGCCTGGAAGGCACAGCATTCCCTGCCAACTCCCATAAACCAGCTCTGAGGCACCACTGCTGCTGGGATAGTGTTGGTCACTGCCCCAAAAAGCAATTTTTTATTGCAGTCAGCTCAGTAGAGCTGGGAGCCAGTATCCCAAAAATATTAGAAACAATTTCTGGAAAAGAATTTTAAAAGCTATTGGAAACTTTTGAAGCTACATCATGCCAAAAATAAGACAGAATAGACTAGTAACTAGAGAAGATGACTTAGAGGAAGCCTGTCCCTCTACAGAGATTTATCACTGATTCACATCTCATTATTTCTCTTCTCTTCCGTCAACATCTTAACAATTTCTCCTCTTGGCAGTTTTCTGGAGATAGGGCATGACCTAGTAGCATGAGACAGCAGAAAGCTTTTCCCCTTGCTATGTCAGACAAATATTTGTAAGCCTTTGCTGGGTATTTGCTGCCAGACACCCCTCCTGCAAGTGCCAAGGAGGAGGGTGCAAGAAACCCACAATGGCAGGGCTCTAAAGAAGCCAGAGCCCAGACACCACTCCCATCTGCGGGTGCTAAAGTAGCTAAAGGCACAGCAACTCCTCCCTTCAGACAAGCGACTTAACTTTAAGAAAGCAGTTCTTGAGGAGGTGTAGAGCTAGCTGCCCTCTTGCCATGGTATGTGCTTGGTCACACTGCCCCATAGACACAGCAGCAGTAGGGCAGCCCAGGCTGCACTACAGCAAAGGGCTCTGCTCTCCCTCTAGCTTGTCAGGGCCACTCTCAGGCTGTACTGGCACGATATCCTTCTCTGAACAGTCAAATGCTGTTGACATCACTTGCCAGAGGAGGATCACATCCTGCTGGCTCAACAGGTTGGGCAGGGACCTGCTAGCACCTGAGCTTTGATGTGTTGTAAATGGCCTCATCAGAGTTTAGGGACCAGAAAAGAAATCTTCACTATCCTTACCTCTACAAACTTTTTTCCTGCTGTAGCTTAGAATTCACATGGTCAGAGAAACCAATGTCTTTTACTCCCATCATCAGCCTGCTTGCACTCAGCGGTATTGCAGTGACCACTAAATCCCAAGGAGGCTGAAGGGATAGGTCTCTTGAACTTGTTCAGACACACACAAATTCCCAGGTACCAGCAAGAAGGAAAAATGCAACACCTGTTTGAAAAGAAACTTGTATTGGAGTAAGTCATGCCCTTTTTTTTTTTTTTTTGGCAGAGAGCACTCAAAGACTTAAGCCAACCCGAAATGGAGTAGAATTTTCTCACTAAAGCTAGGGGAAGAAGTAAAATCCATTTCCTGTGACTTAATCTTATAGAAAGCACAACCCAGTATGGGACTGGAGAGGATTATTTCAGTTGAGGTACTTTTAAGAAACATTCTCTCATTTGTATTTGTGTCAAATGCAGAGTGGAGAGGCAGAAAGTCAGAGGTGTGGGCCTGCCCCAGAAATAGTGTCTCTTGTTATGAATGACCTGGTGAAAAACCAGTTGCCCAGTATGGTTTGATGATAACCTGTTTTCCTAGTTTTATTCTGACATTGTTGTTATCTGGGAAGTGTGTCCTTCTAAGAGATCAGAGACTGTTATTCTTTCAAGCATTAAGGCAGAACTGAAAGTGAGTCAGTGCTGGGATCTTACTGGACTGAGAAAGACAACTGAAAAACAATACAAGAGATTTTTCTGAGAAAAGGCTTAAGCTTTTCTTAGGGAATATGCTTTTCTCAAAGGTGAGAAAATCTGTATCAGGAAATCCAGTCTTTTCACCAGATACTGTTTGTGATCTGCTACCAGTTGTGCTGTTTTGACTGATTTGTATGATAACAGCCTGGAATATGGCACCTGAATTGCAAGAACAGCTGCTTTCCTCCAGCTCATCTGCACGACAGAGTGCCAAGGTCAGAGAGGGGAGGCCCTCAATAGGGAGAATAGGCAACGATGCTCCCAGTGCCCTTCAAGCTCTGAATGCAGAACAGATTACATCTATGACTAAAGGTTCCTTTGGGCCATAGTTTAATGTCCTTTTAAGTATTTCTGGATCAATCTTAATCATGCTATCAGTATTGGATACTCATCTGAAGCCTTGATCATATTTAACTAACCTGCTCACATCAAAATATGAGTATTTTCCAACTATTCAGTACACAGACATGCATCTATGAATTGGATCTACTTTAAATTCCCAACTTTTAGTTTTTTTCCTACAATGCCAACACACAGAATGTCTGTGGACGTCCTCAGAAAGTTTGCTAGAAAACAGTCAGTTACTGTCAATTCTAAATACAAAATGTTTTCCCTTTTGTTTGAAATGGAAAATAACCTGAAAAACTTTCCCTAGTAATAAACCAAGTTTTGTAACACACATTTTTAAAAGAAATTATGATATGGAGTATTCATAACTCATCATGATATCAAAACTAATACATGCTCCTAAGCAAGAATACAGCTATTCTCTCTGATGAATAGAAAATGCTCCATTTTTAAGCAGAAACTGCCTAATGAGGGGAGACAGGCTGGTAAAGCAAACTTGCAGAGTATTTGCATCCCAGCCTCAAGCTGCCAGCAGGTTTTACCCATACACTATATTGCAATACATACTTGTGACTGAAAATAAGATCAAATTTCTTTCCTTGTCCATCATTTTATTCTTGTTCTTCCTTATTGGTTGCCTTGATTAATGGATCTTTGTTTTACTCTTAGACTAGAATACTTAGTAGGGGGAGGAAGAATTTTGTTTTTAATTTAACACATCAAAACAACAGATCTTGTAATAAAGTGTGGCATATTAAGAACAGCTGTCTGTAGCCTTCTCCTGCTCTTTCATGCCTCCTATGCTCACTTCCAGGTTGGTTGGGAACATTTCACTTATATTTAATTAAAAAAAATGCAAAACAAAAACAAACAAAAAACCCAAAGAAAACAAGCCCAAAATGGAAAACACAGTTTGTTAGAAATCACTGAAGAAAATAACATGGCAATTTAGAAGAGGTTTCACTTGAGTGTGAGGAATTCAGGACTCCACATGATCAGAAGAAGCCAGACATGTCTGACAATAAGCCAATTGCTCATTTCAGCATTAGCTTTTCTTTTCAGAAAACTGGCTGTTCCCTTCAAGTAGCAACATCAGATTGGCTCTGCTTTCTTTACCTATTCTATGAAATCTTGGTCTTCCTTAAGCAATTAGCAGCAATATATGAATATAGCAGTAATACATGAATATAGCAGTCCATGGGGATTGGGGTGTCAGGAGATGAGAGTTTTAGAAAACAAATCCAGGCTAATTAAAAAGCTGAAACAAAAAAATTCTTTGCTAACTACACACATCCAGTTTTTACTTGGTTACTAAAACTGGCTGAAAAATCTTAACACAAAATCTAATTCTATTGGATGGCAGGGCTTTATTGAAACAGGGGAAAAATGTTTTCAAATCACAAGACTTACTTTCCATAAAGCCTTCATTTGAAGACAGAGAAATTAACAGTAAATGCAAAATTTTGTATAACAATAGAGCCTAAAGTTTTTTCACTTCTCACAGCACAGGCTCAAATTCACGGCATAGTGCAACTACACTAGATAGAAAGAAAACAAAATGTAGAATGTGATTCAATGAAAGGAAGTATTTTTATGATCCCTTACTTTTGAAATTCCTCCAGTCCCCACTTGCAACTGCTTTTAAGGCTGTAGAAGTTCTGATTCAATTCATGTGTCTTTAGAGACTTTGTTGCCTACCTTATTTACTCATATAATCAGCTCATACTTCATGGACAGACTGTGCCACCTTGAAAGAGGCAACTCATCAGCAATACATGGGAGGTCTGATTCATTCTGCAAAACGAGACTTTTCCTCCAAACTGACTATTACAGGAGACTGTTACCTAACATAGGCTGTAGTTTACTGGACATGATTCTGCAGTTTTTCTTTTTCCCAGGCTGCCAGGGAGCACTGACCTTGCAGGAGAGCCCATCCTCACGTACACTTAGTTCAATTCTGCAGCCAGACGCACTATCGGAATATGGATTTTGTTTGTGATGCAGATAATCTTCCTTACTCTGGATGTTTTAATTATATATGCTGTTCACCAATCTAAAGATGAAAAGAACATGTGACACCAACAGCATTTTCATGGAAATGTGATATTTGTCAGGGATGGAGACTACTACTTTTCTGAAAAATCTAAGTTAGACTGAACCAGAGGTAACAAAAGAGCAAACTTATTTATATTTGAGATAAGCTTGCAAGTATTTATTGTATACATATCCAAGATCTTTTTAAGTTGTTATGCTAATTTTTTAAAATCTCACTCTAAACAAAGAAAGATGTGATTGTCTGATCGTTTATGGGCTAAAATTACTGAAGTGTTTGTGCAGCCTTAGTTCAGGTTAAAATAGAAGTCCTGCAGGCCATGGAAACAAGGCAGAATAATTTCTGCACTACTGCTAAACTGTTGGGGTTTATTTGTTTGTCTGTGTTTCTTTTTGGTTTTTGTTTGGTTTTGTGTTTTGTTTTTTTTAAGGTTTCATCTTATTTTGATTCACTGTGAACTTCTGATTTTCCCTCTCTATTCTTGCTACCAACAAAGATTCAGAAGGCTTATGGTTTCCCTGTCATTTTAGGTAGATCCCATCTTGTCTAAGGAAAAGTGAAGGCTTTCATTTGTTTATTTGCTCACAGACATTAACCAGGACAGCATCCCATAATTTGTCACTAAGAAAGCAGAGGATTTGTTCTTCCTCTTTAAAACAACAGCTCATCACACTAACTGTTCCAAGGTACAGCTGTTTTTATTGGTGTTAGCTGAACTTCAGAATATCTGCAAAGAGGACCACAACAAAAAATTTAAACCCAGTTCTAATACAAGCTCTTCTTATCAGCTTCACGAGCATATTGCCTTTTTCAACTAATAGAAATGAAGGTATGTGAAATATAGGTCAATTATTATCTGGCTTTAACAACAAAGCTATGCTTCTGCTTTGCACTGAATGGAAAAGAGTTTCTAAACCCTTCTGAAATCCTGATATTGTCAAGGGGAATACTTTATTTTATGAAACTTAGTATTTATGAACTTCTTTATAATGCAGCTGCAGTAACAGGCTTCTGGAAAGAGCACCACACTAGGACCAATGCATTTTTTGCAGAATCAAACAGTTGGAGATAAAAGAGATATCATTTTAATGCCAGGGCTATAGACATCCCAGTAACACTGAGCAACTCACAGCCAGCAGAGAAAAACGACATGCCTCTTCTTCAATACAAAATCTCATAGGTAATATGTTCAAACGTGAATAGCAAATAGCACCTTCCCCCTCAAGCACTCATCAGCACAGTGATTTGTACACTCAGAAATGTCTCCTACACTTACACACACAGTGTTGTATTGTCCCTGTGCACACTCACCCACTTTGCATGTGATCTTGGGTTACTGAAAGTCGAGAAAACAGATCCAGACATCATTTGCCTATGAATGTCAAGTCAGATGTCTGCACAGTTGTGAAAATCTGCCTTTGTAAGGCATGTACATCCTTTTCCAACTATCCTCAAACAGGGGCTCAACCAATAAAACATCAGTTCACCACGAATGATGTTGTGCTGCTATCTGCACTTGCTCAGGGTTTGCGAACCCCATTTCACATCTGTCCCCAAACGTGGCTGTTTGGAACAAATCTTATCAGGAATCTCTCCTGATCTGATTCATAGTACCTTTTGAATTACCTTTGGCCTCTTTGGAAATAACAATTTTTTATTAACTTTTAGAGCTAATTGCAGCACATACTCAGTGATAGATAAAACACTGTCTCCAAATCTCTCTTGTCTGTGCCTAACAGTCCCAGCACAGCTCTACAGTTCAGCTACGATTCACCAGGAGTCAGAGAGGTATGATAAGACTGGACTAAATTTCAGTGAACCATGGCCAAGGTTGCTGCAATATTTTTCCAGAAACAACTACAGCTTACAACTGAGAAGAATTGGTGATAACAGCTGAGATTTGATGGAAGGTTTTGAGTTTTCATACTGGACTCTGAAAACGAAGTACAGACTAAAAGGCTCAGTGCTCCTTGAAAGCTGAGATAATGTTTTTGCTAGATCTGCTGTCTCTTATAGCACATGAAAGAGACCTATGGTCAGCAGGCTGCCTTCTGAGGTGCTGTGGATTAGAAGGAGCCAAGTGCCCCTTTCATCACCCAATGGAAAAAACGTTTTACATGTATCTCCAATGAAACGTTTATACCTCACTTGATCACCATTCAGCAGAAAAAATGGTGACAACTTGAAATAAGGTTGTCTTTCTCTACCTAAGGCCTCATAAAAAATGAGCTCCATAGAACAGTAGAAGAAGAAATATTCAGTAAATGTATCAGACAGGGGAATGTCAAGATGTTTGAGATTTTGAATACTGCAATGTTATGACTTGAAACTAACAGTGAAGTAGCTGTCTTATCAGGGAAAACTGTCCTCTGGACAAGTCACACTGTCAGCATACATTCTTCTCACCTCTCCTGTTCTGTACTTACATGCGCATAATTGTGACACAAATCTTGTATTTACACCTAAATTATTACCTCTTCTGGATTATTTTACTCTTATAGCTATAAAGGGAAGATCTGATGGGTCACAGCATAAGTGAGGTTTCCAAGCCTGTTAAGTATTGATGTATTGAACAGTTAAAGAACACAAAAAAATAATTTCTCTATCTCATCAGGGTTCAGTTTGGCCTAGAAATTTCAAGCTTTCTGAACATTCTTCCTCCAGATTCAGAAAACTCCTAGCAATTTTATACCACTGATCACTCCTTTTGCAAATTTCTTCTTGTGTACATACTCCATGCAGGATTGCAGTCTTTCACCACTTCCATTGAATTTTTCATTCCAATTTTTTGCATTCAAAGAGTATTCTTAGAGTCCAGCCTGCTCAGTCAAGCAGCATAAGCTGCTGACATAAAGGTCACTTTGCTAGCACTTGGTTATTCAGTGTCTTCTAAGTCTTGATTTTTTAACTGAACACTAAAGTAAGTCATTTTGTGTGCTGCAGGCCCCAAAGGTTGCCAATTTGCTTTTGGAGACATTGGAATAATTTCTTTTGAAGGTGATGGCTGAGTATCTTTGCATGTACTGAAAATACTCAATTGTTATTCTGATGCCTGCCTGTGGAAGCATGTATACGCTCTTCTCTTCCTCTTATATTCTAGATAAACACTAAGATAAAAATAAAATGCAAGGGATAACTTTTATTAAGTAAAATAAAACCTCTCCATAGGGAACTAGAGTGTATTCAGACCTGCAGTCTTACAAATTAATCTCACAGTATTAAAGAAGTACGCTGCTACCCCTCCACCTCTTTGGTCAACTTCCTGGACTTGCTTCTACTTTTTTTTTCATTCTGTTTACTAATTCACTTTTTATAATAAAATCAGTCTTTACTGTCCTCCCTGAACCACATTTTATAACTGCAATTAGGCAGTCAAACAATGGCAACATGGTTCCCTCAGGCAAGGTGCAGAGAAGATCACCAGTGCAATCACGCTGATCATCTTCCGTATCATCCTATGCCACTGAAGCTTTCTGTTTCTGCAAAAGCGAGCTTTGCAGGAGGAGCCTACAGCTCTTTTGCTTGTATTTGCCTAGTACCATGAAAATGAACTCACACTGCTAGTTCTCATTTTGATGAGAAAGGAGCCTGATCTTGCCCTCCCAGTAGAATCTCAGAGAGACTGTCCACTTCCTACATTCTTCTCCCTGGAGACACTGGGCAACTACAATTTATAGAAAGAATTAATATTTTTCATTTTAAGCAGACCAAAGGTAGCCTAAAAGCTCAATTTATGTCAGATTATTCAAGCTGAAGTAGGTTTTACAGCTTCTCAGGGTACCATGCCATACTCTCATATGGCTTTTCACTGTGAAACACTGCAAACTTCTGCCCAGAACTGTGCCTACATGAGTGGGACTTCGGAGCACCAGAAAAGATACAGTCTTTACTGGTTATATGCTGAAACACATTCCAGCTTCTGCTTATGCAATTGTGGAAAGAAAGTGAACTGCAGACTTATTTTTACTGGCACAGATGCATCTACTGTCTCTCATTGAGACTGGCACAAAGACACTGACATATTCTCAGACAGCATCTGTCCTCAACTGCTTTTTTTCTTTAAAACAAATGGATGCTTTTTGTCTTTATCACCTTCCTATTTTTAAGGCTGGGAAAGGTCAGAACACGTGCTCTTGCCACCTACTAATCTAGGCCATGTTTGCCACAGATATTCCTTGAAAACTGGGTAGAAGCAGCAGCCGATGCCAGATTTTGGGTTCAGTAACTTCATTCATCTTGGAGCTGAGAAAGAGAACCCACCTGTAAAGGTTTTCAGTGAATTCAGTTTTCTCTGGGAATCTTCCCTTAGAGACATGCTATTTAGATTCACTAGCTGGGAGTCCCTTCAGCTAAATCAGTGTCTATAGAGCGTCACTGCTTTCCTGAGCCCTTACAGAGCCCCTCCATGCTGCCACAAAGGGACAAATCAGGTAAAGGTATTTTAACTGTGGTCCCAAAACACTAAGATTTTAGTTCCAATTTGCATTAAGGAAAAGCAAGGATGGGACACTTACTATATACACAAGAAGCACCTTCAAGCCAGGTACAAGTGAAATACTTGAAAAAGTGATGCACTTCAGATGAAGCCACAGGCCAATTCACACCCCAGAATTTTGGGGAAAGCAATGGGCAATATGCCACATTTACACAGAAAGGTGGGGGTCAGCAGTGTTATATCACTGCAGAACAGCAAACACAATGCTTTTAGTCTAATTTAGGTGCCATAAAGTATGTTGGTGGCAGTGGACTCCTTTATTTTACTTTGCTTGTAGCAAAACTGAGGTGAATTTTAAATAAAAAAATTGTTACAGATGTAGAAAGAATTAGGCAATAGCAAACGGGACAGGACACAACATGAATTTGCCAGTGTTAAATCAGATTAGACTGAATTTCTTCATAGGGGGATAATTAGGGCAATATATGGTTGAGCTAACATAAAAATATTTAAATTACTACAACGTAGGAAAATCTTAAACTGGAGAAGGTAGGGAATACCTGTCAGAATTCAAAAGGAATGGGCTAAAAGGGGTAGCTTGGAAGGGAGTATCAAGATGGAAAGAAACAAGGCAGGCAGCTCCTTAGCCATTGGTCCTTTGGTCTGATCTTATGTAATATTCTTGTTAGTATTTGGAGCATGCTGGTGAAGTTTGCTGATTCTATGAAGTTGGGAGGCATTACAGAGATGTAATAGGGTTAGACAATTGTATTGGAAGAAATGGATGACCTTGCAGACTGGAGTAATAGAAATTAAACAGCAAATGTCATTCCACAGACAAAGCTTATTCATTTCAGAACAGATAGCAAAATCTTCTGCTTTAAGGCATGGATATCAACTGGAAATGATGGGAGAGGAGAAAGATCTGATTGTTTCCAAGTGTGGAATAGTCACTGTCCTCTCTGATGATTAGGAAAAGCATTTCAGTAACACTGCCACAGTCAGCCAGCTTTGCAGCAGGGCAGAATTTTCCCTGCCAGGCCTTTTCCATACACTCATAGAAGGAGCACATTAGAAGGCTGGCATTTACAACACCGTGGCAGGGCACTTTGATGAATGGAGCACTCATACTTTGCAAAGCCATTCTCTCAGGTTCCTGAAAATGCCAGCAGACAGCACCCCGGTGCCACTATTATGCCAGCGACATTCAGCTTTTAGAGCTTTCTCAGTGACCATGACAAAGACTACTTAAAATGGAAGAAATTAGATCTTGGGAAAAAGGTGTCAGTCAGAAAGAAGTGCCAGTATGTCATATTGTGTTAGGTCAGCTGAATGTGAGCTTTCAATAAAATGATATCCAAACATTTTATGCATCTGGACAATATGCTTAACTTGGAACTAATTCTTCTTGGGGTCCTAGGGTTTTCATTTACCCTGATTAAATGAAAGTGCAGAATGTCAAAGAAAGCCAAACTACAGGACAAGGCTTCATAAATTACTAAAGATAAGGGATGTCACAGCAGAAATTCTGCCTTTGTACTTTATAAAGCTGTCGGATTAAACTTTATGAAGGCTCAGTCTGAAATTGGGGAACACATTTATTCTGAAATGAACTTACAAAAATAATAAAAGCAATGTCTGGCTTCAAGCCAAATAGAAGGTACTCCTTGAACTTGGTCTTCTATAGCACAATCACATAGTAATTAAACTATTAATTCAAGCAAATCTGAAACACACCCCTAAAATGTAAGAGAACTTTTCCCCTCACTTCAGAACAAAACAGGACCCATCCTTCTGAAATAAGAAGCTTCCTAAACACATTTGTGTCTCAAGAGAGGATGTGAAAAAAAAAAGCAGACACTCAATAGGGATGATCACATTGCCTAATACATTATTAAAAGGATGCTCAAAGTGAAAACCATAAAATAAAAAACCTTCAGAACCCAACCAGAGACAGTATTGCCACCTAGAAGAATATAAAAAACATGGTAAGATTGATAAAAATATCTTTTAAAGATTAGCAAGTTAAAGCTCTTGATTTCCTAACAGAAGGAAACCCTGAATTATTAATGTCGCTGGGTACTGACTGCTGTTGAAATTAAAAGTAGGCCTGCAAACTCAGACATCTGGCCCTGAAAATGGCTACACTCCAAGTTTAGGAGAAGACAAAAGCAACAAGCTTTGGCAAACAGACAAATACACCCTTGATTGGAAATAGTTCCACCACAGCAGAGGGTAAAAAGTCCTCCAGTTACGTGAACTCCAGGGACACCCTATGAGAAAAGTCCCATGAATTACTGTATGTTTCAAAACACCTCATAGCAGCTAAGAGATGGAGTCTGATGAACTGATCAATAAATAAAAATATTAATCTGTTTTTTAAAAAGCACTCTAAAAAACAAAATAAAAAGAAAAGTGAAAAAGAGAGAGCTACAGAATGACCAGAGTGTTTAATTAAAAACCTGTTTGTCTGCCAGACACACTTTTCCTGAGACTAATGTTCAATTTCTTTACTTCAGCAGATCTGAGAAGATCCTGGTCTCTTCAGGCATGGCTGGAGCTGAGCTTTCCTCCATCTGCTGCACAAGGGCTCTGTGTGCAGTGGGACATCACATCTCTGGATCAGAACAGGATGGTTCTCCAGACAGCAGGTTGTTGGAGTCGCAAAGCAGCCTAGCATCCACTGCCTGCTTTGTCATTGCCATAGTCCTGGGTACTGGGGCTGGCATAACCCCTCTAGCCAAGGAAAGGCTGAGGCCTTGTGCAACATGGTGTTGGATATGTCACAGTCTCCCATGAGTACTCCAGGTATTTCTGGGAGTGCACTTGGGGTCAGAAAATGTTTCAGAACTCCCATCACTGCTGCTCTCTGTGGGACTAAAGGGCAGGAAGGGCAAGTTCCCTGAGCTGTCCTATAGCACAGAAAACCCCTTCGTATTTCTGGCTATTAAAAATAGGGAGAGAACCAGTCTTACAGCAAGATACCAAGAACCTAAAGCATTTTTTAAAGAACTGGAAAGGTTTAGGGCGATAAGAAGACTTGAGTTTCCTGTAGGGAAATTTCTCCTCTCTGGGCTTGGTGGCAGAGCTTAGTTCCAGAAGCAGAAAGCCTCTTCTGGAGGCCGGGTCACCACTGCTGGGGCTTCCCAGGGTAGAGAAGCAGCGTGGGAATTAGTACAAAGTTGCACACATGTTTTAGCAGTGGTCCTGTGAAAATTTTGTATATCTAGGCTCTGAACCACTTGTAATTTGAGTATGACTACTACTATTTTGAATGCCTTGTGCCAATTTAAACAGAGAAAGAAAATACTTTCAAGCTCTAAGGTCACTTCCCTGCTCATGTGTGTTGTCTTCCCCACACCCCAGTCGTGGTACCTCCATCTACTTCTAGGTTACTGACTTATGTGGTACATACCATACTTTGCAAACTCAGGGGAAAATGGCACCTGGAACACTTGAGATTTATACACACACACACTCACCCTCCTCAAATCTGCAAAATATAATCATTAGTGCTGTAACTATGAGAAAGTTATTGGCAATTATGTGTGGTCATCTGGAGAAAAATTCAGTGAAAAACTAAAGTAGGCATAAACCACAAAAGTTGAACATCAACAAAATGAAAAAGAGATAGCATACAGTTTCTGCCTCTAACCCCTTTCAATGTAAACATTCTGAACAGATACATTTGCCAGATACACTTTACTAAGCTGTCACTAAACCAAGTAACTAATGTCAAGGTTGGGTCTCACAACCTTGGGCTGGCATACAGTTGTGCAACGTAATACAAGCTGTACAAGCTACCAGTTATAAAAGATAGTGCAGAATAAAACTGAAATTGGCCAGCTCAGAGTCAAACTTCTGACCAGAAAGCAATTAAAAATCATAATTAAAGACAAATTAAATTGGTGCTTAAATTTCATAGAGCATATCAAAAACTCAAACATACTGAAAGAGCTCCTTTTCACCTGGAACTGAGACAGTTTTATTCATTTCCTAATACAAACATATAATTGATCATCAACACACATACCGAACAAAACACCACAGTCAACATGAATAAACACTGATTTTAGGAAGGCTGGCTTCCCAGATGCTTCTGAAAAATCCCCAAATAGCATCTACTTTCCTGTCTACACACCATCATGACTGAAAATTCTGGTACCACTGCTCATTTGGGACTCAAGTAGTTTGAAAGTTTTACCTCTCAGCAGCACCTGTCAAATTCAGACATTCCTTCTAATCCCATTGTTGCAAATTTCACAGAAATCTTGGTATCACTACCATTTATGATCACATTTGGCTTGAACTGAGCTTTTGATTTTTCCCTGTAGCTTGGCAGCAAAGCTCAAGCAGCACAACAAGGACTGCAAAGCTGAATGGATGTGAATGGATGTTTTTAGGAAAGGATAAGAATACTTTACAATTCAACAGCATATGTACCTGAATCTGGGGCTTTGATTATACTGAGATGCCAAGTGATGTAAAACACAATTTATTTATGTTCTTTCCACTCAGAAACCTGTACTGCATAAGTGAGATTATAGCTAAAGGCTTGGCATGTGAATCATTTTTTTGAAGGATGTCATTAGCAGCTTGCTGTGTTCTCAGTCGGCTGCCTCTTCCTATCCATCTCAGTGTATGTTAATGTTTGAATATCAGTTTCATTTTAGAATATTTGTTTGTGCAGTTGTCTATAGAAAACTTGTCTAAAGGAAATTTGGGATTCATATTAGCCATTTAGCATTAACATACATTAATTCAAACTTCTTTTCTGAGTGGAGTGTGAGAACAATCATTTCTTCTTCTCTTCTCTCTTGGAGGGGGTGGGAGGGCCAAACCATGCCTTAGTTTATCTTTATGGTTAACTTTATGGTACGTTGTGGTAGTTTCAATGCACAAGAAAGACCTTACGCTAAGCACAGCAAGTAAGAGCACTTTTCTTGCAAGAGTCATCAGCACTGTTATTGCTGTTGTAACACAGTAGTGATATCCAACCTCTTCTTGGGTTAGTTTTTAAAAATAGTATTCCACTCCATCCAATCGCTCTTCTTGAGCCAATGCAGAGTCCTAACACATTCAAATTTTGATTGCTAATACATAGCGAAGTCCCTTGGTAGTACCTGACAATATTATATAGAACACGGGTAGCAACTATTTCAGCACATTGCAATTCTTCCTCCCTGTTTATCTTTTTTCTTTTTTTCCCCTAGTTTTTTTTAAATTTTGTTAATTTAAACAGGAGCGAGAAATCTAGGATAAAAGCGGTGTACAAGGGTAGAAGGATCTTGCATATTTATTAGTGTTCATTTCGTGGTGACTTGCTACAAGTGAGAACTGCAACAAAAATATCACCATAGACCCTAAAAAAAATTATATGCCTAGAGCACATTAGCACTCAGCTCTTTCAAGGTAATACACTTTGCAGTATTAGAAAAAAGATAACGAAAAAGGAATCTCTACATCCTGAATATACAGCTGCTCTTTAGCTACACCAGCCATTTAGCCTTCTATTACTGATGCAGCTATCCAGGCAATACTTGGAGAGTTTACAACCAGTATACCCTAGTAGTAGTAAATAGGAGGAGAGATGACAGGACCCCATCAGGAAATGCAGTGGTAAAACAACATATGCTTGGGAGTACTGCAAAAGTTTCTCTACTGCTGGAGAAAGTCAAACTTGTACATAGACACTTATGTACTGTATAAGTGAGATTATAGCTAAAGGCTTGGCATGTGAATCATTTGTTTGAAGGATGTCATTAGCAACTTGCTGTGTTCTCAGCTGGCTGCCTCTTCCTATCCACGTCACCTATGCTCACATTTGAGTATTTGCAATACACAGAGCTCTAACTTTATTACATGTTAAGAGTTATTTGAACATATGATGGGTTGCTTAGATGGCCTTGTACCAGTCCAGGGGCATATAGTCATAGAAAGAAAATGGTTTCTGCTCACTAATCACAAAGAGCTTCATAAATAGCAAAGGAATTTAGCAAAGGTGTGATGAATGTGGTATCATCATAGTGCTTTTCATCTAGTATCACCTCTATCAGTTACAATGCACACATTTCCAAAACAACACAGATATTGCATTATTATGTTTAACTACCTTATTTGATCGTATTTTTCTTTTATTTATAAAGAAAGGTTGGAGGAGAATGGGGTACTTCAGAAGAAGGGAAATACAAATTTTCTGAAAATATTTATGAAAGTTTTTATATTTCTATATGTTCTCTGTAAAGTGAAGGGGAACAAAGGATGCAATTCACGTACTTCCTTACTGAAAAAGGAATTGTTTACCTTTAAACAAGTGTCTCCAAAAAAACCAACAAAAAGGAATTTAAGTTTATCCAATTGTAACAACATTAGCTTTTAGGAACTTGCTATTTTCCTGAATTATTGTTGGACTGAACAAAGGGAAACCAAACAGATGTGTCATGCTGTACAGAATGAAGGAAATATCACTCTAGGGGCTGCAGTTCAAGAGGCCTGGCTTTGTTTTGGGAGTTCCAAAGAAGGAAGTAGGACATGCCTGTGTGGAACTGCCCTGTTGCAGACACACTCTCTATTAGCCAGATGCCAGGACTGTATTCCTTCTGAGAGAAAGGGGCAATAAAGGTCAGTCTATTTTACAAAAGCATTTCTGTGAGGGCATTGTAACATCTGTTTCAGTTGTGCAGTGGACTAGACAGAAGTTGAAGCTCTTCCAATTGCTTTTGCCCTTTAGACTGTAGGACCAAGCCCAAAAACTGATGGCGAAGAAAGAGAAACAGGAACACTGCATGTTTAATATGGCCCTACAAACAAGCTGTGGATCATTCATCACTGCTTCAGTTTAATACATCATACAGCACTACCAAAGCCATACATACATTAATTCTGTCTGTGATTGGCTTAAAAAGAAAAATATAGTGGAGATACTCCCAAATGAAGACAAATGAGCCTGTACGTACCATCTGAAGCACTGACTGTTGGGCTGATCATATTGGTTATTACCTGTAGATAACAGATCTTAGGACACTCATCCGTACTCTGTCACTTACACAGATATCCCTTCTTGTGCTAAAGCTGGTGAAAGAAAATGTTGTCTCTCAATATCAATAGTGAAACAACCATTATCTTCATTTGGATCAGGATTTCATCTGCTGTCTTCTTTTTGCTTTTAACTAGTCAGGAAAAAGGAAACCCACAACTTCAGGTAGCCTTTGGACAAATAAGTTTACATATAGCATTTTGTATAAAATAAGAATTAAAAAGAAACAATGCAAAAGAGAAGGGGGAACAGAAATCCATCCCAGTCTGACATCTTGCACAAAATCCACTCTAATCTTCTCTGCACTGCTGCATACAGAGACTGAAGCTGTGCTGAATCTTAGCTCCAAAATAACTCTACTTGGGGACTCACAGTCCTAGTGTTAATCCCAGCAAACTCCCAGATTGCTTCCAATTAGCCAAACCGTTGTTAATATGGGAACACAGGATCTAGAAGGCTCAAATATGAGAGGAGCTGAACACTGCCTCTCATTAATTGATTAAGGAGGAAGTACTTGCCAGCTTTAAGAATTCTGACTCCACACATCCTAAGCCATCCAGGGAAAAAACTTGAGCTACAAAAGCAGATGTAAAGTTCCACATTAAAATGTTTAATTCCTCCCCATATTTCACTTTATTCATGTTGAGACCACATGGGTACCTATTTCAATTTTTAATTAATTTCTTATAAGTACTTGAAAAGGTTTTTTTATAAATTACATTAAATTGTATATAATTTAATAAATATAGCAGGGAACACAACAGGTTGCTTACATTGTGTAGTGTCCAGAAGATGAACTCAAGGAGATTCAGTATGCTTACACAGTTCCCTAGTTACATGTGTCATATCTGAATAGCACCATTAAAGCAAGTTAAACCAGAAAAAATCAGTTTAATATACCACAAAAAATAAGTTGCCCTCTTTCGTAGAAGTGAGAAAGGTATCATGAATTGTGCAATCTCTTCAGTGTAATTAAGCCAACTTTAAAACATTACTGAAAAAACTAAACTAATAATAATTTTTTTCCTGTGAATTTGTAATAACTAACTCTTTTGTCTTGGGCTCCCCACTCCTTGTAAACTGGGTACCACAGCTCAGCTGTGGTGACTTCTGAAAGGTTTTTGGTCACAAAACAATTGAAGAGAAGGCTGTCGCATTAGGCAACATAGAGTCTATTGTTTGAAATCAATAATGTGCACTCCATCAGATCACGACTAAAAGCTCAATCACCTATGGGTCTCTTTTTGTGCAGAATTATTTCTCATGGCTTTCAGGTCCTCTTGCCTTTGTCACAGAGCAGCTCTGCCAGGGTTTTCCAGGACCACAAAGAGCTGTTATTTAATAGAGATCCCAGGCTGCTCAAAGCATGCATGCAAGTGCTATGCCCTACAAGGTGAAATCTACACTTTCCCAAAAGAAGGTGGTAGTGAGGTGGGGATTGGTCTTTTCTGCTCGGTAATAAGTAATAGAACAAGAGGAAATGGCCTCAAGTTGCACCAGGAGAGGTTTAGGTTGGATATTATTAAAAAATAAAAACTTCTTCACAGAAGCAGTGGACAAGCATTGGAACTGGCTGTCCAGGGAAGTGATGGAATCACCATCCCTGGAAATGTTCAAAAGGTGTGTGGATGTGGAACATAGTTGAGTGGTGGACTTGGCAGGGCTGGGCTAATGATCAGACTCAGTGGTCTTTTCCAACCTTAATGGTTCTGTGATCTTAGGTATTCCAAGAAAAAAATATCCTAATGGGCAAAGAGCCTGGTAGCAATCAGGTCCTCTGTGCAAGTTAATTGTATTGCCTTGGAATGAACGGCTTTGGAGGTGTTTTTACAGGCCAGGCAGCAGTTTGGCAGGGGGTTTCACTGCACTGCCATGGAGCACAGTGGCAACAACACATTACTGGTGTGATCAGCCTCAGAGCAGCAATGTTAATGTATTAAGTCTGTGACAAGCAATCTCCTAATGGAGGCAAATGTGGGGAAAAACCTCCTGTGCCAGGCAGCTTCAATAGGTAGCTGTAGGATGAAGGAGGAAAGATGCTATTTCAGTTACTAATTTAAAAGACATCTGGAGGAAAAAAAACCCCAAAACAACAGTACCTGGCTGATAGGGATATATTTCTGCTACACTTAGGCTGGAAATGTTCCCATTAGACTCTAAATCCTGAAGACTGGCTGTTTTGTGTTTCATTAGAGTGATCGAGAAGGAGCTTGAAACTCTAAAAGAGTATTGCTTCCCTTCCCCTTCATTTCTCTCTGACTGCACATTTCCAGGATGCATATTAAATATAACGTGTTTGTAGATGCTGATGTAAAAATTGTTTTGTGGCTAGGTGTTCTGTGCACTTAATTAGCTGTATACTGTATCTGGACACAGACCAACCAAATCTTGTTCAGCCTTTTCAAGGAAAACCCTCCAAATAACTTGTGAAAAGTTACTACATGAGTCAGACTTTATTCATATCCGATATATCAAGCAGTGTATGGAAAATTAAAGATCTTTACTACAAAGCCTTTTCTGTCTTTTCAGCTGTGTTGCACTTGTGACACCAATTATTCAGTTAAAATTGAAATTTTGAAATATAATTTAGAATTTTATTGTCTGTTCCTAAAGTCTACTCCTCTTTCAGGTCTGACTCACTCTCCCCCCTTAGTAATAATCTTGAAAGAGGGACTTGAGTTGCAACCAAAATACAATTTAATTTACATGTAACTTAAATTAAGTATAATTATGTTTTATAATTACCACTTGCAATTGAAAATGCCTCTTTCAGAAACTCAATAGTAATAATTTCTCAGCAATTTCTTCTCTGTAATTATGGCAGACTTGGTAAAAAAAATCATAACAGCTAGACATGCCTCGCAGACTATACTTGTGTATGAAATATCATCTGCTGCAGAGTAATTTAACTCACACAGTTTTACACTCAGCTTTCTGCTTTTGAGGTTTCTCACCAGTTAATTTGCCTCATTTCTGAGATGGATGTATACAGATACTACGTTCTGGGTTTTTGTTGTTGGGTTTTTTAACCTCATTGGAAGTAGAGTCAGACATACCAGCCCTAACCCACCAGAACTACTCGGAAATGAAAATTTGTTCCATAGCTGAGATTACTGAAATGAAGAAGGAGGGGCAAACAAACAACAGGGACAAAAAAAAGCAGCAAGCATTATCTGCTAATGACACTTTACTTCTGTTACCACTTCAAGCCACAGCAAGCAATAATCCCCAGAGCTGGCAGGTGCTGGAGGTCATTAGATTTTCATGGCTGGAGAAGGAATACTTCCTCCATCTTTCAGATGTTCACAGGCCTTCCAAGAGAATATATTAGTGCCACATCAAGAGGGAAGCAGGAATCACTTAGAGCAATGAAATCCCTGCTGGGAAGAGGCTGAAAATGTTTTCATATTTCTACATAACCAGGTGTAAGTGACAAGCCTGTTAGATATATTCTGCCTCCTCCCTTTTCAAACTCAAAGCTTATTTGCTGCAATGTAACTTTAAAAACATCCATAAAGCAATGTTTTAACCATTAAATAACTTGAGAACTATAGAGAGAAGAGATAAAATTATAATTGTGGAAGCAAATTCTCAGGTTCTAACATTGCAGTGTCATTCAGTAGGAAAATGTGTTTGTATAAGAAGGTTATATGGCAGACAGTCAAGGTGGGACTGATTCCCTCGGGAGTCTTTTGTTTTTACCTCCAAATTGCCTCCAAGATATGAACTGCCTTTGGCCTCTTTTCCCAGGGGCAGCCTCTAGCCAATATATTTAACACACCAGTCCACATTTTGAGAGATTGCTCCAGTTTGTACAAGGTTTGGAGTGCCTCCCATGATTTTCCATCAGTCTCTGAACACTTGCAGTCCTTTGCTTTGTAAGGGAGAGAAGTGTTTCCTGGTAATCCTAGTAAATACATGCTCAAAACTTAAGTTACTGCCTCAGAATTATTATTCAATTGCAAGAAAGAACCTTCTTCCAAAAGAAGTTTAGCATTTTAGGAAGAGAAAAACGGTGCAGTTATACATCAGGAAAGCTCAGGTGTGTTTAAAGAAGCCAGGCATATTAACATTTTATATTCAGCAAATAATAGCTGCTTGCCTGTTGATAAGGCTGACACAAAAAGATGCATCATTGTAAGGAAGTCTGTTAGGGATTATACATTGAAAGCAGTGGACAATATTGTTTTTGCACAGATTAAAAGTAAAAAGATGGCATAACATTACCCTACGCCTGTGAAAATAGTACGGCTTGGCTAGCAAATGAAGTAAGTAGAGGTCCCTTGACCTACCTGCATAGATGAATCCTGACAGAGGATTACTGAAGTCCTAATCACTCAACTACACTTTTGATTTTATGCACTTACCTTAAAGCCACTTATAAGCTGGACATGTAGCAAATGAAAAAAGCCTACTCCACAGGACAATCCTTGGACATGCAAACACAGGCAGCCTCGGTGCACACGAGTGTTCAAGAACTGGAAGTACTTTCCTCTCTGCATCAACTATGTATGCCCAAGCCAACTTGCCTAGATTAGTTTCAAAGTTCAGGCAAAATGAATACTATTTCACCACATGTAGGGCATTTTATAAACAAGCGAATTTAACTTCATTAAAAGTCTTATTTGAGAGGCTGAAAATACCATTGCAGTTTCTCACTCATCTATCAACAGCTGCAAGCCATTAAGGCATACAACACAAAATTAAACAATCTCACTGAAAAATAAACTTCTTATTTGCAATGGCATTTATGCTGGTATTAAAATTAGAACCCAGAAGAAATGTTATGATTCTACCACCATGGAAAGAGATCAGAAAGTCTTTGTAAATTAACATCTGATCGAGGAAAAGAAAATACAAGTGTGATTACCAAGTTTTCTATGAATGTCTACGCACTGTATTATATAATATAGTGTATGTACATGGAAGTGCTGGTCATATTGTGTCAAGATGCATTTACAGGGAACAATCATATTGCTTCTCCTCAGCTGACAGCAGTAGCTGGAGGGACTCAAGCATATTTGCTTTGGGTTGGCACTGCTCTCAGAGGGGTGCCTGCAGCGGGTGTCCTCTGCGTGACACCCGGCCTACTATTCTGGTCACGACACAACACAGCATTAAAAGCTGGTTCAAACACTAAAATAGAACATCTAACATTGAGTATAAGAGATGAGATTGTTGGATAAAACTGAGCTAAAATGCCTCAACCTTATCACAACTAAACTGTGTTTTGACCTTCATCAGATTAGGCACTTCAACAGAATCTAAACAACAACAAAAAAGTTGGTTTTGGCAAGTGAACCTTATCGGACTTGTTTTGTGATGCATTCTGACCACTTTCAGTGCACAAACGGCACAGAGCTCTCTGCAATGGGCCAGTAAGATCAAAGCATTAGATATAAATCCTGTCATCACTAGGAAGGTAACAGCATATTTTCCTTTACCCATCTCCTTCTAGACGTTTTCTCATCTTTCATAGGAAAACAAGGTTATATGTGTAGTACACAAGGATCTGCCCACAAGTCAGCTGGACTCATAGCATTAGGAAAGCAGACATACAATGAGAGGGTTTCAATTTTTATTTTAATAATAACATTCAAAACCAGTATGAAACTCTTTTAATGTTTTAATCAGCCTCAAAAATGTAACTGCACAGGACCCTTATGGTTCAAATAGAAGTCAGTATTTCAGGATGCCCACATGCAGAGAGCTGTTACCAGCAGAAAATATTGCTTGTGTTTCTTAGAAACTGATAAAATTTTTAATTTCTAAGGAAGAAGCCTCACTGAGTCACCTTAGTTTCATGCTGAGATCCCTGTAAATGTGTATTTCAAGATGTGCCATATACAACCAGAGGAAGCAAAGCTCAGGTTCGACCACTGCTCTTCCTAATTACCTGTTTTAGAATGACAAAATCAAATATTTTCAAAGCAAACGATGCAGTTAGAGATTAAAATAATTTCTTTTGTATTTTAAAATTCACACACATGTTTTACTTTTTCCTGGAGGCCTGCTTGGTGCTTAGCAACTATGAGCTATCTGAACTGTTCATTACAGTCACTGCCATCCAATGAGAGAAACTTAGAGAAAAAAAATTAAAAGGTTATGGAACAAGCTCATCAGGAACCCTATTATATGAAACCATAAAAATGATCCGTAATTAGTCAATTCCACCCATGTACTTCTACCGATCCAGAACACAACACAAATTCCCTTCCATTTATATGTATGTATATTTCATATATACATAAAATACGTGTGCATACATATGTGAGTAGGTTGGCTGGTTTGTTTTTTACAGTACTCTGTGAGCACACAGAGGACATAAGTGGGTACATAACTATAGCTCACATCTAGAATGAAAAGCAAGGAATTCCTGATCCAATCCCTGACAGCTGAAAAAAAATCAAAGAACTGTTCTCCTCATAGCATAAAAATTACTTGCAAAAGGTCTTTGTGAAATTAAAGAAAAACTTAGTAAAGGGAAGAATGACAACTCAAAGTTGTGTAAAGCCACCATACTGAAAGCATGGAGCCAATGAATACCATCTACTGAGAAATCCTTGAGAAAGGGAACAAAAAGAGTTGAATATTGCTACATGGTACATTACAGAGGCAGTCTTCAGAGACTTGAACATGTGTGCCTGAATGAGCAGAATAAAAAAGATCATGAAGTCCTACAGACAAACCTAAACACACAGTGAGGCAGATGAAAATACTCTAAAACCAAATTATGAAGAGAAGACTTATTATTTCTTGCACAGCTCTTCATTCTGGGAAAAACTGGGAAGATTCTCATGCCAGAAAAAAAGCTAAAAAATGGTGGGGGTCTTCAGAGGCTTTTTTTTTTAGATGAGTGACTCAGAGTATCTGCCTGAAATTGAAGTAACTGTAGAATGAGTTATGAAACAAATTGACAAAATGAACTCTACAAATTGCCAAGACCAGATGGTATTCACCCAGGAGCTCTAAAGGAACTCAAGGATGAAATAACTGAATTATCAAGGATAATGTGCAGCCTCTCATTGCATCACTATCTGAGGAACACTCAAAACGTGATGACAATTTCTAATGAAGAGTTTCAAGGGAACTCCAGGCCTCTTGACCCGTAGTGGGGAAGTAAGGAGCAACTTCAAATAAAAAAAAAAAAACACCTCAGAATTCATAGGCATCTGAATGATCAACTTCAGAAGTCAATATGGCTTTGAAGAACAGTTACGCCCTGCAAAACTATATTTTGAAAGGTTCAAGAAACTCTGTGGAAAAGACTGATAAAGCTGACAATATCTACTTTGGTTTCCAAAAGGTTATCTTATTAAAGTGGTAGAAACAAGCAAATACAGCATAAAAGAGGAAAGTGTTAGCACAGACAAATAATCATTTGAAAGCAATTAGAAACAGAAGTTGAAAGTCAAAGGTCTTGCTGATGACTGGTTCTACCTGAACTCATGCTAGTTCTCATCCTGATGAAATGCCCAAGAGAGGCTGAGCAATACAGAGAGAAAGATTTCCTATTTTGCAAATATTAAGGATGAAGGCCAACAGAAACACAGCAGGGTCAGAGAGCTGACTGGACAACAAAGGAGCGGGGGAAATTAGGTGTAGGTGGTAATAAAGGACGCACAGAAGGAAAAGCACAATTCCAGCTTCACATATAAACAGTGGTTCTTACCGGTGGCTGTTGGATTGGCAGTCCCAGCTCCCACTCCCAGCATGGCCCCCAGAAAGATGACACGACTCCAAGACACAGTGGAACATTACTAAGATGAAATGCCTTCTTTTATAGAGTTCGGATGGAAGTCTCTGGAAATATGGGTGGGATCTGGATGCCCATTGGTGAACAGGATTTAAAAATGCACCAATAACAGGCACAGGAATTCAACAACTAACCAATAGCAGATTGTGTCCATGCACCAATGGCAGGAGTAGGGATTCAACAACTGACAAATAGGTGACCACATCCAACAGCCAATTAGAGTTCAAGGTTCTGAGAGAGGTGGGAAAGCAACCCTGAGGGGTGAGAGAAACAAAAACCTGGGTAGGATCTCTAAAGGAAAAATGAACAACCAGGACTGTGTTTAAATAACCATTACCAAACATGAGAAAACACAAAAAATATTAATTAAATGTCAATTAGAATCCCTTAAACAGTCACAGTGCATTGATCTTCTTCAGGGGCAGCTGGTTCAAGGTGGTCCTCGTCACTATAAAACCATTGCCAATAAAACCTCTTCCATTGATTATAGGATTGCCATTCTCCTACACCTTACCATTTTGCTGACCATTAGTACTCAGAAGTGGTATCTTGAGACTATGACAGAAATAGGAACATAAAATACATCAATATAAATGTAATAGGAAGCTCCATGAACACACCAGCTCAATTCTTTGCAGTGCTTAAAAACTTAAAGTTTAGGCATTATAGGGTGATAAACAGAAAAATGAGACCTATGTGATGCCATGGTTCATTCAGATCATGGATATTATATGCAATCTTCTCATCTCTTTTGTGACTCAAGCAGATTCAGAAGTGAGAAGCAACAGAGTAAGGATACAGGATTGGAGTGTTCAGACAAAATAAGAGGCAACAAAAGGGGGTTATGGTAGAGGTGTACAAAATCATGAAGCTCGTGAATAGGTTAAAAAGTGATCATATGTTTGCTCTCTTTGCCAATAAAATAAATGAGGCATTAAAGAAAGCTGTTTGGAGTCAGGTTCAGAGTAAATAAAAAGATAAGTTTCATTTTACAACATTCCTTCAGAGAATAATAGCTGTAGTTGTGAGAATATTCAGGGTTAGCCATGTTTCTACTGTTTTCACTTTTCCACGCACCTCCATTTGTGGTCACTGTAGTAGTTAGGATAGTAAACCAGACCCTTAGTCTAGCCTGTAAGGGTTTGGGTTTTTTTTTTCTATTTTCATGTTAAGATGCATGACACTTCATTTCTAGACTAATCCAGATACATCTGAACTACAAGACCCAGAACAGCAGCTTATCTGGATTTCATAGTCAACACTATTTACCACAACATACAGCATTTCAAGATGGAAATATCAGGGATTTGAATATCATCACCATATAAAAATGCATGTAACAGATGAAGAGATTTTGGAAAAAGAGGAATCTGTTGTAATTCTTTCACTGTACTTTCCTCTTGGCAATTGATGATCAGATTGTCAGTTGCTAAATATCAGTAGAGCTTCTGTCATTTCACTGCAGCTCCCCGGGAACACCTACCAAAGAATCTCAGAAAGTGAATACCGTTGCTCTCTGTCCTCAGTAATTAGATAGTGCTTGAGACTGTTCCTGGGAATGGCGATAGGATGGTCTCTATTGTTAAGTTTTTACCATGGTCCTATTCCACATAGGAGCACATCAAAACCTTCTAGGCACACTTCTAAACCTAAGTTGTTCCAGAGACCCCTGCCAGGCCACTTTGCACATGGACATGCTACGTTAAGGTCAAGGGAGAAGACAGGACTTTTCCACCAAAGGAAAAATGAGGAGTGGGGAGAGGAAGGGAGTGGATGAGGGACGGAAATGGTTAGCATTCATTGGCTTAAGTCTGTACTTAAATTTCATGCTATTGTTGCAATTTCTATCCCAAAGGTTTTTCTCTTATCTTCCTGCCTTAGTATCCTGACAAGCCCTGTCACTCAAACATTTTGGTCTTTCACTTCAACTGATCTGAGGGCCACAGCCTCTCACACATATAATGCTCTGCTTGAAATCCTGAAAATCCCCCTTTTCCACATAACCACATCATCTGCAGCCTCTCCAGTGCAGAAAAAGCTTTGGGTACATGAAACAAGGTCTTTTTTTTTTTAATTTCTGTTCCTTGTGCAAATACTAGAAAAACTGGCAAATTTCAGGAATATTCTAATATTTACAGACATAGAGTACTAGCAAGCCATATTTCTAGAGTGAAAATCCATTCAACAAACTAACTTCTCAATTTCCTAGTGCCCTTGCATTTGAAGTAGCACGTATAGAAGAACTCTACAATGACCTATAGACACTATGCAGTCTATTTACCTACCCAAATGAGTATATTTCTGGCTTAGCTTTTACTGTCAACTTCTAAAGACTGTGTGCTGCATAACACATAAGCTGGTGTGCCCAAAGCTTGTGTGGCCAGGGAAGGGCTGGAGGTGCAGTTCTCACTTACTTCAAGAGACAGCTATGCAGCTGTGAACAGTAAGTTCCTGGTATGAAGTGAAGAGACAAGAGATCACCAGTCTCAACAGTCTGAAGTACATTTCCTTTTGTTACAGATAAGCATTACACCATCTATTGAATCAAAAGGAGCTGCTTAGTATCCCTGCCACCCTTCACAATCCTCTAGAAACCCCAATTATGAAATGTGTGACTCCTTCAAAGTCAGTGAGAAGCTGTGGGGAAGTGAAGGTGTGTTTATCTGATTTACACTCTCCAGTGGTTTTGGTGACAGATTTGATCCAACTGAAATCCTGACTGTGAAGGAGACTGAAGTCTTTATGCTATTAATATGGAAAAAATCATGAAACAACATGGAAAAATATTGTAGGAATTTTCATAAATAGAAGAAAAAACAGGAAGGGTTCAGTCCAAGCTAATCAACTAAACTTCAGGAATAACATCACACACCCCCAACTCCACACAAAATAGCTGAAGTAAAGAAATACATATAGACTCCAGATATAAGCTGTGACAAATATCACCCCAATAGAACTTAAGTATTTGTCCTTAGAATAAATAGCCAATCTATATTCTGTGTGAAGATGCTACAATTTTCTCTCATCTCATTAGAGGATGTTAGAAATCTTCCCCTTATTTCAGACACAATTATCTCAATGCCTATTCAAGCCACTTGGACATTGACCAGCTCAGCTGAAATTCTTTCCAGCACTTCTGTTCTCCGCTCTTAGGAAACTCCAACCAATTAACATAGCTCAGTTTATGAGCATATGAGTCTATTAAGAGTGTTGAACTTTTTGTAATTCTTACATGATTTAGTCTGGCATTTACTGGTACATGATGAAAGGCCCTTTTACACAGCACTTGAATACAAATATTCTTGCTAAGTCATGCAGAAAATCCACACTTTTTGAGGTAGCTCAGAAACAGTGTCCATTACTGGCTCACTCCTGAATTGTAACACCATAGGCACTGGTACAAGTTACATTAGCCAGAGTAAAAGTGATTTATCCTCTTCCAGCATATGTCAATATATACAAATGATATAATCCCATCTGTGGGCAAGACCTCACTCCACTTGCTTCTTCCACTACCATGAGCAACCTGCTCTGAGCAAATCTGCTCCCTCCCTATTCCCTGCAGCCCACAAGGGCAGCTGGACCAGTGAAAGGCTGGGGGTCCATATCTAAAACTGAGTTCTGGGACTCATGTCAAGATGGCAAGGTAGACAGTCAAAGCCTCTTCCTAACCTTGTGGGCAGGGAATCCAAGAGAATTCTCCTGCTGCCAGAGGTACTGCTTTGCACATATACAAGTATGCACCTTGGATTATGTTGTTTGTTTTCCTCCTGCATTGCTTGAGACCTGAAGAGCCCGCTTCAGTTCAACCTCCTCCCATCCCAGAGACAGCCTGGCTAATCTCAGGGTAGTCCTTACACATTATCCTGCATCTTCTGTTCTTGAACAGAAAAGAGAACTCTTTGCAGATGCAGTTCTTATATTGTCAGTCTGTCAGTTTAAGGAAAAAAAAGAAAGAAAAAAAGATTATGTTTACCTTCTGAAGAGTCAAATAAATATTATTTTTTCCTGTCAGTTTGCTTTTATTAAGTAGAAATGCTGAAATTGAACTGATTCAAATAGAATTGACCACATTTCATCAGACTTCAAAATCTGTTAGCTCTGTTGTAAGCATAAGAACCTTTATATTTACCTTTGAAAGTTTTATTTCTTTTGCAAAGTAAACAACAGTTGGGCACTATGATTTCAAAGGAAGTGACATTTGTTGTTAATGGTTTTGGTTTGGTTTTTCTTTTTTGACGTACATTCCTGAAACAAACGGAAATTTAAAGTCAACATTTTCTTCCTGGCAAAACAGCCCCTGAGGAAGATGAATAAAATCTGAGATAAAAATAAAATTGAGATATGTATGGAAAAAATAATACCATTTCCTCTCAAAGAGCTTAAAGATTCCCAAATCAGAAGTAGTCTGTATGTAAACAAAGATTTATACAGGAGGTCCAAATACCTACTCTGTTCTGGGAAAGGATTTTAAATCTCTCTTAACCAGAGCCTTGGTGCCAGGAAAAAAACATCATCAGTGGTGGAACTGAGGACTGAGAAAGTATATAAAAAATTGCTTTAAGTGGAGACTGGGTCTTTTCTAAAAATACTTCTAAAAGAAAACAACTCACCTCCACATCTGTTAGATGAGTCTTGAAATGATTGAACATCCCCTTTCTTTAGAGAGTAAAATGTTTGTTTTGTAGTTTGGATCAATTTTTTTTAATATAAAAAATGTTGAGGGATTCTGGCACAATGTCATTCTATCATATTAACTTTACTATAAAGTTAATGTGAAGAGATTGTAAAACCACAGAACTATGTTGAACATTACAACAGGTCAGGGAAAGAATGATTTTGGGAAAAGCAACCCCTTCTGTAAATAAAATAATATAAACCTAAACAGGACAAAAAGCCACTGACTTGGAGTCCTCTGTGATGAATGATATTCAGTAAACCTGAATGCTTTTCTTCCACCTGTGGAGGAAATGTCTTGGGGTAGCAGGACTTAGCCCTCTGAATAATATATCATAAATATAAAGAGCTTCCTCATTGCACTGTAATTTCTTCAGCAGTGCACCACTTTGCTTCTTGTACATACCAAGATTTCTGTGGTTGTAAACACTTCCCAGCACTTCCCAAGTATTTAAACCCCAGAAACGTACCCCTGGCCAGTACAGTCCCCATGACCTTCAGCAGTGCAGCACCAATTGCTGCACTATCCACCTGAATCACAAGGGTTTCCAGATGATATTCACGGGCACAGGGAAAAGCTCAAGAAACATTTGGCAGGAAGCCTAAGAATTAAACCCATCGCAGTGCCTTCTTGGCAAGGTGATAAAATGGGGAGTGATAATTATTCACCATTTCAAAGGAAAAAATTCCCACCCCTAGTCTCAAATCTGCAATCATATCCAGGTTGCTTGGCCGTGTTAGGCAGCCTGGTCTTTATCTTCCAACAGTATTCTGGACACAGCAGCAGACATTTAGGTACCTTTTCATTAAAGCAGCAAGGGTCTATTAGCATATCTGTCCTACTGAGATTTTCTTTTGGCAGAGAACAATTACTTTCCATATCTCTGAACTGTCATCCAGCCTTACAAAAACAGCTTCCCTCTTATGTCCCACAATTTTCTAAGGGAATAACTCAGTGTGGGGAGGTCAAGTCATCAGTTCAGTAGAGGATCAATTCACTAGCATAATTGTTTCCAGACAAAGCGTAGAGTTCATATTTATGTCAGACGAGATCACTGTCAGTATTACAACAGCTCCTCCTAGGATTTGTCATCCCACTGGGTGGGATAAAGTACAGAACAAGCAACCCAGGAAGAACAGAGAATAAATGGGGTCTCTGTAAGGTCCAAGAAGCAGGGAACCAAATAAAAAGAGGAGATTTTTATTTCTGCTGTCTAGGAACTAACTCTAAGTTGCATCTATTAACAAAGTATGTGATTTTGAAATGTCATATTGTTGGGGTTATACACACTAAAACAGAAAGCAAGGAGATATTAATGAGACAGGTCACCTGCCTACACAAACAGGAATTCTGCCTGGTTTGGCCCAATGCTATTAATGAAATCAAGACAGGAAAGACTGGAATGGCATATGGCTGACAGATGCAAGCATGTAATTTGATGGTGCAGTGGAAAGAATGACTCAGTACATCATTATCAATTTAATATTTTCCATTTTCTTAGGAAAAAGATTTCACTTGTGGTTCAGCCATTTAGAAGTTAACCTTTCCATGAAGGCAATCTGTGTGTGGTGCTTTTCAAATGTAAGCTTTATCATAAGTTACAGCACTATACAAGGAGATGGTTAGAAAGGACTTTATGAAGTCACACAGTGTGTTCCCAGGTTCGGCTTCAGTCTTGTCATTTCAGATTAATGTTTGCCCAATCTGTTCTTAAAAACCTTGGCAGCTTCTGAAGCCTAAGAATATATCTCATTATCTTTCCTTTTAGGCTGTTGCTTTGTTTGATTTTGGTTTTTTTGCTAGCACTTGATCTCTACCTCTGTTGCTGTAATTAAAGCTCAGTGAGAAAATGTTCCATGAACTCAAAAGTTTTTGCTCTCTTTTTGAAGCACTGAGGTCACATTATTTCTTCATGCTACGTAAAACCCAAGAAAACAGCTTTTTATACAAAGAATCCAGGTTGATATCTCCCTCAGTTTTTAAACTCTAACATTAAAAACCACATTCAGAGAGAAGTTTATCTGGAGATACTAAATTTCATCCAGTCCAGTTTCCTGAAGTCTGCATTTCCTAGTTGAGTGACAAGAATTTCATGTGAAGTAATGTCAAAAGATCTCTTCCTTTTAGGGAAGGGAAGGGTGCTGTCCAGGAAAAACTCTTAAGTTCACAGATAAATACTTAGTGCTCTTGCTAAGTTAACTGCAGGCTATGGGAAATGGATAATAGATCATTCAAACTATTTTTCATTATTAAAAATTATAGGCAGTGACCCTGCATGTCTTTTTTCTTGTTCCATCTTTGTTTTACAGGATGCATCCCTTGGAGGAAAGCCCAGAAAGATTATGGGATGGTGGTATAAAACTAAGCGGTTCACCTGAGTATTTTGCCAGTATTTCAGTCCAATCCCGTCTCCTCTTTCATATTGCTGAAGTTGGTACTTGACTTTCACTTGGTATTGTAAAGTAACAGCAGCTTGAATTCTGGGTCATCTGACAGGGATACTTTCTCCAAAGCAGTAACCTCAAAGTTTTATCTTTTCTGACTTTTCTATCTGTTTTTCCATCCTTTTAAACATGGGTGGTTGTGGAAGAGTGATAAAGGAATTATTCTGTTCAGAAGTGAATATACTGCATAGTTTTTGTTTTCAGAAGAATGTGAACTGTACCCTACACTAACACCTTAGGTATCAATCTCAATAACAGCTATGGATTTTCTTGCCTGGTAAATCACATACAACCTGGAGGATTAAATTACAGCATCCTGAAAGCATAGGGAAATGGGATTTGATACCTGGAGCCAAGGTCCCCTCTTAGTTTGCTTAAATTTAAATTACCTTAATCGATTATACTCCAAAGAGAGATCTATCACAATTATTGGTAAGTATTTGCTTCATTGGTAGCCAATATACACATTTAGAAATTGGAAGAGGAGCACTCTGCTAGATGTTAATTACTTGGGGTTTTTTCCGTTCTCCAAAATGTAGCTCTTAATAATATACTTAGCTTTGTTCAGACCAAGTATTTGGTGCATCCATCCAGAAGCTCACCTGTAAGCAGCCAAGAGGTGATTCTGCAAGATCTCTACTTTCTGTAATTAGAAACAGCTAAAGGCAGAGTTGTAGCTCACGTACTCTTCACATCCCGAGGGAAGCAGCTGAGTCTCTATGCGTTTTTCTAGAGTACAGTTGAAATTCAAACAAAAGCAAAGGGACACATCTCCTAAGGATTCTTTTTAATCTTAGCCGAACCTTTCTTCATGCAAGTAACCTACACATGTACATGTGCACTAGCTCAGATATCCATACCTCTCAGGAAATTTAGCAATCCCACGCTTCTACTGCACCCCAGATCTGCTTTTTAATCTGACCTCAGAAACATGGCTTCTGTACAATTATCTGCTGTGCATTGACAGAATACCATAATACTGTGTGTTAACCCCAGTGATGAGAGTTTCACTAGCAAGCAACCAGCCCTTTTCAGCTTGGGCATACAGCTGTGTGACTCATAGTGAACTTTCCCTGTATGGCTCACAGGCTTAATTTCACCTTCCCCTACCCTCCCCCACTCCTACCTCCCCATTAGCAAACTGCCCCAGAGGGAAAAAGATGTAGAGAGGGAGAAGTGGCAGTATTTCTGCCTCACTGAATTCTGCACATGCCCCAGCTCAAAAGCATTAACGGAGAAGGAGAGAATCTGGAAAGCACCCTGGCAAAGCTGCCTTTATGCACTGGTTTAGAATGCAGAGGGATGGGTCAGGTATTGCTCTTGTAAACTGTTACACTCCCCATGCTGAAGTGCAGTGTTTTCTGAGCATTGCTTACATTCTGGCAGCTACAGAAAGAGGCTATGACTGGAGCTTGAATGAGAGGAACAGCCTTGAAGGAATTTGCTTGTTTCTCCTTCCATACAGCAAATCAGATTGACTCTAGCTTAAGTCTGATGATTTACATTAACATGTCATTTTTCTACATACCATTAAAAAAATATTCCTCAGGTTAGAAACGGGGCCATGTTTGGGGTCACTAGTTTCAAAGTCTGGAAGTGAATCAGCAATTTTAAAATTACACAGACAGACTAACTAAGCACTGCAGCAAAATATGACCTGGGACAGCTCTCCTGCTTGCCTCTCCTGTAAAATACACTACAAGCCAAGACTCTTGTCTAAAACAATCCTTGGGTATTTCAGTAGAAAAGAAATTTTTCAGGACCACATGCCCTCAGGCTGAGATTTGCAAAAAAATCTGATAACACAAGGCTGTGCCAAACCAAATGGCTGTGACCAAACCTTTGCTGGCAAGGGAAGGGGCTGAATCACAAAACAGCAGAAATGGGAGTGAAGCCCTGTGCCTTTATCATGGATTTACAGAAAACCTCTGTGAAAGATCTGGCTGATTTATTTAGAAAGACTGTTTCTCAGCCACCTGCTTGGATGAGATAGCCCTCTACTTTGTGTAGTTTCAAATAATGACATCTTTGAAATCCCAGTCAGAGGTGTTGACAGGAGACAAATCTCATGCCAGGCCTGTAAAAAAAGGGTTACCAGTACTTAAATAGATATCTCTGTCAGCACATCTTTGATGAAAATAGTCTCTCTGAAGAACCTTAAAAGGCTCACTTTGCTTCTGGCTTTTACACATCCTAGACCTGGGTCTGCACAGTTTATATAGGGATTCACATGCTTCACTTCTGTGGTGTCCCAAGGCCTTGCCAGAAATGACTCCCTGGCTTGGAGATAACAGTCATCCTGGCAGCATGTGACACTTCAACTCCAGCCAGGTATGGTGTGCCATCCAGGCACATGGGTGGAGAACAGCAAAAACAAGTTCCAAATCACCAGCCCTTTTCAACCTCCTAATTGAGACTGCTCAGGCGGTCAGGTACTGCTCAGTGCAGAGACAACCCTTAACAGCTGAAGGACTGGATTCTCATTTGTATCCCCTTGCACCCAAAAGTTTTTTCTTGAGCTCTTGCATAATCTCTCAAATAACAGGACAAGAGGAAACAGCCTCAAGTTGCACCAGGGGAGGTTTAGATGGGATATTAGGAAAAAATTCTTCACCAATAGGATTGTGAAGCTCTGGAACAGGCTGCTCAGGTAATGGCTGAGTCACTATCCCTGGAGGATTTAAAAGACATGTAGATGTGGTGCTTAGGGACATGGTTTGGTGGTGGACTTCATGGTTGAACTTGGTCATCTCAGATGTCTTTTCCTACCTAAAAGATACTCTAATGTCTTTAAATGTGGGGAGGGAGGAGAAGACAGGATGATTTAAGAACTCCCTTTTAAATTGCAAGTTGGCTTTGGCCATGAACAATTCACATTAACCCAGAAATATCTGATACACAGTCAGACAAAGCCTTGCTGATAACTTGTCATAATTCTTTTTTGCCCAGCAAATAACAATTCAGAAAGGAGTACTTTTCTATTGAAGTAATGCAGCCATTCCTCTTGTCCTGCAAGCAGATATTCCTCCTAAGATATTGCTTCATAAGCTGGTAGCTATGGCAAAAGGCAAAATAACTAGTTGAGCTGGGTGTTACCAATGAAATCCTTGTAAGTCCTAAATAGTCAAGACCAGACCCAAAGCATAACAAGAAGAGTGGTATTCACTCTGCTGTCTCCAAATTCATGATGCTCCATGTGATATTAAATGGCTGCTAGACAATAAAATGATGCCCTTTTATTTTTTAATTGGTTCCAAAAACACAGATCAAAAGGTTTAAGCATTATTACCTTGCAATTCTCATCCAAATGATAACAGAAGAATAATAATCTATAAAACTACTTCACTATAAGAATGAGTGTGTCCCCCCCACCCCTCCAGCCTCCTTCTTTATACACAGGAAGACTGCATTTCTTTCAACAAAAGTTATTGAACCTACAAAAATTAGACAGGAATACAAACCCAGAGTCGCACATTGACTGAATAAGACTTTAAAAGGATTTCTTTTGTGACCCTTTGTTCATTGAAAGAGAAGATTGAGAAGCTATAAGTTTAAATACATAATTGCCTAAAGGCCTATGAAGGAAGTGAAGCAAGTGACTTGTTTCCAAATGATTTTAGCAGGTCTTCAACCTTGCAGCCCTTACTGAACATATGCTCAGCACGTTGTACAGCAGTGCTCCTCATACAATTTAGTAATCTGTAAATAGGGATCTCTCTAGCATCCAGTTCCTGTTCCTTAGGGACTTGGATGTAGTTTTCTGTCATTAATTCAGCTAGTACTAAAAGGAACCTTTACAGAGAAGCTAATGTAAGAAAATATTTGTTTGGGTGCAAAACTCCATAAATAAAAATATAAGTCTATTACACACTTGTATTTTTCTTCCTTTTTGTGTATTGCAACTCAGTCAGTGTTATCAGTATTTCCTATTGTGCACCCCTGTCCTAAAAAACAATGAAGCAAGTACAGGCAAACCTAGGATTGGCGACAAGCAAGGAAGAGATTTTTTTGAAAGCAGATTGAGAATATAGCCTGTGTTCCTCTTGAAGTTTTAAAAGTCTTTTTTAGTCCTTTTGACTTAGTAAATTTTATAGCTGATGAACAATTTGGCTGCAGAATCTAAGAAAACCAAGAGCCTAAAGCATAACATTAATCAAGTCAACCATTACAGAAGTCCTTATTTACGGGTTTGTTTTTTTTTTTTTGTACAAAAGACCATACAACATATCTTGCAAACTAGAGAAAACTGTGACCACTATGGTAGCAACACAGTAGATTATAAACAGACTATAAATAGACTGTTATTTTTAGAGCACTGTGTTTCTTAATTGCCTATAAACTTACCCAGTTGTGAGCACTTTGTGAAGACTGATGAAAGCATTGTCCAAATTTCCACAGGGCATAGAGGCTCTACATTGTGTCTTGTGGATGAGATGCTGACATTAACTGACAGAAGCAGGAACACAGCAAGACAGAGATTTTTAAATGAGAAAGGAAAAGAAGAAGAAGCCCCATTAGCTTTTTCCCTGCCCCCAGCTGGAGCTCTCTCCACCTGGCTCAACTGTGGCTGAATTTCAAATCATCTCTGGTGGGACCTGGTTCACTACAGATTTTCATGAACCAAAGAGTGTTGAAGCCAGATGGGAACATTCTAGTGAGATTCCTATAATCCAGCTTTTGTCCTCACCAGGTATAGACCATGCTGATGATTTATGCACCATGCAGCCTCAGTCAAATGGTAAAATCCTTTTTACCTTAAGAACAGTCATTCTGAGATGAAATGGGCCTGTCTATGTGCATCTGTGTGCCTGCTCATCATTAACAAACAGATTGAAGTGACTGATGTCATAATTTTAATAACAGAAGCCAGAAACACCACCAAAATATTGACAAGTGAAATTTGTTCAAAGAGGTTTTACAAGACTCTTAGGAGAAAAACAACCTTAATGAAGACAGATGCAATTATCAAGAAAATTACTGGGTGTTATGTGCTGTTTCTTTCCATCCATGGCAGCAGCACAGTAAATACTTCAAACTGGACTAGCAGTCTTCTGAAAGGTGCTGCTTCTTTGCAGAGAATGAATAACCACCATGAGGAGCCTGTGGCCTTGCCTCTGGGCACAGCTCCCTGCCTGCCTGTTCCAGTCCGTCTCTGCTTTTTCTCCAGAGTTGCTGTCCCTGCTATGCTCCAACTGTGTTTCTAACTTGGCTTTTCAGGTGCTTCCACAGTTTTCCTGCTGGTGGGTCTCCTGTTCTTTCCAAGGCCTTCTCCCTGTCCTCTAAAGTTCCTCAGCACTACCTTAGCTACCCCCCTGAATGTTTCCATTAGTGCTCATGGCCTCCAAGATGGACATCCTATGGTCCCTGCACCAGCATCCTTGAAACCATCAACTTCCTAGCAGAGAAATCACTGACAAAAGGTATGGCTATTTTCTCTAAGGTCAGATCTGTCTTAAGTATTTTCTTTGGTTTGATAGGTGAGGCGGGGAGCCAATGCCTAGTTTTTGGCCAAGGACATTTCACTAGAAAATGAGCAGCAATGCAGAATTTATTCAAAGATGTAGCAAGTTTTGCACAGCTGTAAAAAGAAGTTTTATCACTATGAGTAACAGTGCCATCTGCTGACTCCCACTATAACTATATTGGGAGGATTCCATATTAGATAATTAAGTAATAAATTTTTCCAAAATCCAATGTCTTTTCATAAAAAACAGCAGCTGTTAGGGGTTTTTTTAAGTCATCTTATAGGATTCTGGGGTAAAAATAATTTTCAGCATGACTTCGGAACTCAAGAGATCCTCAGCTGCTTTCCTATGGACCTGAGAGATAGCAGTCTTTTATTAAGTATTGCTCTGAGATCTGTAGGATATTTGGATTACTTTACATTATTACACAAAGAATTGGAAAGCTTTGCATAACTTTCTCCCTGATTTGCCACCTCTCTAAGTTATTTTCTGGGCCTGATGAACCGAGTGCCTACCTTTCCAGATGGAAGTAGGACCCTTGAGGTTTGCAGACAAACTCAAAGCAGCAGTATCTGAGTTCAGCTCTTTAGCAGAGAAGCTGTAGATTTTTGGAAAATTAGGAGAAAACCTCAACAAACCCTAGTTGTTATGTAGACTGCGTTTGTTAGTCTCAGGAGCCTAAATCCCAATTATTGGTCCTGAGGGATCCAACATAACAGTTACTAATGCTGTTGAAATCCATTTTAGATACCAGTCTCCAATGTGCTGATCACAGTGTCCTTCACATTCAGGCACATTAGCTGTTTTTATTATGAGTTTTAAGCTATTGATGAGTTATTTTTCAATCAAAATGTGCTTGATGGAGCATTCATTTCTAAATAAGGAAGTTTACTTCCATACTTGTTCTTGTCTGGGGAAGCTTTTTGTCTACTGTTCTTTTCACCACAGTGCTTTTCATACAAAAGACATTAATAATGAACCCCTTAGAAAAACAGAAGGTAAAAGAAAAAAAAAATAGATCCTAGTGTGGGGAAACAATACAGCTGCAAAACTGCTGAGTCAACTTAAATTGTCATGCAAATGATGTTTTATCACATATTTCTTAAAAGTCCGGGAGAATTTGCCTTTCAGCCCACTATTGCTAGGCTGATGTGGGCTGGTTGCAAACAGAAGATGTGATTTGCTCCTTCCTCAGATGCTCCTTTCCTGCCACCCCAGATGGCTGAGAAGAACCTACAGCTTACACATTACTGTGGGGCTGGCATCATAACATAATGCTATCATCAATTCTAAAATATTATCTTAACATCATTTAGTAGACCCAAACTGGCAGAAAATGCAAGAAAGGCAGATTTACTTGTGTAATCTTGATTCTGTGTTAATATGACAAAGCTTGTATGGGCTAAGCATATGTAAATTAAAATGCCAAGATAAAAAATGCTGAAAATAAGGAGCAAAAACTGCATACAAAGTATATCCTAAACATCAAGAAGTTTTTGGCTTGTACAGTGTTGGGCTTTGTGTGATAAACCAAATTCTGAGATTATAAGGACCACAGGAATGGCTAAGGGTGAGTGTGGGAAGGTAAATACAAGCAAATTTCTGAGAGCCATGTCTGCCAAGGAGAGGTTTCACTGAAGGCTTTGGCAGAGGTTTTTGGAGCATTGACTGAGATGTTGTTAGAGAGTTCATATAAAGTAATTAGATAAGAGAAGACTGAAATTAATAATCCCACTGAAGAGAGGCCTTTGACTATGCAGCTGGGCACGCTAGCTTGCAAATACACTGGAGGTTTGTGCTAATGTCTCCTTTTGGGTCTGTTCCACTCAAGTCAATGAGAGTTCCGCTATTTCTTCCAGCAGGTGTAGGGCAAAACTGACACCAGGCCAACATTTTTATGTGTATATTGCTGCTTCCATCTGGTAACATGAAAGGAGGCTGTTTGCTTCTCCTTTCAGACTAAAAAAGAGAATTTGGAAGGTAGATTGAACTGTCATAATCATTTTGCTGGTAAACGAGGCAATAACCTGATCTCTGGCTTCACTTTCTCCCTCTTTGGTACTGTTTGCTGTTCACAGAATTCATCACAATTTATCAGTTTTATTGCACATCTGTCTTGCTCCTTCAAACAGGAGAGGATGGAGGGGTTTGATACCTGAAGAGGCCCAGTTAAGTAAATCCTGCTTGAGCATCCACTGCCAGTCCAGACAAGAGTTACTTCATGTGTCTTTCAGGCTGTCCTCCAGTAAGTACACCGCAGCATGAAATATTCTATTTTCTTTACAGTGTGATGTTTCTGACTCCTGGTTAACATATAACCCTCTGAAACTGTTAGCAGAATTCATCCCTGGAAAGCTGCTATTCCTGTAATTCATATGTGCTCCCGTATTTCTGCCTCAGCCTTTGCTTTTCCACTTTTCATGTCATTTTGAAGAGGGTCTTCAACTCACCATATTTTTCAAATTAATTTTGATTCATAATCCTGTTCTACAGCATATCCACAGGTCTTCCCAGCTTGGTGCAACCTGTGAATTTAATGCACTTACAATTATGTTGCCTGTGACAAGATGCTGCTCAAGATGTCTTTTGTGCTGGCACTTCAAAGATCCAGGCTGGACTGCCAGGCCGGAAAATGAGTTCTGTGCAGCATGTTCAGCAGGAAGTAATGGGTAGGATCCAGTTCTGCCCACACAACCATATGATAGATACTGGTCATGCTGGGAACTGTGGCAGGGCACCTCAGCTGATCTGTGATGGATCCAGGAGAATGGTTCTGGAGTTCCTCCCAGGAATGCAGGGCTCTGATAAAATCTAGTCCAGACTCATTCACGAGACATATATACATCATTCTGCTTTTTATTATTCAGCAGTCAGCCTGGGACCAACCACGTAGGAGTGTGTGAGGGCCAGGTGCGGGGTGGCTCTTACAGCTATATTTGTACATGTATGGTGTCCCAGAGGCTGGCCACGGACCTAGAGAGTTCAAAGTTCCAAGGACTTTGTCAGTTTTATGGAGTCTATCTCAACATCTTCATTTCTGTGATGAGCATATGATGAGTCTCATTCATGATTATATATTTTATATATTTTGATATGATGACAGACAGTTAAACACTTGTTAATTTAACTGGACTCTTAATTCCTCACAGAAAACTCTTCCCTGCTAGATATACTTTTATGCCAAGTAGTTTCAATGCTATCTTAAGCAAGACATTTGAATCCTTGCAAATCCTCATTTCTATGATAATTTTTATAGCAGTCCACTACTTGCTCGTAGTGGTAAGGTGTATTCATGTCTCCTTCCTTACCAGTATTCACTTCTGTTGATCCACCTGGCCTAAAGTTGGCTTGCAGGACATCATTGTATAGTGATTTACATTAACAAGAAACTGGTGAACATCACAATGATTTTAGATACTGGTAATGATTTTTACTTATTGAAATAGTTTCTTTTCCTTGTATGAATTATAGATGGGATTTTATCATTATCATTTTCACTTGAAAATTAATAATACTTTTTTAACCAGAAATTGAACCCTTTGGACCTCTTGTTAATCTGATGACAGGACTGCTACTGACTGTTTTGCATGAGGAGTGAAATAATGTAGTTGTAGCATATGGAGTTCTATTACTGTAATAGAAAACAGGCTCTTTTTCAAATATTTATCTGCAGGAGTGGCAATATTCAGCCTGTCTGTACACAGTGGGAATTCTTGTGTGGAACCCGTATAGCAGAACAACTTCTATGTCAATCCCTTTCTCCATACAGAGGCAAAATAACGCTCACTTAGCAGGTCAGCCCTAATATCTGTGTGATGGCTTTTGATCTTCAAAGTAGACAAATACTATAAAGCACACAATACATCCTCACCTGGAAAGCCTCACCTGTACCCAGGAGTGGATCTTGGACTTTCCTTCCTTCCTTCCTT
>VWZD01004571.1:1328-65362 GCA_013396695.1 Sakesphorus luctuosus | reverse complement strand
GGGCCCATTTCCAACAGATAATTTTCTTTTTATACTTCTGATATCTAATGTAATAGTAATAAAAAGAAGAATAATGTTATTTTCATAAATAGCTGAACCTTCATGATCTGTCAAAGTTTCTTTGAATTATTCCAGGATTGGTGGTTTCCATATAACATGAAAAACTACTCTCAGTCCAAGTGTGTACCACTCTTGCTTCACTTCCAAACTTCTTCTAAGGAAAAAGAATCAGACCATTTTCTGCAGTTTTGAACAGTAGTAGTATTGTGTCAGATCAGTGGCTTTGTGATAGAAATCAGTCATGTTCCTAATAACTGGAGCCTAGTGCAGAATTTGAATATTGTAGAGTTGCTTTTATGTAGTGTTTAGCTCTTGCTTAGTAAGAAATTAGTTCTGGAACTTCCAAAAGGAGTCTTATTTTTTTGCTAATAACTCTTAGACCATCTGCAGAGTAAAAGTATTAAAGAAATTACGGGTTCAGAATAACTCTGGGTATTTTCAAACAAGTAAATTCAAAAGGCAATTAATTCATCAAAAGAGGTTAAGAATGGAGTGGTTTTGGAAACTAAAATGTAGTATTCACTTTAAAGATAGATGCAGGATTGATTTTCTGTACTTTGATGGATTTCATAGACCTGTCTGTATTGAAAATATAAATGCAGCATGATGAGAAGTCTCTACCATAATTGCCTTAATTTCTCATTATTGCAAATAAATAGCACTTACATCGCCATTATGGTTTCTAAGTTCCTTTTCAAAAAATATGTAATTATTAAAAAGTATAATATAAATATGTGAACAAGTATTCTGCATTACAATAGAAACCTGTAAAGGCTTGTGTTATTTCTTTTCTTTCATGTTTGACATTTCAGCATGAAGACATACTGAAATACTTTTTGCCATATCCTGTTGTCAATTTTTTAAATTGTGTCTTGTGCCTCTCCACAAAGAAATTATTGGTATATTTAATAATTTTCTTTGGCATGAGGAAATCCCTCCATGATGTGTTACATGCACCCATGAGGTGCTGAGCCTCATTTGTTTCACCCTGGACTGATAGCCCTGTATCCATGTGGGGGCTGCTCACAGTACCCCGCAGGCAGGTAGCACCTATCTGGCCTAATGCTAAGAGACAGATTTTGTTCATTTTCTCATCTAGTGCTGAAAAGATTCTTTTAGAGTTAACTTATAATTATGTTTAAACCTCACACAGTCAAAAGCAAAACAGTGACTTATTTATCTGGATTTATAAGCAAAAAATCCCAAACCAAACCAAAAGTCTATGTGAGCTGAAAATTTCAGGTTAGGACTGGAGATTTCTGAATTTCAGTTCAATACAAGGTCTAGAGATCTATATATATAAAATATTTTCTGTGATCTAGACCAATTTAAATGACTGAGAAAGATCCCAGCCTGATTTTTTTTCCTGCCTGGGCGTGGCTACTCCTCGGAACCGATTCAGGTGAGTGAGGGGTGGGTCAGGAGCATTAGCACGTGCTACTAATTTACTATATAAGAACCTCCCAAGGAGGTGGGAGCCTCCCAACAGGAGCAGGTAAACAGGGACATGGCAGGGCCAGCAGACAGGGCACAACCAGCTCTCGTAGGTGAGTTTGTTGTTGCGGTTTTTCTGGTTTTGTTTTTTTGGGGGTTTTTTTGGTTGGTTGGTTGGGGTTTTTTCCCTCTCTCCAACTCAACTAAAGCTAGTAATGGTTTCCAGAAAAATGAAAACTATTGCTGCTGTTATTACAAGGAGTGTGTCTACAAAGACACTACCCCCCAGGAAGGGTGCAGCCACCCAGGCCTCTGATTGTGGAGAGTGTCTGAGCCTGGCATTGGTACCAGAGAATGGCATGGGAGGCACCTGTGTATGGTGTGAGCAGGTCAATGACTTGCTGTGTGGTAGAGCTTAAGGAAGAAGTAGAGAGACTAGGGTGCATTAGAGAGAGTGAAAAGGAAATTGACTGGTAGAGTCAAACCTTTTTGATCCCTAAGGGAGTCCAACAAAATGTAGCAAAGCCCTGCCCCTCCTGTTGTAAGGCAGATGGAGCAGACTGAATTGATGGGGAGGATTGGAAACAGGTCCCTGATCGGAGAGGTAAAAGAACTCTCTCTCTAACCCCATCACCACCCTGGGTGCCCTTAAGGAATAAATATGAGGCCCTGGACCCAGAAAGTCAGGCAGGGAACAGCCAAGCAGATTTGTCTGGATAGCCTCCTGGCTCGACACCATCGACAAGATGGATTACAGCCGCAGCTATAAGGAAAAGAAGGAGGTTAGTTGTAGTTGGTGACTCCCTTCTGAGGGGAACAGAGGGCCCTATATGTCACCCAGACCCACCCTACAGGGAGGTTTGCTGCCTCTCCAGGGCCAGGTTGAGGGATATTAATAGGAGACTTCCTGAGCTAATTCAGCCCTCAGACTATTATCCCCTGTTAGTAGTCCAAGGTGGCAGCGAGGACATTAATGAAAGAAGTGCCAGGATGATTAAAAAAAGACTTTAAAGCCCTGGGTCAGTCAGTTCATGGGACAGGAGCACAGGTGATATTTGCCTCAGTTCCTGTGCTATCTGGGTTGGATGAGGAGTTAAACAATGAGAGCAGTAGAAAATCTCATCTCATCAACAGGTGGCTAAAGGGCTGGTGCCACTGTCAAAATTCTGGGTTTTCTGACTGTGGGGCAAACTCCATGATACCCAGTCTCCTCAAATCAGATGGGCTTCATCTTTCTAGGAAGGGGGCACGGGCTTAAGCTCTGCCAGGGGAAATTTAAGTTGGATATCAGAAAAAAATTCTTTACAGAGAGAGTAATCAGGTGTTGGAATGGCCTGCACAGGGAGGTGGTAGATTCACTGTGCCTGGAGGTTTTTAAACTGAGATTGGACGTGGCACTGAGTGCCATGATCTAGTAAACGGACTGGAGTTGGACTTGATGATCTCAGAGGTCTTTTCCAACCCCATCGATTCTATGATTCTATGATTTTTGTCTGACCAAAGACCACATGCTTGAGGGTTTGAGGATGTACTTGGTACATTGGCTGATGCTAGTTTCTTGTTCCTAAATGAAGGATGGGTTGTGTTGTTCACTTTTTTTCCCCCCTTCTTTTTATCAAATACCACTGAGAAAAAAGCCAATGTGGACACAGATAAGAAAATTACTCTGGTGAAACTGATTTCTCTTCCCTTAAAATGGATTTCAGCTTCCTCAGGGAAAAAAACCCAAACAAATAAAAAGCTATACATTAAAAAAACCTGAATGTTTAATGTTAAGTTAATTTAGTTTCTTTCAATATAAAAATTTATTTCTGGTTGGAAGAAATTGTCCTTTTTCAGGCACAAACTTACCTAGTTAGGAGAATTGACAGAGAGAGCAAATCTGACTTGTTTCAGTGGCATTTGACAGCACTGATGCTAGACTGTATTAGTGTGGGTGAGTGCAGCTGAATTGTTTCATAGCTTAGCTCTGCTAAGCACTGCCAGCTAGTATCAATGGCAATTTTTCTTTTGGGCATCCAGAAATCTATATGGTTCCCCATGGAAACATGCTGACCCAACTGTTTCTGAAGTTGCTATATGCTGCTTCTTGAATAGCACTATTAGAGGCTTAGACAGATGCATGACTGTTAGGTAGGTGATCTCTAACTATATCTCTTATATTCTTTAACAATTGTAGGAGGCAATAGAGCCCTCAACTTTTACAACAGAAAAATCCCAGAAGAGCTGCTTACAGGACTGAGGCTCTGAATTATGAGCACTCCATCCAGAAGATTACATGTTCCTAGAATCAGTACAAAATCTGGTCAATTCTGGATAATATTAGTATTAGAGAAATATATCTGTTTTAAATGCTGCCCATATAAAAACATTTTATTAGAAGTCCTTTCAGAATATTGTTTCAAAGTTAGGAAATTCTGGAATTTTCTGGTGAAGCATGACAGATGGTGTCTGCAACTGCATTGGTTGATATGAAATCACACTCTTAAGAAGCACACATGCAAAGCTGTAATTTTCTCTAGTTAGGTTATTTGGGAGTTTTTGTTATTGTTTGTGGTGGTTTTTCTTCATCCTGATCACCTCCTAATTTACTATGTATTACTGAATATTGTCATATATATGTGTGCGTATATATATATATGTAATCTATACTCATTCTCTGATAGCTATTATTCTTTTGTTGCAATGTTTAAAAAAAACCCCCTATCTTTGATGAATGCTTTAACCAAACTCAGCACTCCCTTCCTAACCTGCTGTCCATCTTACACTGGCTTTGACCCCACCCTCATTTTCATCCTAGTCCCTCTCTACACTTACCTGATGTTGAAACATCCAATGTGTAGAGCACACTGTCCTTTTTTTCCAAAGGATTAGTACTTGTCAGACACTGTGAGAAATTACACTAAAACACTTTGTTATTCTACATCTTATTATAATCATACCTGATAAGGAATTTACATAGTCACATAATGAATGTGTATTACAGTATTCATTTCTTCAGGCTGCTCATTTCACATCTAGTTCTCCCAGTCTCTACTAATTCTCTCATCTCCTTAACCTTCTTGCTTGATCACCTTTTCTTACTACTGTTTTCCTGCCACAGTCCTCCTTCTTGGCTCAGACAAAATAAGTTCCTCTTGCTTCCTATTTCTCACCATCTCAGTTTCTCTTTTCTCTTTTTGTGCAACCTAACTCATGCCAGGACTTCCCTTGTCCTGTTTAGTCCATGCTCTTGTTTATTTGGGCACAGTTCTTTATTCACTGTCAGTGTCTGTGGGATCTCTCAGTCTTTATGCTTCCCCTTCTCATGGATCCATCCATCTCACAGCTCAATTAATGCCCACTACTTCAGCTGTAATTCTCACTTCTATCCTACCATTTTCTCTTCTCTGGCAGTTAATTTTATTGAAATCTTCCAAAAATTTAGCCCAAATAAAAACATATTAGGTGAAATTCCACAGAACATAACTGCTTTTTAATTGCATTAGGATTCTATTTTCATTCTTACATATCACAGTTGAACAACCCTATGAATGGGTGATGCTGCAGACTACTAATAATATAGATAATATTTGAAATATTTATAAGCATTGAAGTTTCCATAATTGCTTTATTGTAGTCTAAGAAGAAACATGAAACTGACAATTACCAAGCAGTAAAAGGAAATTGTTTTACAGAGCCTTAGAAATGAGATATCAAGTTTAATAACTTTTGTTCTTGTTTTGACATATTTTTAATTTTATCATACGTATTTTTTCCTTTTTTAACATGATTTGTGAAGAATATATTTGTAGTAATAGTAAGGATAAGCATAATCAGAAGCAGATGCCTGAAACAGTAGCAATAAAATAATAGATTTAGGTTTTTTTAATTGACTAACTATTCCTAGCAAGCACATAAACATTTCATTAAATAAGCATTTATATATGAATATATTAATGTTAGTGTGGTTAAAATGTGTCCCTTTTATTCCTCAACAAATACTATAATTTTAATCTTTTAGCAGACTTCCATTTTTGAAAGACCTAAGTTATTTTCAGAATTCTCCACATATAAAATCGAGGTGAATGTTTTAGAAAAATTGCATAATAAAAACACCTCTCAAAATAATTTATCATTAAAAGTAATATCCATCCAACTTCAGAGCAATGCCATTACAAGGAAAAGCATTCTCAAGAATCTTATTGCTCTTTGTCTTCTAACACTTGGCTATATTTCTTTAGACAAATGTGAAATGCAGTGCTGCAAAAGGTAACGTATGCCAAATATCTGGCAGGAAAGCATCAGGAAGTAAAGCTTCTCAACTCCTTTCCAGAAAATCAATTATCTAGAACAGTGCAGCAGAAAGAACTTGCAGGGAAATGAATCTTAAGAGAAGGGGAAATAGTGCATAGATAATTGGAAAAAGAAAGATAAAGGGGAGAAAAAAAAAACAAACAAAACCCTTGCACTTTCCAGAAGAGGTGAGGAAAGGTTAATCATCTAAAAGTTAAGCATGTTGTCTTAAGCTTATTCCTTGATAGTCAATAGAGAGAAGCCACTTCTGAGAAGTGTCCAAAATATGAAAAGGTAAGTAGACCTGCAAGTACCTAGTGCTCTTGGAAAGGCAGCTATGAGGGCAATCTTTAAGGGAGGATAAATTTTAGAGAAAAGTATTACATATTAATGTAATACAAAGAGACAATAGATGCTTGAAAGTTGATAGAGACTTGAACTTTATGCTGTAGTATTAAAAGGAGGTCATGGTTAACTTCAACCTTGCACATTACAAGAATGCTATACTTCAATTAATAAAATAGACTAAGTTAAGAATCTCAAAAGGCCCATCACCAGAGGAGTTCATAGCAGCAAAAACCCCAGCTATTATTGATGAAAAGAACTTAAAAACTGATCATTGTGACAAATTCAAAATTGGTTTTATTTTGTGATGCATTCAAAGAGATGATGCAAGTCGCAGTGCAATATCATGTAGGCACAGGGACATGCTTTCAAGTGAAACGCTCCTCTAGGGAGCAACAAGAAGTCACCTATGAGAGCCAGCAAAGAGGCACTTCCAAGACTTTATCTGGATATGGCCCTGGGACTTTGACTTTGCATGTCACAGCTGATTGTGGCCTCTCTATAAAAAATATGTGACAAAAATAAAACTTTCAAGTACAAGGGGTAAAACCAATGCTTAGACTGACTTGAAAAAACACATACAATCATAGAACCATAGAATGATTTGGATTGGAAGGTACCTTAGAGAGCACCTAGTTTCAATACCCTGCCATGGGCAGGAGCACCTTTCACTAGACCCGGTTGCTCAGAGCTACATCCAGTCTGGCCTTGAACCTTTCCAGGGATGAATATTTGATCAAGTCATCAAGTCTGAAATCTTGTTAGATACTGATTGTAAATCAAATTGTGTAAAATGGTATTTTTAAAAGCCATTTCTAATTATCTCTACTGATCAACTGGATCATTTCATCCCAGTTGAAACTGATACAGGTAACCAAAAATTCGAACATTAAGAATTTTATGTTCCATTTTGTAACATGATAGAAATTGTAACAACTTTTAGCACCCTCAGAAGTCAGGAGTGAGGAAGGAATAAGATGTTCTGCAGAGAAGGACATTTGGACACTGGTGGACAACAAGCTGTCCATGAGGCACCACTATACCCTTGTGGTCAAGAAGGCCAATGGTACCCTGGGGTGCATTAGGAGGAGCACTGCCCACAGGTCGAGGGAGGTAATACTGCCCCTCTACTCAGGCCTGGTGAGGCCTCATCTGGAGTACTTTTCCCAGTTCTGGGATCCTCAATAAAGAGACACTAGAGCTCCTGGAGCAGGTCCAGTGGAGAGCTACAGAGTTGCATTTATGAGGAAAGGCTGAGGCAACTGGGCCAGTTCAGCCTTGAGAAAATACAAGTGACAGAGGACCTCACCAGTGTCTGTCAGTATCTGAAGGGAGGGTGCCAAGAGGACGGATTCAGGTTGTTCTCAGTGGTGCCAATCAATAGAACAAGAGCCAACACACGGAATCTGATGCGCAGTGAGTTTCACCTGAATGTGAAGAAGTTCTTCACTGTGTGGGTGACCAAGCACTGAATGAGGTTGTGGAGTCTCCTTCAGTGGAAATATTCAAGAACCATCTGGATGCAACTCTGTGCCACATGCCCTAGGATAACCCTGCCTGAGTAAGAAGGTTGGGCCACATGACCCCTGTAGCACTTCCAATCTTAACCATTCTGTGATTCTGTGTTTCCTGTTCTAAAGTAGATTTTTTGCTAATATTGCTACTATGTTTCTCACAGGCTCATTTCTCTCCCAGGTTCTAGGCAATCACTTTCTTAGATGAGACATTTAATTTTAAAATAGCTAACATGAGCTAACACCTTAGGCCAAGTTCTTTAAAAGAAGCAAGATACATAAAACTGCTGTGAGGTGAAATACTTTGTTGTGAGCTGAAATACTTTCAGTATAATTACATTATTCTGTCCCATATTTTCATTGCTAACTTTTCTACCCAATGGTTTTCATCACTCCCTTTTAAGCTTTGGAAGGACTGACTTGTATCAGGCTTAGTCCATTACTGTGAAGACATGAGGTAATTCAGCTTCTCTTTATGAAGATGATATTTTTTTAAATAGCTGAGCTTTAGACACCAAAAGGTATTTTTGTTAAATGACCTTGCAACACTAAGGCAGCGTCTTTACCTCAGTCTTATTCTGTGGAAATCGTTCTTCAAATATGATATCAGTAAATCCTAGTTTCACCTATTGTATAATATCTTAAAATTTTAATTTAAAATTTCTGGCCTTCAATAATAGCTGGTTTTAATCATGTCATATTTTTATTCACTTTGTTTCTCATGTTGTGCGATCAAACAAAGCAGAAAGACTAATAGCCTATTATTGTAACCTATATAATATTTTAAAACTTTTTAAGTAAAATGATTGACTAAAAAGCAAAGGGCCAAATAGCTCTCATTACTTCTTTATTTTTCAATAAATAACAAAATAAATATTCAGTTTCCTGGAGGAGAGATTTATGCCCCAAAGAATAGTAATAGTTTTATAGATATCAATGCTTGTTTTTAAAACAAAAGATTAGCAATTTTCTAATATTGAGTGCAGATGATTTAAAGTGATAAGTATAAAACAGATTTTCAAGCTTGCAACTGCTCAAAGGTTTTATAATTTTTATGTATGAAATGAAGATCCAAATTTATTTTTCTTTTTTTTAAATTGTTTTGTCAATAGTTTTGTCCTAGGACTAGTTCCTCTTAATCTCTTTTTGTCAATTCTCACTGAAAACTTCTGTAGTCACCTTCAAATATAGACTCTGATGAAAAAGATCTTAATGAGAAAAAATCCTGCTAAAATATACTACAAAACTAACTTAATTCACTCTTTAGGGAGGACAGATAATGGAAGAAAGGTAATTTTAAAGCTCATCTCCAGGACACAGTACTTTGTAAATAAGAATATGCTGGGTTTTCTTATGGTAAATCAAGACACCCTTCAAAAATACTGCTGCAATTTTATTACTGTGTTTCCTAGTCTAGAGATAAAAACTGTGGTTATATTCTAAGTAAATGTAAGTGCAAATTTTTCAAACTGTATTATGTTCTGCCTATCATGGTGACAGTTGATAACAACTTGTTACCTTAAATAAGCAGACCAGGTCAACATCTGGGTTTTCTGGCATGTGCATGTTACATATATAAAAGCACTTTTGCTGTCTGCAAAGCATCCATTATTGACTTTTACTTTTCACACATGAAAAGCAACCCCATTCCAAGCCAAAATTTCTAAGCCAATGTCTTAGCAAGGACTCTTTGGAAGCTGTAGACTTCATGGAGCACAGTCCTTTGTTTGAGATCTTCACTAATGCTCCCATCCTATATTGATTCTCTGTGCTACATATCTTTCCAGAGTTTATTTGTACTCAAAATGTTTTCATCTCCTTGCTTCCTTTTTACTTAATATTCCAATAGCCTACTCAATGTTGTGATTCCCTATTTATCTCACCATTTGTCTGACCTCTAATCATGCTCCTGACTTGGCCCTCTGGGTTGCAGTACCTGAGTTTTCTACCACACTTTAGCTGGCTTTTGAACACAGAAAAAAGTTGTGACTTTCCATCTCTCTGTGGTTTAAACATTAGTTCATACATCAGTTCTTATGCCTAAAAAAAGGTTATGTTACTTCCTTTAATACATCACCTTAATACTTTTGTGTAATATGAAGAAACATTTCATTCTCCCATTTTAACTCTAAAATTATTCTTGAAGAAATACAGAATATAGAAAAAATATGCAGAAGAAAATTGTAGACATGTGCTGGTTTAGAGGTAAATCAGCAGGAGAAATGAGCTCAACACAAGAGAGATTATAAGTCAGAGCTACAATTTAATAATAATACCACAGTAAATACACTGACACAAAGGGAAATTGCTTCCAACTCCCAAAACCCAGCTGTATAACCCAGTGCCCTGGGGTACAAACCCAAAGGGGTTTGTTAGCCTTATGCTGAGACCCGCGTGGCTCCCCCAAGTCCAAAGCAAAAAGAAGTGAAAAAACCAGTTGGTGCAGGTGATGGCTGTGGTCTCGTTGAGAGTGGTGGTCTCCTCCTGTCAAGGTCCTGCTGCTCCTCTGGGTCCAACAAAAGGGTTCCTGAGGTCTTCTTACCTACCCCTTTTTGTACCTTCAGGGAGCATCCAGTCCCTCCCCTGGGGCGGGGACTCACACAATGGGTGATTAACTCTGTGAGTCATGGGCTATTTTTGGACTGTTGGTGGCCCATTAGCACCTACGCCCCCTCAGGCTGGGAGTGGAGGTGCTAACGACTCCCTGGGAAGCTGCTGCAAATGGGCCATTGACCTTGGGAATGAATAGAGGGGGTAGAATACATAGCTTTGGTCACCCCCACACAGTGACAACTGGTCCCACCTGCTGAACTAGGACAAGACATTATTAAAATTTTTGCAAATTTGTTTTATCTTGGTTGTAAAAAATAAAGATCAGGCACAGTCCTTCGTGGGCTAATCTGCAGATTTTCATCTTGTTCACATGAATAAAGTAATGCAAGCCATTAAGTGCAACCGCAGACCAGCGAGTCAAGGGACAGATTAAGTCTTTTCACATATTAACACACTAGTAATAGAATCAAAGGCTTTAGGAATTGAAAATCAAAAGTATAAACTACGGGATGAAGACTTGGATCCTGTTTGCAGCTACTTAGCTCTGAAGTGTTCTTTAGCCTTGCGCTTACATATCTATACAGATTAAATAAATCACATATTATCTATTACCACCTCATCTGAACATCTGAAAATGTAATGAATTAATGTGTTACCTCTGAGACCTGTTTACATGAGTTGTCTTTGTTTTGGCAGCTGATTCAGAGGAAAGAAAGCTTTCTTCATCACTAATAACTTATTATTAGAATAAAATTGAAAGCATTTCACAAATTCTCCCTTTCTCTTTATGTTAAAAACAAAAATATAAACTACTGAGTTATTTTCCAGCTCACAAAATGTAGTTTTTTATCTCTATTAATGTACTTTAATAGCTTGTTCCTAGCTAACCCTCATATCATATAAAGTGTCAGCCTAGAAATGGTTGCTTGTTTAGAGCTAGTGTGACTCTTCAGATTTTAATAGATCTTTTTCCCTTTTCAGCCACATATTTCAATTAATAATTCCCATTTACAAGAGTTATAAATGGAATATGCTTACTTGGTTGATTTTTTTTTCTTTCACATTAGCACAGATTTTACAGCTCTAAGTGGACTCTTTGAATTAGTTGTCTATGTAAACTGTGTCAACATTCAATGCAGAAAATCTGCAGTTACTGCAATTGGACACAACCTGCTTGGAATAAAAACGAACTAATCAATCAGACAAGTCATTCTCCTCTCTATGGTAAAGCAAGCTGTTTGCATACATTCAAAGTGGATCTGCTCCACCTGTTTGCTCAATGATTTAAGTGGTAAGCCCTAGATTTAAGAGGTAATTAAAACTCACGACTCTTGCCGCAACATCAGCTGCCAGGAAATGCCCCACCTAGATGAAATTTTTGCTTAATTAACAAAGGAAAAAGTGTTCTATGAGTACTTAACACATGGTTACTTTGCACTCAGTGCTTTCTATTTCTCCTTTTAAGGGAACAAAACCATTCAATTTTATGATTTTCCTCACTCATGAAGCATTCATAAATATGAACTTGATCCTGGAAAATGCTGAGTGTGTCTGGCCCAGCTCCAGAAAAGCACTTCAGCGCATCTTTAAGTACAAAATTAATCTTAGGATTTAACTGATAGTTATCCCAGCTGCCAGTGGGCTTTCATGAATTGGTAAGAATGAGCAGGAATGAAAACACTTTGGAAAACCAAATTTCTGTCCTTTCAGTCAGTTCATTGTAGGCTTGGTGGAAACCTAGACCTTTTCATACCCTGAAGGACCTCTCCTTTCTCTGTATTATTTCCCTTGAGCAATGAAACCCTTGGCCTTATTATTAGCTGTGATGTGATAAGTGTTGTCAGGTACAGCGACAAATTATGTGAAACTAGGTGTTTCTTATAACTCGGGAATGTGCCCGAGCGTAGTCATTGCATGGTGACAAATACACAAGAATTCCTGATTGTTCTGATTTTCTGGGGGTCTAATCATAGTTCATATCCCAGTGGATAACTATGGCAATTGCATTATCCTTATATCACAAGGACTCCTTACAGACACTTTTGTAGTTCTACTGTTACATAAAGAGTTTGATGAAAATACTTGGATGTATTATTGGTTGTGAACTTCAGGATGCCCATCCACTGAAGGATCAGTGCTTCTTTTTGCCAGTGCAGCACCTGATCCACATAATCAACAGTCCTTCAAAGTTAATGGGTTTGGTAGGCTTCAATCAGGCACAAGAATATGAAAATGCTTTCCCTGGCTCAGAGCAAGAGCGAACATTAGTTCTCCAAAAGTGAATCTAAGTAGATGTCTAGGGGAGACTAGTAACAGGGGAAACTTGTCACAGAATCAACTAGGTTGGAAAAGACCTCTGATCATTGAGTCCAACCCATGACCAAATACCACCTTGTCAACTAGACAGTGGCACTAAGTGCCACATCCAGTCTTTCCTTAAACACCTCCAGGGACAATGACTCCACCACTTCCCTGGGCAGCCTATCCTAATACCCAATCACTCTTTCTGTGAAGAACTTTTTCTTAATGTCTAACATAAACCTCCCCTGGTGCAGCTTAAGACTGTGCTGTCATCCTACTGCTACTTGCCTGGAAGAAGAGGCCAACTCCACTTGACTACAACTTCCCTTCAGGTAGTTGTAGAGAGTGAGAAGGTCTGTTCTGAGCCTCTTCTCCAGGATAAACAACCCCAGGTCCCTCAGCGGCATCTCCTAGGACTTGTGCCTATATAACCATGCCCTGTAATATCCGCTGAATATCAAATTGTTCTCATGTGAAAGAAATCCTCACCTTGAACATAGTAGATCTGTTTAGCAGTGCACAGTAGCTTATCCCTTCAATCTTTTCTGCAGTTTCCCTGAGACCCTCTAAACTTCTTAAATCCAGACCATACTATAGCAAAAATCTGTTGCAAAAATTACCCATTTTTCTATTTTTAACTGGACTTCTGTTTACTAGCATTTTTATGACTCTCTCTGAATCTTGTGTAATCTTCACGGAGTTATGAAGATTTTGCCTCAATTCACCCTCTTCATGCTAAAAATATGTTGTATTGAAGCTATCTTTTATATTCTCCCTATTTTATGTTTTCCCAGATCATCCTGTTCTCATCTCAATTCACTTTTTCTCTTTTAGAGCAGGAAGGAATAAATTTTTCCATGGTGAATGTTTCAGTTGACTAGTTTTCTAAAGAGTTCATTATTTAAATTACCATACTAATTAGTATATGATAATTAATTTTTAGTAACTGATAATGTCAAAACTTTACAATGAAGCCTATCTGTCCCAATAGTTGAAATCCCTCATCGTCCCTCACTTAGTTGTTTTCATAGAACTCTTGAATTAATTGCACTGTATAGTAGCTAATCTGTGTAATATGAACTGAAAAATGTTTTCCATAGAGTTGGATCAGACACATAACAGAAACAAATTTTCCTTTTTATGTCTGAAAATGGTTAAATGAGAAGAGAATAAAAATATAAATAGTATTATCTCTCTCAGGGATTCTAATACAAGCAAGAATTTTTGCAAGATGGAAAGAAGATGAGTGCTTAGTTTGAATTTCAAGGAAGATGAGTGAATTAGTGTAAACTACACAGAGTTCTAGAATATGAACCTAAATTCAAACCTTTTCAGATCACACCAGTACTGTGGCCACTTTTTGCCAGAATGCAAAAGCATATCCTAGTTCATTCATAAGTTATTTTGCTTAGGGGGGCCGTGAATCTTTTCACTAAAACCAGATATTCCAGTGAACTATTCCTATTATGTTAGCATAAATCTTCAACAGATGGTGTGCTTTGGAAAATTATGGATTCATTTTATTCTTTCCTGTGAATGCCTTTATTGAAGTAAAAGCTATATGTAAAGAACATCATAGCTGTCAGCCATTTAGTCAAACCAAATTTTATGGCAAACTAGAGATTTAAAAATTATTATTTTGATTCATATTTAAAATGGTTAGAGTTTTTTCAGGAAGCAACATTAGTAAGGGAAAAATATTTTCATCTTCGCGTTCTTCTAAAAAAAAGAAATTTTAGTCCCAAAATAATATAAATCAAAACTGTTAAAAATAAGTTCCAATATATTGACTTTTAATGCTCCACAGTGGATTTAATATAAGTACTGTGTACAAATAAATGCCAGTGGTCAGATGGAGTACTCTGATCATTACAAGAATAAAGACTAACACTACCTTATTAGCTCCTACAGCTCTTTAACTTAACACTTAATTAAGTTTGCATTCCAGATCATTAGCTCTTATCTACAAGAAAATTAATCCAGAGCTGTTCACTCATACCAGCAAACCCCTAAACTTGGTGGTTGGTTAACAAATGGCTTATCCTGCTTCTCAAGTAGGTAGCCTGTGGAACTATAGCTAACATGACGTGACTGAACCATTCCTCAAGCTGTGGTTCAGCACTCCAGGAACTGACTGATTCTGTTTAGTGGGGCTTAGAGATGTCAGATCTGCATGAGGTTGGCAGAGCTGACTGACTCCCACTGTTTCTTAGGACAAAGGAAAAAAACATCTGGAATATAGTCAATGCTCTGAAACACACACACATCCATAAAATCCTAAATAAGGCATCTGATAAAGTGATCAGGAAGCATTGACTCTGTAAGTCTACTTTCACTATTTTACCTGTCAGAAGTCTTTTCACCCTTAGCATCTTGTACCTCTGTCCACTGTTCTGTTCTCATGCAGAGTAACTCTAGTCATGCACCAATATCACTCTTGCATTCTAGGTTGAATGATGAGCAATGAGTTCAGATTTGGAGAGAATGATCTCTCAACACATGTGTTGGAATTGACTGTAAAACATGTGGGGTGGAAAAATTTGGTGAGACAAATAACCAGTGTTTTAACACCTAACTTGAAACTGCAGTGGAAAAGAAGAAGAAATTAAGAAGGAAAACAATGACAACTTGGGTATGTAATGTTTATCTAGTGGTAAAACTGGCTCACCAACACCTTTCCTCTGATTCACAATTTCCATTTTTTTCCATTGTGTCCCAGAGCTGCCACAACTATGATGATACAACTGCGAATTCAACAGAAAAACCATTTGTTTTTCTTTCTGTTGGTCTTATAGCTCAGATCATTATGGTGATTCAGTTTCGAGTGTTGTATCAGCACAAGTCACATTACAACAAATGCTTCACAGGAGTGGATACAAGTGACAGAGGGTGGAAAAATCTAAATCTATCACACCGTCAAAATGTAAGTGCAGGATGACAACCAGAAAGGAGGAGATCACTGAATTTAAACTGACCCTCAAGAGAATTTTATATACAGAAAAGATTTTATTGCCTATCTATAATTGATATAAAAATATTTTCACTAAGTTTGTCTGAAGTTAATCTCTACTCCTGTCATATGTTGTACTAATATTGCTTCTCAGTTTTTACATTCCAACATTACTGCTATTCTCTTCACCAAATTCAATCTATTCTACACTTTTAGTGTCTTCACTGCTTTCATGTTCTTCTTTGTACTCTTATCAATGTGTGTCCATCTGTGGAATCTAAAATACACTATTTCTTAAAAACATTGAGTTCTGGATTTATCTGATCTGATGGTCTCCTGAAATGACTGGTAGTTTTTCACTGCTCCATATTTTTCCTATAGAAGGAGAGCATTATCCCTGCTGATAGCCATTCTGAATATGAAGATTTTTAAATGGTCTTTACCATCATGTTCACTACCACAAAAAGAGTTTTGATGTCATTCCTCTTGATATAACCACAAGGTCTATACTCATTTTCTTGGCTGTGTTCTTCACAGCTGGTGTTAGATGGCCTTTGAATACATCTAGGACAATTATTCTTCTTTTTCTTAACTTCACACCTGGTCTTCTGATCCAAATGATGTACAGCCAATTCTTCATTGAATCTGTAGATATTCATCCTTGGTTTTGACACCTCACAATTATTCCAGTGATGCTTTATTTGTTCATCATTGCTTTATTGTTCCATATCACATATGGAAACAATCCATCCCTCAACACTGCCAACATTACTGCATCATGCATTTTTTCATCAACCAAAACTTTGATGGTGGTAGATTTTGTACCTGTTTTTAAAATGGTACAATGGATGTCAGATCAAAGTAAACAAGTTTTCTTGTTTTGCTCAGCAGATAATATAAAGGGACAGATCCTGGCAAACTGAGGATCTTTGCCATAGACAAAAAATTTTGTTGTATCATTTGAAGGCAACACTTCCAACTGGTCTTGACTTCTTGCTGTGACAAGTTTTGTACTTGTGCTAGTACTTGATCGTTCTGTTTAATCATTTTCCTTGTATTCCAGTTTCCACCTCTTCTTTGACTATGCACAAATTATGCAACTTTGTTCTCACTTTCCATGGCAGTATCCTCTTATGTGTCCAATTGGGTCAAATTAGTGCATAAAAGTTTCCATTTTGATTTTTTCAACATTCTCATGTTGTCTTCTGTCTCTTATTTCTTCTATGCCTCAGAACTGTAATTTTTTTTCTGCACAGAGAACCTCCATTAATTACACAATACAACCATTAGTTTCAAATTTGCATCATGCCAGCTTCCTATCCCTTCTAGTACACTACCTTCTGCTCTCATGCCTCTCATCCCCAGAACAGTTACCATTTACAATTAAATTATAAGATTTAGGGAGATTCATAAAACTTCCCTAAATGCCAGCGGAGTTCTCTGAGCTACAGCAGGTCACTCAGCTGCACCAGCGAGGAGGTGAGGAAAGCAGCAGTAATCCCAGGCTCTCTCTATGCCACCATCTTCTTCTAGGCCCAAGTGACATATATCAAGACAAGGCATAAGTAGAGGCTTGGCAGGATAATGAAAGTCAAACTTGAAGGTTTAAATTATTAAATACTTTCCCATATGTATGTATGGCCAGGCTTCATGAACAAAGATTTGGGAACACGTAGGTGTGTCCTTTGAGCCTGTGCAGTGGATTTTTTTAGGTGAGGCACAGTGTGCACAGAACTGGCCCCACCCTTTAACTCCTAATGTTCACCTGCCAGGGCCGAGTGAGCTTGGACAGTGACACTGAAGTCCTCAGGACTAGAACCTACAGCCCCCGGTATTCCCAGGAGGTCTCCCATTCAAGTACTAACCGGGGCTGCCCCTGCTTAGCCTCCGAGATCTGATGGGATCGGGTGTCAGGGAGGCATTTAACTGCCTTGTAGTCTAGTTACAAAGTTTGAGTGGCATGTTTCCTAAATTTTCTAGTCCAAGGAAAAAAAAAAGAGAAGAAAAAAGAAAGAAAACAAAACCTGTCTTTGAGGTCCTTGGATAGAACAGAAGAAGCTGTAAATTGCCTGACAATAGATGACATAAATCTGATCTTCATCATGTGTTGAAGTTCTTAGACATCTTGAAATGGCAGTACCATTTCACTCACTATATAAGTTTACAATCTATTCTGGCAACACCAACTATTTAGGCAACATAACTGAGGTTGGACTAAAGGTCTTGTATATGTTCTGTAGAGTTTAATTAATCTGGTTTTTTTTGAAAGTTAGCAAAAGTGAGAGATAAGGAAAAAACATATTTTGTGTTAATCAAATGGATTTATGAAATGTTTTGAGACTGGAAGCTATAATAAAAGTGAATTATTCTTAGAAAATCAAAGAGATTTCCATAATGTATGTTATTTCTGAGTGTAATAAATCTTTTTTGTTAAACTAAAGCTGATGGCTTGTCTTCTTCAATCAGATGTTCCTCATCTGATGATTAGATTTATAGTGAGGATTTTACTCTCTCTTATGGTTTAGAGGCTGGATCTCACATCTTTCACAACAATATATATTGCATTTAAAAGGACCACTGGTATTTGATCTGTCCTTGGGACAGATCAAAGATATAATAACCTCTATATTGACTCATTTAAATGAATAATACATTTCAATATCTTTCTGGCCCTTCTGTATACAGAAAATACTCATTATCCTCATTAGGAATTCAGCCTTATTACATAAAAGATATAGTCTTGTTTCTTAGATGCTATGATAGTTATTTGAATTGGAGTATGTGGTCTATTTTCATACCAACATTATAGAGACAGCCTTTGCCAATTTCTCTTTTTCTTTTGTCCTTCCAAAGAAAAAGAAGGCATAGAAAAGGATAACGGTAAGAAGACATTACTGGACATTGATAGCAACATGAAATATAAAGCTCTATTGTGTCTGCTGGTAGATAATTTTCTATTTATAGACTTGATGTCAGAGGTATATTCTCTGTTTTGAATAATTGTTAATAGTATAGACTTTGACAGAATGAGCTGTCAAAATAGAAAAAAATGGTGCAGTGGTTGGGAAAGACAGAGCTCATCTTTGGTTTGTCTATTTAAAGCTTCAGTCTTCTTTTTTTTTTTCTTTTTTCATGGTAAGAAAGTGACATCGATGTCAGCTAATACCTAATGTGTCAAGGTTGCCAAGTAACAGGCTAGAGATGTGTCAGTGAGGGCTATTTCTATGACAGAAATTCAGTAGGTTACAGTTTCAAGTACTTGGGAATAAACTTACCCTGTCTGTCTCTCTATTCTGCTCAAACCAATGAAAACTAATATAGTCAAAGGACAAAGTACACGCTTAAGACAAAAGTCTGAAAATGAGTAGCTGTGCTATAAGTTTATGTTGCTTCTAAATCCTAAAAATAGTGAAGTAACTGACATAAGGTATCCAGCTGCAATTTCCAGAAATAAATTCCTGATGGAAAAATTACTTAAACATGCTATCGTTCCTGCGAAGCTGCAAGCATTAAAGAGTTACTATAAGCAAAATTGCTGAATCAATTTTAAAAGATCAGAATTTCACTAAATAGAATAAAAAGGTGTCAAATGATCAAATGACCAGTAAATTTATTAGAAAGAAATAAAATCAAAACAGTATATTTTTTTTCCTTTTTAAATTTCACAGTCTGAGAAGTGGCTTGGACCACAGTGTAGACCTTAGGAACCACTACTTTTTTGATACTGACTTTACTGATTCCTAACTTACTCTCAGGCTGCATTAGGGGAGTTTTGCAGTGGTCTGAACTGGGCAAGACAGTGGTCAATACCTCCATTAATGCTTTCCATTATGGAATAAGTGTTTCTCTATAAAATCTTGTCGGAATGTTTGCAAACACTTTAGAGGATAGGATTAAAATTCACCGTGTTCTTGATGGACTGGAGAAACAGGCTGAAATCAATAAGATAAAATTCAATAAGGAATAAAGACCAGAATAAAGTACTATATGCAGGCAAGTGAAATCAAATCTCTCCCCCAAAAAATTACTTCAGCACAGAAGGAAAGAATTAAATCACAAAATAAGGCAGTAGGATCTTCCAGGGGACCACTTGCTTGCTTTGCATTAATCTGTGGATCCTCTTGCTGAAAGTTATGACAAGCAGTTTTTCTGGTAACGGAAGTTACAATGAAAAGCAAAGTACAGTAAGTTGGAGCCTTTACTATCAAGAAGGAGCTCGTATCTGGCCAATATGGCCAGGATGGTTTTAGATCCATCCAAGCTTGAACTCCATGGAGAGATTGTAAGTTAGATACTTATAATGAGCGTGCCATAGCCAATGCTTGTGATTTATGCATGAAGCGGCTAAATTAGGCAGTCTGGATCTTTGCAGTGTATCCGGTCAAGAATATGCTCTGTATACAAAAATGACATTTACTGTAGTGCAGGCCTGAATTTTCATGAAATATGAAATAATTTTATGTCAAGCCACATTTAGACTTCCTGATTTTGGACTAACTGGTTTTCCTAGACTTTACAAAAATGAAAAATGGTGCACACCATCAGCAAAAATACAGTAGACTATTTCTTTTGGAAAGCAGGCTACACTCTTATTTCAATGCATTGTGAGTATGCATGTCTGCCTGCTGTAAAATGTACCACCAAGGGAATAGAATAAAAAGGCAAAACCAGAAATAATATTCACAAAAATTGAACTGCAATCTAGTAAATTCAGTGCATACAACCCCTGCAAGAAGCTGTCTACATAACTCTAAATAAAATAAATTAATAAGATAAAAATAAAGATTTAAAAGAAAACAGTATTATAAAACTTTTATGTATGCAACCAAAGTTTTCTGGACTTTGCTCCATTTCAAAAATGAGAATGACTAAGGTGGAACACCTCATATCTTGGTTCAGACTTTTATTTGTCTGTGGGTTATGCAAGACTTATTCAACTCTCAATTGACCTAACTCAGAGAAATGGTACACTTGAATTTTTTATGATTTAGAGCATTCCCTTTGTTTCAGCTTTGGATAGCATTGTTTGGGGTTTTTTTTCATCATTATACTTCCTTCTCTCTGTTTTTGATATGTGCAAAGCAGAATAGCTGTAAAAAAACCCCAAAACCAAAACCAAACAAAACCCAAACCAAAACAAAGAAAACAAAACCACACCAAAAAAACCCCCTCCAATAGACATCAAACCCCCACTAAAAAAAAATCTACCTGGATACACCAGTGTATTTGCATACTCTTTCTTCTGATATATCATTTCTCAGTATTGAGGGGGAGAAATTAAAGAAAAAACATTTTCACAAATGTAATAAAGTAAATTTATGTAGAGCAAGGTTACTAGGTTACTATTAACCATATGCCAAGAAAATAAATACCTTTGTTGACAGTGCTTGTTTTGCCTCTTCTAGAGAAGGAATTAGTTCTTTTAGCAGTGACTGTACACCAAACAATCACCTGTTACCTCTTCCTTCCAGAATTCTCTCTTACTGATGATCCTGAGGTACTTGCAAGATGGCTTCTGGAAAGGGGCAGAGCAAAATTCCTGTATTCTCTTCCAGTACCTCATCTTCAAACCCTGTCTTCCCCAAGGTCCCAGCCTCCATCCTGGTTTCTTTCAGCCTCCCCCATCCTTAGCTAATACCAATCACTAACATTAAAAACACACAGATAAAAAGCCCTTTATATTCCATTTCTCCTATCTGCAGCCCAAATAAAGCCTTATTACTTCTTCTAGTGCCTCTAACTGATCTCAAAAAATGTTCTCTGAAAATCTTACTGACCATATGGGCAGCCTTGTTTTTCTACTTATCTCCTTATAATCATATGTGGCATTGACACCAGTTAGGAGGTAAGATCCCACCCACCTACTCACTCACCCCCACAGCTGACTAGGGGAATGATTTTGAAGGGCCAAAATCAGAAAAACTCATGGTTTGAGATAAGGAAAGTTTAATAAATGAAGTAAAACTATATGCACAAACACAGAAAATGAAGGAGTTTATTCACTATTTGTATTTGGCAGGCAGATGTCCAGCTAATTCCTGAAAAACCTCAGTCCTTTCAGTCCCAGTGTTATTAACTCACTAGTTTAAGCTTCTTCAGTATGGTGTTGACTCACCGTAAAGTTTGATCCCCGGTAGCTGCAGGAGTCACTGAACCAGCCATGTCAGAGGCCTCCAGCCAGCCAGACCTGCTGATGGCAGACACAGCTCTCCAGGTCACAGGTGCCAGGAATGCCTAATGACTTGATCCTTTGTGAGGTTGGAGCTGACAAATATTTATTTTGCAGAAGGGTTACTGTGGTTGAAGAACTGTGTTGCCAGGTGAAGGCGCTACTAGGAGAAGCAAACAGGCTTCATAGTATTCAAGCAAACAAGCAAGAGAGAGACTGATTATCTTTAGAGATACCAGTCTTCTGAGTCTCAAACCTGCATTGTAGTGGAGAAGCAGCTGGACTCAGAACCCTGCAATGTAATTAGTTAAAGAATGTTAGTCAAGGGTCTGTTAAAGATGAAGGCTGAGAAACAGTCACTGCATGTACCAGGAAGAAGATTCTTCCTTCTTCTCAGATTCTGACAGGTAGAACAGTAGCTTCTACAACAGGTAGGAGGCTCTGGAACTAGAAGGCCACACAACTGATGAGGTAGGAGAAGATCCTTCTGAGGCTAGTGGGACCCCCTAAAACAAGACTACCTGTACCCCACATCTGTTAACAGGAAAAGAAGGGTAGCTGTAATACGAAGCTGTATGAGAATAGCTGAGCACTCTTGGTCTGTTTGGCCTGGAGAAGAGGAGACTGAGGGGAGACCTCATTGCAGTTACAACTTCCTTGTGAGGGGAAGAGGAGAGGCAGACACTGATCTCTGTGGTGGCCAGTGACAGGACCCGAGGGAATGGCCTGAAGTTGTGTCAGGACAGGTTTAGGTTGGATATTAGAAGAAGGTTCTTCACCTAGAGAGTGCTGGGCACTGGAACAGGCTCCTCAGGGAAGTGGTCATAGCATGAAGTCTGACAGAGTTTAGGAAGTATTTGGACAGTAATCTTGGACACATGGTGTGACTTTGGGGAATGGTCCTGTGCAGGATCAGGAGTTGGTCTTGATAGTCCTTGCAGGTCCCTTCCAACTCGGCATACTTTGTGATTCTGTGGTTTACTTGGAAAGATGAAACCCATAACCACAAATTATGTCCATTCCTCCTAATTTTCATTTATGGTTGAGCACAATGTTGTACGGCATGGCACAGCCCTTTGGCCAACATGGGTTAACTCTCCTGACCGTATCCACTCCCAGTTTCTTTCCCACTCCCAGCCTGCTACCTTTGAGGGAGGTAGAGTGGGAAAAAGAAAAGGCCTTAATGCTGTGCCAGCGCTGCTCACCAGTAGCCTAAAAGTTTTGCTTTAGTCACAAATTCAAAATATAGTACCATACAGGCTGCCATGAAGAAAAAGTACTCTATTACAGCCAAACCCAGTCTATGGAAATCTTCAGTGTTATCTAGGTTGCTGGAAAGTGTGGAGTGAGGTCTGGCTTGAAATTTCTGAGTTCAGAATGAAAGCTCATAAGAGTTCAAAACAGAGCTGTGGAAAACTTAGAATTCTATAGAGAGAACTGATATTTCTGCATTACCAATGCCTTACAAAAATCTGATTATTATTACCAACCGTATCTGTTTCAATGAAACTCCTGCCAATTTATTTTCTATATTCTTCTAAATTATCTAAATTTTAAAGTACAATTCCAAAAGAAAATATATCTATGGCATGCACATTATTAATAATGAAAATAAATATAAGGCTAATATATGAAGGAAACTGATAGTTTGATTTCCCAATTTAGCTTCAAAAACTGACAGTGTATCTTTTTCAGCAAACAAAATATAGCAGAAGGCACTTTATATAAGATTCAACTCTATTTCCATAGATATAAGAAGAAAATTGAATGTACTGAACAATACATTTGAAATAATGGCAAATAATAATGACACCTCCCTTTTACAAAGATTCAGAAATACATTAGAGTAACACTTTAACAGTTCTTTGTAGAAATAAAACACTTGTCACTGATATTTCAATAGCAGTCATAAACTCAAAAATTACTTACTATGCTGTCATTCTAATTTCCTTTGAAATTTACAGGAACATCATCCCATTGAGTAAAGAATGGGAACTTTACATTATTTTAACTAATGCTAAAAGGAAGTTGTTCTCAGCTCTCATTGCTGATCATTCTGCATTAGGGAAAGCAGAACTTAAAAGTATAGGCAGCAGTTTGTTAGGGAGCATGCAATGTCTTCTATTTAAGTGCACACTGGATTCACCCTCACTGCAGTGATGTGAACGGATAAAAACAACCACCAAAAGCTACTTAAAGAAAACCACTCAAATCATTCCTTTTTTTTTTCTCTTATGATTATATATTTTTATACTTGTCCATTCCAGCCATCATTGGATTTTGCTTCCTGTGATTATCTAAAAGTTAAGGCAATTTGGTTGTTTCCTTTTGGCTAATACACTAGTGCAGTGTTTGAGAAAGTTGGAAGTAAATAATATTGAACGTGGAGATTATTCTTTCTAACGAATTCAATTAATTCCCAAGTAAAATTACATCATTTTCTGTTTCACAATGCAAAGGAGCTACCACCATGCTTACACACCCTTCTGTGTGAAGCACAATCTTCTAACTCATGGAGGCCTCTTTCTCTGATCCACATAGCAATTTAAACAATATTTACTATTCTGGAAGACATACCATAGTAATCCTTATGAAGACTGCCATAATTACAAAAAAATGTAATTATGAGAAAAATAGCTCATGGGTATTTTCTTTTTATGTTCAGTGTATTCAAATAACTTTCAAATAACTATAATCTTTAATACTTGTATATCACAGCTGGACTTTCTAGTCAGTTATTACAAAATCAGCAAGTGATTTGAAAACCATGGCTTCCCATACCAACTGAGTCCATATTTTCAGTTGTGCTTGTATTAATTGTTATGTCACTCTAAGTACATTATTTAGTTTCATAAAATGCTCTGTAATCAGTAAACCCTCATGCTCACTCAGAGCCTGAGGTGTATATAGCCTCTCTGAATAAAGACTACCACAGCAACTGTCCTGATGGATGCTCTGCTTCCTGGGATGAGGATCTGTGAGGAGGATTTATCCCTCCCATCATCTCCATGCTGTCCTTAGGGCCTTCTCGGTTCTCATCTTAATGTTAGTACTGCACTGGAGAATGTGGGGAAAAGCTTCATATGTCACAGAGACTGATTCCTTCTCCTTCCATGCAGCTTGTTCTCTACAGAGCTGATCTGCAGCATCGATGCCATCAGCAGGAAGGTGAGACTTTAATATTAGCTTCATAGTGAAATGATTGAGGGGGTCTTTTGTAACTTTAATATCTGCAGATTGGAAAAAAAAATCTGGAGTGCAGTGTTTTGTGCTTGCCTGCCATGTTAAGAGCACTTTGCAGAGCCTGATCCCCAGCATTACGTGTTGGGAGAAACAACTGCAAGGTATCAAGGAGCAAGCTGCACATCACCAGGGCAATTTTTCCTCCAGGCTTTGCTATTTCAATTGTCTTAATAAATATAGATCTCACAGTAAAGAGAACACCTTCCTCTAGCACAGATTTTGAGATGTGTGCAGCAGATGAGTGTGGGTTTTTTGCCATCTTTCCTCCAGGTACACTCACCTTGCCACTGTAGTGCCTAACTATTTACTAGTGAATTTCCAGTTCTTTTATCTCCCCCTGCTTTTTTCTGTTTGCTGTTTTTTTCCTAGTCTTCTAGTTTATCACCTGAGTGATATTATTTATTATATTTTTGTACTTTTCTCATAAATTGCTTTTTATTTTATTTTATTTTAGTCTCCATTATTTTATTACCTGATCTTTCAGTTGAAAAAAACTATAGTTTTCCCATTCTGTGAAATTCTTTGCTTATATAAAACCCAAACATTCATTCTTAACCTCTCCTTGGTTGAATTCAAGAAAGTTCTAAATTTCTCCACAAATTCATGATTCAAAGATGGAAGCAAGGAATTGGCAGCTTGGTGCTTACTTATTTAATGTCAGGTAACCAAGTGCACCAGTATTAATTTAACAAGAGTATATTAACTTATTAAGTTCTGCAGTGATAAAATAGGTTGGCATCAGTAAAATACAAATAAATGCATCTCCAAGACACCTTCCTTCTAGTACTACATGTGTGTTTTGTCCTTTATTTTGTTAGACTGTTGGGGTGTAAAATTGAAATCAGAAACAAACAAGAGTAAAGCTCAGTATTTGAGGCAGATATCTGAGAGATTTTGACTTGAAAAATTCTTTATTTTGTTTGGATTTTTTTGAGACTTAGAATTAATTTCTTGGGGAAATGAACTGAAATTTTGATTAATTGGCGAAAAATGCACAGTTTCCACTGAAAGCAATAGCAACTCTTCTTTCTCCTCCTGCTTCATTCTTGTAATATTCAAACTGTGGTATCTTCAAATGTGTAGGTTTGTTTATAAAAACAAAAATCAAAGTGCTAGAAAATGAGATAATAAATCTCACAACACAGGACTGCAAGCTGAACCCACACAAAGAAGGATGCTTGCAAGCTGAACCCACAGTTTTATTAGTTCGAGGAATATATTATAACCTCAAATAATCTAGTTTGCTTATTATTTGAAATTGCCATTTTCACATCAAAATACAACCCTGGTATCAGAAAATACCATGGCAGCCTGTAAATAAATATAAAAATATAGAATTTTCAAATAATGGTTTTGATATACAAATACTCCTTTATCAAGAAAACCCACCTCAACAACAATAAATAATGCTGTAAAAATACAATAGGACTGTCTGGCAAGTCAATATCATCCCAAATAAAACAGAGAAGTTCAAGTGGTCTTGTAGCATGGATAATCATCTTTGGGTGAAATTCCAGTGTGTCAATATATTTTAAAAAATAAATACTAAAATATCCCTATTAGAAACATTATTTGTGTGGTACTATTTCTAAGAAAAAATACAAGCACATACAATTCAATTGTATTTCACATAAAAAGCTTTAAAAAAAAAAAAGAATATATAAGACTTGGAAAAGTTATTGTGGAAAGCACATTCCTATGTTTCCCTTAGTCCTTCTCAAATTAAAGCCTTACCTTTGGTAACAGTTTTGTAATTCATTGGGAAATCATTAAGCAGACTCTGTTGTAAATGGCATAGAATCTTTTTCTACTTTCCAAGATGGCTTCACTTAGACTTCGGAATTATCAGACACTTTTAAGAGGAGATTAAAAAACTATCAGAAACAGTTTTGATTTAGTGGATCATATCTTTTGATGAAGAAATGGCATAACATCTTGAGGTGCCTTCCATCTCTGTTTTCTAATTTTGTGTTCTCCCAAACAGAGAGTTTAGTTTAGAAGTAGCCTCTCTTTTGTGTACTCTGATGATTTTCTTTTGGTATTTTTTTGTTAAGGAACTGTATTCTTAAACACTGCTCTTTTCTGGCAGGCAGTGATTGACATATCTTTTTTGAAGCTATCAACTCATCCATGCCACATTTTTAAGCCATTCCTCCTTTCATATATTTGCCTCTTTTTAAGAAATTATCTCTGAGGTTACCACAGGTCTCCTTTCATTATCATATTTCTTTCCATTTTCATGATACCACATCAGGAATCAACCAAACCAGTTTCATTTCCATTTGTCTCCTATATGCCCCACTTAGTATTTTGCTTTTTTATTGTTTGTTGTTTCTTTTTTTAGTATTTCCCTTTTGTTATAAATGCACTGTATTTTATCTGTTTTCTAGTATTCCAGCACAAAGTTTTCAAACTTAATAAAGGATCTGGTTGTTTTTCTTTCTTCTTTAGGTGGATAAGGATGACATTTCTAAAAATAAAACACAAGATCATCCATACATTATGCAATTTAATATTGTTCCCAGTAATCTCAGAGTGGAGACTGGGTATGGGCAGAGAAAGTATGTCTTCAATAAAGCCTTGGAAAATGAGCTAACATACAATATTCCTCCTGAAGTATTCAAATGCACATCAGTAGATCCAGCAATGGCACACAGTCTTTGACACTAAAGAATGAAAAAAACCCCACATATCTACAGAAGGCTCTCTCTCACACAGTAATTCCCTTGTCATTTTTCTTTTAGTATATCAGTACCATTTTAAACATAGCCTAAAAAAATTACATTTTGCTACTGTGTGTCTGAGTTAATGGAAATAAGCGTTCATGGAGTCCCCTGGGAGTTCAGGTCTCTGTGTGCAGAAAGGGTAAGAGAAATCATAAAATTGGATATTTTTCAGATACTAAAAATTTTTTTTTCAAATATTATTGTTCAACGACAGGGAAAAAAAGAAAAGCAAAACAACTGCAGAAGAAGAATTGCCAATATTCTCTATTGTTATATTAATATTTGAGAGGATTTAACAGTCTGACTACCAACTCTATTTCATTGCATGTGATTTGTAATTAGCACCTAGAATTTTATATATACTGATGTGGACTAGTTCTGAAACTTAGGACTTACATATTTGTTTCCCTTGGAATAGTGAGCCAGAACATCCACAGTTGTTCTAAAGAACTATGTTAAGGGATGTGAGATACAAAAGAGCACTGGGTGGAAAGATGGCATAAGTGACCTGCAATCCCTTTGTATGGGTCTGGATAGGAGGACTACACATTGTCCTGCTATGTCTCCCTGCCCAAGAGGATCATCGTTTTCAAGCTAGACTGGATTGTGGAATAGGGCTGCTTCTTGTCCTGGATGTCATATGTCAGAGGGATTTTCTAATAAAGTACTTCATAGCCTTGAACAGGAAATATTTTTTCTGACTGAAAGCATGTGTTTTGATTTGGTTTTTTTCTGAGTATGAACAAGTATTATGAAAGATTCCACTCTTAATGTTTGATTTGTATTGTAGAATTATGCTTCATGCTTCTTAACAAGAAGTCTGTCCTAAATGCATTTCCTGAAAGCAATTAGCAACTTGAAGCAGGCAACCTAAAGGAAGGGAATCATAAACCAGTTCTTAGTGTAGTCACAACTTCCCCCTCACAAGAGAAACACAGAATTATAATATCATACTATAAATATTCTTCTACTGTTCTTCTACTATACTAGAAATATTCTTCTTTTATAATGAGTGTACACAAATTTTTACTTCTATTTAGAAATATAGATCTCATCTGTGGTTCAGTTATACAAATGCAACATAACAGAAAGTTTCACTTTTTCTTTTGGTCCTGCAGTTGCTTCTACCCAATTGCTTCAGCAATCCGCTTTATTCATAGCTTTCTTGTGGTCACTTTCAGGGCAGACTGACAGCACTGCTTAATTTCTCTAGTCTCAAAGTGCTTGAAGAGCAGATGGTATTGGAATTGAACTTTCACAGAAATACTTTTTCTTTTTTTTTAAATTCCATCTTCTTAATCCTGAGTTGTCTAAGCATCAGTCAGTCTTCCTGAAAAATGGAAATCAAAGAAAACAAGATTTGCTCTGAATAAGACACATATTATAAAAGACTATCAAAAGATTTCCTAGAATAATATAATGCATATAACATTGGTCTGATTAAAGAGTAAGATAGAAATTTGAAAAAGACCTGAATCATTCACTTCAGGTTATTTATCAAACTGACGCTTCATGCATTAAGTGTGTCTCTGTTCTGTTAAATGCTGTCTTGTGAGTACTTTGTATTTAAATGTGTTCATGATTTTGAAACACCTCTAAAACATAGGGAAATAAAACATTAATTAAATGCTTGAAAAAATTATCAAGAATAGAACTCAAATACATGTGGTTTAGTAAGACCTGTTAACATGGGACAATTAGTCCTAGCTATTGATAAGTGTAGCGTAGCTTAGAATGAATTATTGAAGAGATTAATGATGGAGTAGTTTTCCTTAAAGTCTATTATCTACTGTATTAATGCTCCTCCCACTGCACTAGTATTAAGTAGTCAAATTATCATCCTAGTATGTGCAAATTCTTGGCATGCTGATGTCTAGAGATACAGTTTTTATGAAGGATGAGATAAAAGGTTATGAGTTTTAGGACCTTATAGAGATAAAAAAAAATATTTTAAAGTTATTTTTATTTTAAATACTGCCAGATGTAAATTCTCAGTATTGTAGGCAGCAGCATAAGCCTGCACATGTGTTGTTTATCCCTCTAAGTTTGGGGTTCGCCTCTTTCAAAGAGTTCTAATAGACTGAACTTTTACACTTATAAGGTGGTGGCATGTATGTTTAACGTAGTTCAAATACAAATGTGTACCTCCTGCATAAAGACATTTAGGAATTATACAATTGATTATACTCTTTGTGATGATTTTTCATTGTGATCTTATTTGGGAGAGACCTAGCATTTGAAAAACATTGGAAACAATGTTTTTGCCTTTGACTCTACCTTGTATTTCTTGATCTTCAAATAGTATTTAGTGTTCTTCATCACTGCCTAATTGCTCATGTATCCTGGACTAGATTTAGGCAATTTAGGCTTTGAAAAGTTTGGAGCAGTTGTTTCTCTGCAAAGCAGAAAAAGTTTTTCATCTGTAAGTTAACAATATTAGAATAATTAAATGAAACAATATAAAAAGTTCTCCAATGGAAGGTTCTGTTCTATTTTTTCTGTAAGTCTATATAAAATTTGTAAGAATTCTCATAAAGATAAAAAAGGAAGACTGCAGAAAACAACAACAAACTAAATCACAAAAAAATAGTTAAAATAAAAGAGGACTAAAGTAGAGAAATAAAAACTTGCAGCAGACAAAACAGATTCCTGACAATGAACAGATTTCCTTTTCAGAGGGGACTTTATAGCCTCCAAGAAAGATGCATTCTTGTTAGATATAAAAAGAACAAAACAGAAAAACATCACAGCTGCAAAACTTGCTTTTTATTTACTTCTTATGTTGATGCAGGTCTCCCTTATGTGTCTGGATGCTGTTGAACGCCAGTTGACAATATCTATAGAACATTATAATTTGGTTAACTATTGGGTTACTACCATTTCATTTGAATTATGTACATTAAGCAGAAACTTCTTGCAAGCCTCTTGGTAGAGAGAGCTGAGGTATGGTTTTTCAAAGTCTTGCTAAGGCACAGAGCACAAAAATGACAGACAGGAAAAGGAAAGATATATTCTGACCAGCAGTGAGGTTTAGTTATGGAGATGTATGTTTGTCACTTTCAGCATTGCAGGAGCCCTTCAGATAGTCATGTACAGGCAAGCATGAAAGCACACCTTCGTGAAAAGAATACTTAAGAGAGAAGCAGAAAAAGTAATCTTGTGAGCTAGTCCTTTCCAGAAAGTTTTGATGTATTTTATTCAGATTTTTTAAAATATAAAGCTACTAAACATCAAGGAAAATGGAAGATCTACAAACTGTCAGGTCACCAGTGCACTAAAACAACTTATACAGGCTTAATTAGTTTAGAATATCTTATTTCTACTCTCTAGGCTATTATTTGCTTATGCTTTTCATAGATGCATTTCACAGTGAATCTGCTGGTTGTTCTGATTTGGTGTCATAGTGTCTGACCTACTTTTTCTTTCTTTACCTTTAAAAACAAAAAAAATACTTGAAAAATCTGTTTGATACAGATTAAAGAGAAACTGTTTTGAATTTTATGGCAGAAAAGCCTTATCTGAATTACAGATCTCGCATATACATCCCTGCCTGGTGTCCTATTGAGACACAGAATTAATTCTTTTTGCATAATAGATGAGTAAAGGCAAACTAATGGTAAAGCAAAGTGCAAGATTACCTGTTGAACCTGGTCACGCTGTCATGTCTTTCAGCCACATAACCTGTTAACTGAAATAGGAAACAGCAGTCTACAGCAGTATGTTATGTGGTAAACCTTGGAATCTCAGAGGCCATGCCACGTTGCTCCTCTGTATGGGGAGGAGAATGATGCCCAGCACATTGCTGTGTACTGTGGGAGAGAATATTATTGCAGGTTGTCTTCTAGCTCAGCAAGGTGCACTGGCACACACCCAATGAATTCACCAGAGCTTATAGCATCACAACACCCAGCCAAGCTCTGAAATGCCTACATTTCTGTTGCTCAGGATGAACAGCAATGTGGATAGTAAAGCAGCCCTTTGTCTATAATGCATCTCAGTGACAGTGGGATTCAGAGATTAGACCCCCAGGGTAGAACTTTGCAGAAAAGCTCAAAGCAATCTGAAACCTTTGGGGTAAAAGAAAAAAAAAAAAGGGAAAAAAAAAACCAAACCCAAGCAAACACAAACCACAGAGAAATGTCCACTCCTGCCATGAAGCACAGCTGCAGAGCTGACAGGGTGCTCAGCTGGGACTCAGTAAATGTCTCTTCCATATCTGATTGCATTTTGATGAAAGTATTTTCCATCTCAGCAGAGTGCCCTAATTGCAATGTTACCAGACAGCCAGGGACATATCTCTTGTCCTAAATTTCTTCAGCTGAAGGTATTTAATTAATTTCCCTACCAGAAAGTAACGTAATAGTCACTGGAACAAAAAGAAATAGAAGAAACAAAAGGTTGATTCATGTGCAGGCTCTAGTCCTTGCTCCAATGAACACTGAAGCCTCTTAATTGAAAGGTAGCATTTTCCACTGGAGAGAAATTTACACTGGAATACAGCTCAGCCCAGTGGTTATGTTATTCGGCCATTTATTAACACAGGCCTGAGCTGTGCTGACTTAGTTGAGACTGTAACTGCACTAGTTTAGCCAGCTACTGGGGGGCAGGAGAGGCAAAAGAGGGTACCCTGCTTGCATATCCCTGCCTATATATTTTGGCTGCTTCCTGCTCCCTAAAAGCCCAAATATACTGTTTTCTATTGAAAACCTAAATAAGGCTGTAGCAGATGTATCAGCAGTCATTGCTTCAATTTTTTCATCAAATAGAGGGCCCCAGGAATCTTAGAAATTCACAGTTTTTTTGAGTAGTGGGACTCTGGAGCTAATTGCATTTATTCACCCTGCAGTCTAGTAGAGGTGGTTGCATCTACTCATTCAGCTTCTGAAAAGATAGTTTCGAAACAGTATGAAAATTTATCAGCAATACAAAGTCATGCTGCAATGAAAGAGTCATGAGATAGTGTAAATAAAATCTGAATCAGACTATATTTAAAGAAGTGTTAGGGCAGGTGACACAGTGAAGTGGATGTCAATGTTGTCTCTTGGTTATTGTGGGTTTGCATAGTTGCTCTTCATATTTTTATATAAGAAGGTCTTTTTGAAACTCAGTAATGAGTTAAATACGGTCAGGATTCAGCAGGCAGTTAAAAGATACAAGTTTACTGTGTCCTAAGGGATGTATTTAATACTTCCAATATTCTTCAGCCTGAAGGCAACACTGGACTGTATTCATGTGAATGTAAACACAATCTCCCAGTTCCATCTTCAAATGCCTCAAGTCATCTCATGATTCCTTGGAGTTGTATCAACAAAATGCATATTTTTCTTCTGCTGAAATCATTCATGAACAGTAATCACTGTGTAAAAACACTTTCATTTACAAATAAAATATAACATAATATGAGACAATGTGACTGCATGTAAACTTTAGGTGGTCCAGTCTTTCACATGTTAATTTTTTCACCTCTAAAGTCATATATAGCAGATCACAAAATACATGAATAACTTTGAAATTGGGCAATGCTTACCCACAGAATAAAAACATAGCTAAGAAAAGTGAATTCTTTTTTTACCAGGAATAAATTTTAGGTACTAAAGCACACTTGTTTCTCAGAATTATCTATAAATACAAAAAAGAAAAAACAACAAAAAACACCCAACCCATCCCTCTTTTACTTACTATGAAAGATCTTGAGTCAGATCAAGATTTTGTGGCTCTACCAGGCATTCTTAACACTGTCAGTAACTATAATAGTAAGTCATGACTGTCAGGGAGATTGATTAATTTCTTTCTGCCTGAAGAGATCTGTGCTTGTGGAATGTGCATTGATGTTGCATTACTGTGAACCAATAAATTAAATAAACTAGCTATTTTATCTTCAAAACCACTGTGTGCATATGTAAGACAGATGAAAATTAGAGGTAGAAAAAGAAATTTAATTCAATGTCCAGTAAAGGAGCAATAGGTGAGTTATCACTGATATCATTTAAGTCTTAATAATTACAGGGTTAACAAATGGAAGATATTGATAACCAGTTAAAAAATCTTGTTAACGCTGTGCTAAAATGAAGAACATAGTTGATTACATAAAATATTGTTATGAGAAGAGAGAAAGGATAGGGAAGGAGATTTTTCTCATTATGTATAGATATACATTGACATCTGGGAAAGGTACAGAAAAAAATCCTCTACAAGTTTTGATTTCTGCCCCAGAATGTTTTCTATGCAACACTTTCTTTGACATGATGACAATAACATGGGCAGAGGTAGGTCTTCAAAAGTCTCTGGAAATGTCAATTTGATGACATGATTGTACAGAACTGTAGAAAATAATTTTTGTTTTCAACTTCCTCTGTGGAGGTAGACACTTAATTCCAGTTTCTGTATAAACATACAACTATTAGCTACAGTTGCCATTCAGATATAACCAGAGTATCCTTGTCCTTGAAAATAAGACAAAATTACTTAAGTAAAAAAATACAAATACCTACCAAAATAAAGAGAGTTGCAATATTATACACAAAAAACCCTACATGCTAGACAGTGTAGTCAATAAAAAAGTAATAATAGATTTTTTGTTGTTAAAATTTTTATTTCCTTATCTATAATACCAGTGATAGGCACAATATTAAGAACAGTTTCTTGGACTGAAAGGTTATCACTCCCTTTTCAGGCACTGTATGATAAAATCAGAGGATGACTTGGACTGCAAGGAACCTTTAAAGGTCATCTAGAACAAGTCCTCCACAATGAGCATCTTCAACTAGACCAGGTTGCTCAGGGCCTCATCTAATCTGACTTTGAATGTTTCCAGGGACAGAGCATCTACTGCCTCTCTGGGCAACCTGTGACAGTACTTCACCACCCTCACTTTAAAAAATGTTTTCCTTACATTTAGTCTGAATTTACCATCCTTTAATTTAAAAGCATTATCCCTTGTCCTGTTGCTACAGGCCCTGCTTTAAAACAAAACAAAACAAAGCAAAAGAAAACCCAACACCCAAAACCAACAAAACCCACCAAATAAAAAAAAAACCCACCCATAAAACCCCAACTCCATCATTCTTATAAGCCCCATTTAAATACTGAAGGCCACTCCAGAGTCTTCTCTAGATTGAGCAACTCCAGCTTTCTCAGCCTTTCCTCATAGGAGAGGTGTTCCAGCCCTCTGATCATTTCCATGGTCCGAAGCTGGACTCACTCCAATAGGTCCATGTGTTTCATGTGCTTGGGACCCCAGAACCAGATTCAGTACTCCATTTGGGGTCTCACCAGAGTGGAGGAGAGGGGCACAATCACTTCCCTCAATTTTCTGGCTGATGGTGTCCATTCCACCCTTCAGAGATCAGAGCCCCCAGTGTGACAATAATAACATCCATCTGCTAACATTTGTGTAATTGAGGAAAGCAGTATAGAGGACATTGCATAAGGGAGGAGAGGAAGGAACATTGCCATTTTGGGTTTGATTTTCTACATTTCTTAGCATATCTGGAAGTAACCTGAATATTGAGTCTGTATTTGTGATATTCAGTTCTTCTTGATATTCAAAACCATGTCACTGAAATATCTAATATCTTCCCAGATTTGCATCAAGACCAACTCCTTTTCTAAAGTGCAAAATTACATTTTTTTTCCAGACATGTGAGTTGGTTTGGTTAATAACTGGCTGTTAATTCTGTGTAAATATATTATTTGTTTTCTCTCCTGCTAATATTTTCACATTCCTCACTTCAGAAAGTACATTTGTTTTACATCTAGAGATGATTCAGCAGACTATTGACATTCAGTTGCTTTCAAATGCTTCATTCAAGTTCTTAAATATTGCTGTGACTTGTTTCTTTCCAGTCTCTTCTATCTATAGACCAATCACATCTATGATTCTAGTCACTTGTCTCCACTTCCATCAATTTCTTTTAGAAGAATCAGTCTTCTTATAAATCCTAGTCTACACACAGCCTCTATTTTTTTCAGTCTTCTCTAAATATATATATTTTTTCTCTATTCCTCCTATTTTTATATCTTTTTAAATTAATTTATTTACACTGGTAAATCTCTCTTCTCCTAGTGCTGCTTGAGTAGTGCAAACAGATACATAAATGCGAACAATGACTTTGGCTCACAGTTGCTAGTTAGTTAAATCTTCTCATTAATGTGTTGTTTGGTTTTATTCTTTCCATTTCCTGGTTAAATTTTTTCACCCTGACAATTCAAATGGGGCATAAAGTACTAATTATTTTCTTGTTACATCACTTTTTAAATAGTTGCATTCACGCGTATCAGAATTAATACTGCATGACTCAGGGGAATGTTTCTCCACAATGGGTGAAATAATACCATCAACCAAAACATTGCTTTTGAGTCTGTAAATACTTATGTAAGTAGCAAATGAATTATTAAAAAATAAGGTTGATTAATGAAGGATTTTCACTTGTGAAAGCTAAGGCTTTTATCCCTATTATTTGAAATAAAAAGCATAATCAAGTCTACAGAAACATAATTGGGATCTGCATAATAGATGTTATGCTAGCAAAGGGTCAGCTGAGTTTTCACTGAAGACAATTACAATATTTTATTTGTTCTAATGCAAATAGTTTTAGATGATAAAGACATTTCTTTGAGTTCTTGCGTAATATGTTCCTCCACACTGTGGGCTTGAAAGAAAAAGCTGCTCTTTTGAGAATGCACTCATTCACATACCAACAAAAAAACTATTTAACTGCAGTTGCTACACAAAACTCTTACTCTGCTTAGTATCTGACAAGTAGCATTAAGAAGAGTAAGCAATAAGTTAACATTTCTCATGCATTTCATTTTTTGTGCTTTTTAAGTTCAGAGAAAAGTTTGTACATATTATAAAACTATGGAAATAGAAGTGATTCTTTGTATGTGCTACTGCTGATGTCACTTTTGTACTATCCTAACAAGGGGTACACTTCAGCTTCTCTTTACATCTCATTAATTAGATATATTAGATTTATAACTTTACATGTTGAGATATATATATATATATATATAATATATATTAAATATAATGGCTAGAGTTGTTTTTTGAACACAGTCACTTCTATCTGATTTCTAGGAACTGGTTACGCTGCTGGGAACAATTGTCTCTGACGGTGATTTTCACTTACTGATTAGGAAAAGAGTTGGCCAGTAGGAAGTATTAAGTATAGCAATGTCTGAATGACTTCTTACAGCTTAATGATAACTTCACAAGTACTGGCAGCTACTCAGCTACTTCTCAGACATTGATACATTGGTGTAGCTTCTGACATGCTGAGCAAAACAAATGCCATCCACTAAAATATTCAACATGATGTTGGAGGCCCCCTGTTACAAAATATCTAGTAGCCTGCCAAGCAGTGGGTTAGCTGGGCCCTACTCAGACTCAAGCTTAAATTGAAGTTTTATGTTGTGTTATTATATCAAGGTAGAAGCAAAGACGATAAAACCTTCCATTTTCTTCTCATAATATGAAAGGTGCTACAGTTAATTTCTGCAAGAACATATATTGTAAATCAAAAAACACCACAAACAATGTAGAAGCAAAGAGCTTTGGTGAGGGTGAGGAGGGGCTCTTAGAGTAGGGTTCCTATCACAGAGTAAATTGAATAGTTATTCATCATTATGAACAGGTGATTGTGAGTCACCTGAAAGCTTTTTTTTTTCCTTTTCTTTAATATGCACTTGTACAGTAGTGCATGGGCAGATTACTGCACATTTATAAAGCAAGTAATTAAACACAACACATTCAAAAACAACAAACAAGAGCTATTCTCCCCTCTTTATAGGTATTCTAAGTACTAAAGAAAGGCCTTACCTTAAGGGGTTGTTAATCATATCCAGTATATAATACAATCTATGCATCTAAGGGCTGAATATAAATCTTAGTTTTCTACTGAATGATTCCCCTTCCCCCCATTCAAAAATGCCAACAGCTCATTAACTAGTTGGGTGATAGGTACAAATCTGGTATTTCTGTAATTGAACAACAATTGAGCACAAACAATGTGTGCACATGTGTGTAAATTTCTCTCTGACACGGCCTCCCTCACTTAGTAAAAGCAATGAACTGGCCTTATCAGTGTGGTGCTTTTGGGCAAGGGCTCACATGGAAGAGCTGTATGCCGTATGAGGGCTGAGAGCTATTCCGTAAACTGAAAGGTCTTCCTCAGGGCAGTATTTTCTGCAAGATTTTAAGCATGAGGGTGAAAAAATATTTTCTTACCCGAGTGCCAGAAAACACCAATGACTACACAAATTATATTAAGAAAAAAAAAGCTGGTAAATACACATGGCTGGAAGCCTTTGGTTTTTAGGACAAAGTGTGGAGACTGGCTGTATGTCATGTATCTAGCACGTGATTTCCTGCACTACTCTTAAGACCTGATGTATGTATGGCAGGGTGGCATTTAACAGCCTGTGTATATGTGACTGTGTGTTCAATTCAATATATATGAAATAATGTGAGGGCTGTGCAAATAGTTTCTGAAAAGAATGTCACATGAAACTGATGTGTGTGTCATGCAAGTAAGAAGGATGGAGAACACAAGGACTCCTCAGCTAGAGTTGGAGCTTTCTGTCTGACAGAGAAAGAGGCAAACCTGGTACAAGTTTGTCTCTGATGTCTACTGTGGGGCTTCCTGGATCTGCAGGGCTTCCTTGTACCTCCAACCAAAGGACAGACAACTATTTGTTTACATGAACCAAAAATCCCATACCTTGCTAACCACTGAGCAGTAATGACATCAGAAATCTAGTGTACAGAATTATTTAGATATTACCAACAGTACTTGGGGCTAATATACTAGGAATGCTTCAAACACAGAGAAGAAAAAATAATCTTATTCCAAAATATTATTTAAACCTTTGAAATTGAGAAAAAAGTTATATTATCACTTTTTTAAAAAAAATAAATATTACAAAGTGATGAGTGACTCCCCATAAGCAACAGGGTTACAAGATGTAACCCTCCTGCATTTCAAGCCAGAGCCACAAGTGCTTATTTGCACTCTAAGGCAATATTTTTCATGGTGTTATGGAAAAGAAGCATTGTACTTCCCAGTTTTGTCCATGTTTTTTTGGCTGATTCTTTTCCCATTAGGAGACAAAATAAGAATGTAACTAAGGACCCTGAAAAACCCTATTCACCAGACCTCATCATGCTCTTGAGGACATCAAAGCCAGTGGCAATGCTAGGACAGCACACTGTATTTTAGTAAATGACTGATAAGTACTTATAATTACTAAGACTCTGAAAGATTTCTTGTCTTTGGGTGTTGTTTTTTTTTCTGCACATCAGGGGAAAAGTAAGATCTATTTCTAATTAATATAAAAGCTTTACTTCTGCATATCCAATGTCTTTGTAAATTCAGAAGTCTGGTATTGATTTTTTGGAGATCATTTGCTGTAAATTATTCACATGAAACAACTGACAGTAAATGTAATGAATGTGCACTTACAGAATGCTCAGTACACCTCTATAATGTAAAACCAACTGAAAAAAGATCTATTTTGACACAGGGTTTTTTTCAGTTAACAGTGAATAACCTACCTGGGTCATAGCCAACATATATCATTTTCTCAGTCTGAAGCTATTAAGTCATTCTTATTACATCATTCAGGTAAAATATAAAATCAAATTCTTGCTTCTTCAGTGAAAAGTAGCTCTGCCATCCTCTGGCAGCCAGAATTTAAACTATAATGTATCAAAATTATCTCTGATACAGTTCCATTGCTATAATTTAAACTGCATCAGAATTAAGTTTGTCTTTAAAAGCCAATTAATTTGCAACAATAACTTGCAAGTATTCTTATCTTTTTGCTTTAACCCAACACTTTCAAACATGTTTCAAGGCACTTTTTTCTTACCAGACAGAAGATTGCGGGCTGATACCATTGCCAGGCTCATCAGTACAGGTGATGGCAGCCACAGTGTAGAAGATGACTGCTCCCCAACATATTCCTTTTCATCCTTTGAAAGGTCTTCTTCAGGATAATGTTAATTGGAGAATAGGGACCATCAAGAATGGAAGCCACTGCAAGGTCATGAACAATCAGAGGCTGCAAGACCTTCAGATGTGCCTCCTTTGCAATTTGGAACACTTTAGGCAACTCATCCAAGTCATGTAAGTGAGGCTCTGGAGTCATCAGCATTAGGGTTTTTTCATAGTAGGGCACCATGGTGTGTGTCCAGAGGGATGAAAGCATGGGTGCAGCAGTGCATAGTGGGGCAGCCTGTACTGAGACCTGTGTAGGGAAGGGAAAGGCAGTGTAGGAAAATTACATGCCTTTGCCCATACTGCTCACTGATAGCATTCTCTGCCTTAAAACCTATCTCCTGTGCCAGAAAATAGATATTGTTGGCTACTAATAGCCTTAGCTGACCCACATCAGCCACTATTCTAAAAATTCAACAGAATAAACATTTACATGCTGGGCACATGTCATGGCCTTGTCACATGCACTAGGGTAATGTAGTCTTTTCTACTAAACCTTACCTTGAATTGTAAACATCTGTTGTATAAGCACTTCTCTTGACGCAAAATACACTGAGGTCACACACTGACCTGCAAAACAATGGAAAAGAGATTTACCAGGCAAAATGCTATGCAAAGGGATATGGACTTTCCTACCAATCATGTACAAACATAAGAATCTAGGTCTGCTAGAAAATCATGCAGGTTTATGTCTCTGGGATGACTACAATGTCCATTTTCATTCTTTCTCAGTCTGTGTCGAAAAGAAGCATTTCTTTCATCTGAATATCACATTTTCCTCTTCTAGCCTAGTAGTTTATGCTCTATTTTACAACTTACTTTTCTGCTCTGTTAGGTCCAAACTTACACAGATGCTTATAAACACATTCCTGAATACAAACGCATTTTTTAATTAAGACTGAACAGTAATAAAAACTGAGTGCATAAACACTAAACTCAAAGTGAACTTCAGGTATTTAAAAATAAGTCATACATCATATTTTATATATAGTATGCCATTCCACTTAGTCATTTAATCCCTAGCTTTGATCATAGTTTAGCAGATTGTGTCAGGACAACCACTTCTTTCTTCAAATTAAAATGGCAGATAAGATGGAGATCTTTCTTGGCAGGAGATCAGACTTTTTTCATATATGTATGAAGATAAAACTTTGTTGAATAGCTTGTTCATAGGAGAATTGTGCCAGCAGAAAACTAAGTCCTCCAATACAGCACTTTTTTTGTGACAGTTGGAGGTCCTTTGTTGACTTAGCCCATAATGTTTCAGCTATGCAAAAGCTCCCAACAGACAGACATAGTTTATTGTGCAGAGAGTATAATATTTTGTGTATGCTTATTGCCAGAGTAAATCAAAAGACTTGTCAGACAATTTCATTGTCATCGCAATCACTGGCAGGGCCAGTTTCAAACAAGAGAAAAAGAATGCAAGCAACTCATGTAACTGGCAAGTATGACAAATGGAGACTGGTCAATTCTACATTTTTAATGCCAGAAAAAAGTCTTCTTTAGAATGCTTATTCATACACAATAATACAAAATGTGTCACAGAATCACTGATGTTGTAAGGGAGATTTTCTACTCCAACCTTCCTCTGAGAGCAAGATCAATGTGTGCAAAGGCAGGCTGCTCAGGGCCATGTCTAGTTAGGTTATTAACAGATCTAAGGATGGAGACTCCACAATCAGCCTAGGCAACCTCTTCCCGTTTTCAAGCACTCTTACATAAAATTACTGGTTTTTCTTTTGATTAAATGAAATTTCCTATATTTCAGTTTGTGCTTCTCATACTTTCACTGAGAAGAGACTATATTTGGCTTCTGTACTCCCCTGTCAGACATTTATACATATTGACAAGATCCCCCTGAACCTGTCCTTCTTTAAGATAAACAGTCTCAGGTCTCAGACACTCCTTGTATGAGAGATGTTCTAGTCCCTTAATATACTTTGTATAGTTATGTGAGAAAAATGTTTTTAATAATATTACATACATATTTACTCCTTTGGCAAATATGAGTCCTAATTTATAGTAGAAAGTATGTATAATGTATAGCTGAAAATACTTTGCCTTTATTCTTTAACATGTTTACCCAAATTCTGTCATAGCTATTTCTACACATTTTTTTTTTTTTTGTAAATCATGCCTCTGAATCTACATATATTTTTTTTAACCACAAAAGATGAAGTCTCTTGTGCTCTGTTAAGAAAGTGGAGTGTCTCCTAGAAAGTTACAGTCCTACTAGCTTATAAATTTTCTGTTGTTCAACATGGATTGCAGGGAAAAAATCAACAATCAGAAAAAAAGCAGCACACTAATCTCTTTTCCTCTTAGAGCTCGAGCTTGTGCCTGAAGCAATAGGTCTAGTCATCCTCAAAGATTTGGTCATTACTCATTGAACTGATTATTATTTTAGGCTTTTTATTTACATACAAAAATGAGTCACAGTTGCACAAGCACATTTGTCACTTGTATGTTGCAAAACTCTGTACATATGTAACAGTACCTAGTTTCCTATTCTGTCCTCCACTAAATCTCATTTCCTTTTCTTTTAGGTCCCCAAAATGATCACTGCTATTTCGTCTAAACTCAGCTCCCAGTCACTGCTAAAAAATGGCTTACTTTTTAAGCACAAAGTCCTATAAAAAAGTGACGTCCAGTGAATATAAAGTCCTCTTTCCAATTTTCATGTATGCATTGAACCACTTTCCAGATTTAAATCTTACCTTAAAATCTTAATGTGCTCTACAGCTTGTGCTTGACTCTATTTAAAGCAGATTGTGATGACAAGTATTTTTATGATATAAAAATTACCATTTTGTATTCCATTTATGATTGAAATTCCTTCCATCATTCAGCTTGTAGCACTGACAGGTGCAAAAGTAGTTCAATTTGGTGGGGCTTTTGTTTTCTTTTGGTCTGTTTAAGGCAGAACCACAAAAATATTTACATATAGTTTAAGTCTTATTTTATATATGAAAATCAAAAGTGAGGTTTCACATGACAAAAAAAAAAAAAGGAGGAAACATTTTACATCTTTACTGTGTTTGATGCTGAGATTCCTTGACTATTGTGTTGAAAATATTAGGGATCAGTATTTTGCATAATGTGAAAAATATACATTTTGCAAAATATTCTCAGTATCCTAAGAAGATGGCGTGATCATTGTTGTACCTTATCCAAGTAAGGAAGGAGTAATGGAGAATGGGAAGTTGCTGCCTGTATCTTATGATAAAATTCAACATTATTTCCTTGAAATTCAAGCATTCTTCTAGTATGCATTTATTTCTAAATACACATTCATGAGCTTCAACCATTGCAAACAGAGTTTTTAAGGAACCTTAGACAATACAAATTTTAGATAGTACAAACTTGCCACTGTCCACCCACCTAAGCATTTTGGGGATTTTATCCAATCACTGTTATAATAACCATTACACTAAGAGCTGCCTTGGTTAATGCAATTTTAAAATAAATTCAGTCACAGCACAAGAGAATTTTTTTTTCTTTTTAGTCTCTTCAGCAGATATTTGAAAAATGACATTTTATATCAAATTCTGGCACAGGAATTTGGAGATTGCATTAAACTGAACTCCATTTGTACATCTTCAACACTAATCAGGACAATAAATTGTACCTCAAAACATGACCCTAATTATTTGTCAAATTTTTACCAGCACATAAAATAACCATCAACTATATAATCAGCTTACATCATTCAAAGTAACCATTTTGCAGAGCTACTACTTTTCTTAATCAATACTGATATTTCTTTACACTTCACCTCAAAATTTGAACTTTTAAAATGCACCAAATTACATTCTCATTCTACAAAAGATACTACCTTGAGGCTGATAGATAGGGAGCAATTCCTATCCCTCATTATTGTAAAATTACTAAAGTAACAGTATGCATCAATGGAGATATTAAATCAGTTAGTTAGGCATGTGACCACTGTGATAGATGGTGTTATGTGTACCAACCCCAAATTCAGAGATACAACTTTAGCTTCCAATGAACAAATAACACACCAGAGAAAACATCTCTAGATGGAAGCTTCCATCTACCACATAACTTTTAGAAGAGTTTTTTTGTGTCCATGGTTACCAAGTCATTGTGCACAGATTCATTTTGAGCATTGTGAATAATGTTATCTTTTAAACTTAACCTTCAATACTTAAACTTCCTCCATCAGATTTCAGTGTCAAAACACATATGATTATAATACAGGCACAAACCCCAGCACTTAGTCTCATTTTGCATCTTGGAATGCAATCTGCTTGATGTAGAACTTCACAGCCAGGACGATGGTTGTGCTCACACAACTATTAGCGGCTGATAGTGAAAAGTGGGATCGGTTTTGGTTTAATGCAACATATTTAAATCTCTTACATGGCTCAGAAGAGGGCATCTCATATATTTGTTCCACTGTTATTGTCTGGGCATGTGACAGACTTCAACAGTGTTCCAAACACAGAGAAAATTTTACTGGCAGTATAGCATTTTTACATTTTTGTCTTTAAATAAAAATTATTGCAATTATGAATCTACCCTAATATGCTTTAGTACTAAGAGAAACTTATTTATCATTTCTAGCATCATCTCCACTGCTCTTTACAAATGCTTGGAAAAAAATCAGTATGTCAGTACACAGGTACAAATATGTAGATTTGTATAACAAATAAAACCAATCCCTCCTTTCCCACAATCTCACCTTATTTTTTCTCTCTCATGAAACTAGTACAAACCTAACAACAACCAAAAGGAGGTGTACTGGTTTAAAGATAAACTGGAGGGAGAAACTAACCCAACTCAAGAGAGCTTACAAGTCAGAGTTACAACTTACTACAAGGATCACGATAAATACAATGATACAGGGAAAAACTGATTTTAACCCACAAAAGACAGATGTATAACACAGCACCCTGGGAAAAAAACAAAATGGTGTTTGTTAGTGTCTGTGCTGAGTAACAAGTGGTCCCCCTGAATGCAAAGTAAAAGGAAAGGAAAACCTTTTGGTGAAGATGATGGTCGTAGTCTGGTTAAGAGTGGCAATTGCAGTCCTTTTGAGGTTCTGGTCCTCCTCTGGATCCCATGAATAGTACCAGAAATCCCAAAACCCAAAGACTATATATGTTCAAGTTGAGCCAGGAATGCCCAGTACCTCTTCCAGGGCAAGGAGTTTCACAATGGGTGATTTAACTCTGTGATTCATGGAATATTTTTGAAATCTTTGATTGTCTAAGTCATTGCAGCTGCCTATTGTGCCGGTGCCTAATGGCCCATTAGCAGACATGACCCCTCAGGCAGGGTATGAAGGTGCTATTGCATCCCCAGAGGGAGCTATCACAGCTCAGTCATCGGTGTGAAGACAGAAAACACTCCCCTGTCTCACAGGGTTCTTTAACGCCCATCTTGTAGCCTGAAGTGTCAGGTGTGCCCTGGGCAGCTGCTGCAAATAATCCATTAATAGTTCATCAGAAATGACATAGCTGGTGTAGAATACACAGTTTTGCTTATATCTACATAGTGATAAACTAATCCTGGTCCTTGTAACTAGGACAGGAGAAAAACAAGATGGTAATTTTTAAAGTTTGAGATGGCTTTAACTTTCTGAGCTAATTATTATAGTAGAAAGGAAGTTTGATACTTATAGCTCGTTCTATTTGCCAATATTTCACATAAAAGTGCTAAGAGCCATGAAGGGGTCAACTCCTTGTTGAAAGCTGAGCACAATTTTTCTGGTTTATTTTTGTGAAAAGACTGTTCCAGAAACTTGAAAGTGGCTGAGCAGGCGGCTTTATAGAATATTGAGTTGCCTAATATTCAGCAAACATGAAACAAAATATTTTTTCTTATGAAATACTCTTCTTTTTGGAAACTACACAAGTTGGTAATAAACTATCAGATGGTATTTAATATGACAATTGTTAATGCTCTGTTATATTTATAGCTATTAAAAAGAGTTTTGGGAAAACAAAAGATGCTGAATGTTGTCTTCATTGATGTGTTATGTCAAATGCTCATATGGTTGTGCTCCACCACATGCCTCTTACAGTTGTTACTTGTTCCAACTATTATTTTTCCTTTTACTGTTAATTGCAATACTGTCATTGATACCCAAATATTTCCACTTATATGTTAATTAAATACAAGGAAGAATTAAAAAGTAATTTTTTGCACTGCAACACCCATCTAATTATTCTTAATATGATTTTAATTGTATAATGTCACTTATTGCAGAATAATTTTTAATATGTGTTATAATTATTAGAAGAATAAATTAATTCTCATAGGAGTATTATTTAGATTTACTGCATGACAGTAACTAACATGTTACAAACATATCATATTTTGGTACCACAAAAAAATGGAGGTTTAAATAAGTATTTCATAATTCCATTTAATGGAACTTTTAACATTTGCCAGAATGAATAATACTTAAATAAGTTCTCAGTTACTTTATCATGTGGAACGTAAGTGCAAGCTAATATATTTTACATAGTATAACATTACTAAATCTATTTCTGGTTTTTGTTGTTTTGGTTTTTTTAATCTCAGATATTCTTGACTTATTTTATTGTTGATATTTTAACGGAATTTCCATACTAGAAATGTATACAAAAGTATCTCAAACCCAGCTCTTCAGTTCAGGATATATACAGAAACTTATTCAAATGGCCCCTGATCACAAGTGTGGAGACTGGGGAGCAGGGAGACATGTATAATGAATTTACTTAGAAATGTCATAAAACTCAATGATGCATAATGAAATAACACAGCAATAAATACATAAATATCACTTAATTCCATCATAAACTGTGATGTGACTGAAATAAAGATGAACAGTAATGTAGAATGAAGTCTATTCTTGATAACAAAATATTTTTTATCAGATAGGTCATCTTCATGGTATTCAATATGGCATATTTCTTTAAGGCATGTATATGGATATGTTCACATTCATTAACATTTAAAATTTGAAATCCAACTAATACTTAATTATCCTAAATAACTTTAAAATAATATTTTATGGTGGTGTAAATGTAAGAATGTTATTGATAAATAAGTATAAAAATTAAAAGAAAACTTCCACTAATTTATTTTAAATGGTGTTCTTATTCAACACCATATACATAAAACCAAAACAAAGTCTCAAAACCTTCCCCATACTTTAAATATTAGTCTTTACATTGAAAATACTGAATCATGTGATATTGCTAAAATAGTATGATTCTTTCCTGTAAAATGTAATCAGAGCTAGCAAGGGAAAACAGCTTTAGACCAGAACAAGCAATAGTTTTTAGTGTTACACAAAAAACTTTGTTTTACTTAATTTGTTAATTTTCCTCTTTTATTTTTTATCTTGTACATTTTGATCATACAGTATAATCACAATTAAAATTTACCATCAGGCATTAAGGGGTCTATCATAAGTGTATATTAACAGTGTGGCACATAGAATTTTAACCGTATGTTTCTCTGCATGGACTGTTCTGTATATCCTTGCAGTCTTTGGGGTGAACAGAGGAACTGACCTCTTGCAATATTTGTCAGGCTTTTTTCATGAATTTGTGTTAAACAAATAAATAAGTCTCTATACCTTGTTTCATGTAGTGCCTGGACTTACAGAATCAAAGTATGCATTTGCTGAGATACCTATCATAAAGGATATACTGAACAGCCCTTTCTCAAATCCTAATGCAGTCTTCATGTACAGCATGAAAATTACAGTGAAAAAAGTGTCTGTACATTTTCTATGAAAAGGGAACTGCAGAACTGTATCCCTGCAGATACACACCAAAATACAAAAATGATACTCATGGGAATGCTTTAGAATCATAAATTGGTATAATTTATCAGAGTTCATCTGCAATATGGAGATGCCAACAGATGCAGGATTGAAACTGCCAATATTAGCACAGTATCTGTATTTTCATTCCTGACCCTCTCGCACCTTTCAGTAACAAATAAGTGCATTAAATCTAAAGCTCTCGATCTGCGTATTGGAAAGTTCATGTTTTTGAAGACAGGAATCCTTATTAAAATTCAAGTTTACTTCAGAAAGGCATGGTTATCCTGAAATGTCATAAAAATTGGTTCCACTCAAGAATAGTGAGAAATTATATGTAGTTAGCAATTATAACAGCAATGTTTTTTTAAAATAATTGGAAGAATTCCAAAGTTATACTGACAATGTAACCACCACGAATGCCCTAGACAAAGCAAAGAAAGTGGTGAGATTCACAAGAGTTTTCAGTGCAGAATCAGATAACCTGAAATGCTTACTTCGATGTGTTATCATTTGGTTCTTCAAATTGTTAGAGAGATGCCTCTGTATGAATTAAGGTGCAAATAAGACCATATGCCAAAGTCAATAGTACGAATTTTTATTTAACAGTAAATGTGAGGTAGAGAGAGAGAAAAAGAAACAGGAAAAAGAGAGTGGAGGTGGAGAAAGGGAATGAGAGAGAAAGAGATTAAGTAGAAAAAAATATCACCACTCCCCAGATTCTGACAGCATCCCACAGATCCTCTTCCTGTGGTCTTCTCAGTGGTGAAAATCCCAGTCTTGTTGAAGTGATGGTTGTAGTGTGGATCCATCGAGAGAAGCCCCGAGTGCTGAGAGAAGGCCTCATGCAGTGAGGGGAGAAGGCCTCATGCGGTGAGGGAAGAAGCCCATGTAGTGAACCAAGTCCCTATGGTGAGGGAAGAAACCTAGGTGGAGATGGAAGATGCTCATGTATTTATTATGCTCAGGCTAGGTATAAGCAGCTCCAGTACCTGCCCTGGAGCAGGGAGTTTTACAATGGATGTTGTAACAGTGGTTAATGGGACACTCCACGAGTCTTCAACACCTTCTGAGACATGACAGCTGCCTGTTATGTCAGCGCAGTTGAGTCGATTATAACTCATTATGGCCCATCAGTAGAAATTAGTATTTCCAGGCCACACATAAATGTTCCAGTACTTCCCCAGAGGGGAGTTATCGTGAGTCATTTGTGTAAGGATAAACACTTCCCTGCCTCACAGGATTTGCCTCTCTCCTTTTACCTTGTTCAACACCAAGCTTGTAGCCTGAGGTGTCAAGTGTGCACACCCTCAGCATCTGCATGGTTAGTTTGCACATCGTCATCTTGCACTTTGATTGTTGGAGCCATCAGGATTCCAGACTCCCGCACTTGTGGGTACATTCATTTCCTGGGATAAACGGACAATAGTACCACCTCTCATCTCCAGTGCCCATCACAGTCCAAATCATTAGGCATATTCACAAAGGAATGGGTTCAGTGAGCAGTTGCCTCTTTTCACCGTTTGGTATAGTGAACAAAAATCTTTTAGTGATTTAAGCCATTAATTATTTTAGTCTCTCACATTAGGGTAAAAGGAATAAAAGAAATAATAAACCATAATTTTAAAACTAAAATTCATTACAACCACAATAATTTCTTTTCATAAGGGGATCTGCATATTTTTATGCTGAGTAACTATTAAATAGACATAAATTTCATGAACTAAGTTTTATTTCTGAATTATTTTGTAGATGTTTCCTGGTTTTCCTACATGTATGCTGAAAAATACACATTTCCTTATAGAACAGGAAAGAGGTGCAAGAGTAAGGCAATACATAAAGATCTGGTGTTTTACTAGACTTATATGAAGAGAAGAAGTTTGCCTTGTGAGAAGAGATTGATTCAAAGCTACACAGAGATGCAAGGCTTGGTCCCTGAAAGACCTTTCTTTTGCTTTATTCACTATTTTTGTATAGTACAAGCCACAAAACATTTGCAATCAGATTGCTGGCAAAACTCTCACATCCAAAATAGAAAAGGACTTGCCCCATGCACTTTTTACTCCTAGCTAGAAGCCTGAATCTAATTCATCATAAACACATTTCTATTGCAGCACATGGTCTTTAATAAGGAATAATACTTTCCTGGTAGATGTATAAGCAGACCTGCTCCATCCATATAAGAGTGCAGAAAATAAAAGCCAAAGCTTTTAATAGACACTTTACTGTTTTGTTATGGTTGTTGGAGGTTTTTAACATGGTACTTGCCATTCTCACTTCTGATAATTCTGTTAGTCAAAACTCTAAACCTGAATGTATGGACCCTAAAATGGTAAAAGCATAATCTTCCTACCATTATTGATTCTGCCACCAAATTTTCAACATTAACATTCTCTGCTGCTGAAAGCACTCCAGCTGTGCTGCGATAAATAACATATTTCTGTTTCCTTGAAAAGCTGCTTGCTTCATCTTCTAGCCTTTCTAACTTTTCCAGCTCTAGGTTATTTATTTTTTATACAAATCAGTTTATGGATTAAATGAAAAAAAAAGTACAAAATAGCCAAATGAAAAGGACATAAATGAAGAAATTACATAGAAGTTCTCAAGACCTTTCCAAGGTTCAACTGAAATGCTTTCTAGATTTTATCTTTCATTTTCAATGTTAAAAAGGGCATTTGGAGTTTTCATAAGAAAACGGGTTTTCTCTTTTTCAGTGATTCCAAGTTATTGACTTTCTAAGAAAGGCAATGAAAGCAGAAAATATTGTAACATGGGTTGGGCAGTCAGGGTTTTTCTAGTTTTAATGTAACGATGTTTGAACTTTCTTGTACTTTTTTTATTCCATCAGAGTGTGTTTTTCACACCAACTAGTGCTGATGTGTGTGGTGACACACATCTCCTAAACATGAAAGTATATTGTATTCTCCTTGGCCAAGAGAAAAAACCCAAACAAACATAACTATTTTTGTCTTCTTTGCAAAAGCATACACTTAATTACCCACATTTTTTTTTTGTCATTAAACTGCAAAGTCATTTCATCAACTTATTCATGAATTAGAAAACTAAACTTTCTGCCTTATCATGAATGCTGTCTTTGCTGTTCAGGAACTCAGAACGTGGATGTCTGACCTCTGTAAATTCAAAAGCAAAAATGGCTCAAACAGAGTAGGTTTTAATATTGATAATTATTAAATGTGACTAGATTAAGATATAGAGAAACAATGTAGTTAATAAATGAAGATATAAAGATATATACGCAAATGGTAAGAACCAATCTGAATATGGATTGAGTCTCGTGAGCACCGCATGAACAGTGTATGCAGCCAATCATTAAGTTGCAGGGCGCGTGTATGGACGAAAAAATAACATAAAAGCACAGTTTATATGCATAATAAACTGGACTTCTTGATCATCATATGGATGTGTGAAGTGCCCATTATTCTCATGACCAGAGGAAAACTGCTACACTTCAGGGTCTCAAGCAGCTCAAAACACCTTTTCATCTCTAACCCCTGCCGTGCCATCCTTCCTTATTTCAATTACTACGTTATCTGGCCTGTCTGACATCAAAAGCCATCAGGTTTCATTCCAGTATGCTCTAGCAAGCAAAAAATATTAGCAAATGAAATATTTCAATCTGCAGAAAAATTAAAGGTTCATTTAGGTAGCAGACACCAAGGAACCACTGGTGCCTGAGGACCTGTACAGACAGAGAACCTCTGCTGCTGTGCCTGCCCTTCCCTTTCAAGTTCTGCAAGGCCATGGGGGTTTCTGAGCCTTGACATTTGTTTTTTTCTTCTGATCTATATTTCTTCTTGAATTCAAACTTTTTATGCCTCCAAACACTAACCAGGACATCTGAAGGGAAAACAATATTATCCAGATATGCTGACCCCCTATATAAGACCATTAAACAGCGTCCCTTTGGAGCTAATTTTAAAATGTCTCAGAAAAATCTTTGAAATATGTCACAGAGAGAGAAGATGCCATATGTTTTCAAATAATTAACATGATCTTGTTTGTTTGTTTTTACCTAGAGTTGCTCATAAAAATTTGAAAGAATTAGCAGTCATTATTGTCAGCTTATAGGAAGAAAGGATACACACACACAGAGAAAAGAGTAATGGAAGTTGAAGCAGTTGAAGCAGTTCAAAACTACTGCATTAAAAATACTAAAAATGTCAATTTGAAGTAAAATAAGTTTTAAACATGACTCATGTTTTGAGCCATTTATAACTTTTAATAACTTTTTCCAGTACCTTACACCTTAATGTCATGAAATCTATCAAATATTCTTTTTCTAGGGCAAGTACCTAGTTTTCAGATTCATTCATGTACAACTAGAGTAACAGTATTGCAAGAAACAGAACCAGCAGTTCCCACTTGGATATAGGAGAGCTGGGGGTTAAAAAATGACTAGTTTCTGCTTTTTAAGGAAGGTAATACAGTATTCAGAAAATAAAATCATGTATATAGTTGCTCTTGCTAACTATTACTAATCAAATACATTACTGATTAAATTTTTGTCATTTTTCATTGAATAATTTATTCAACAAATGCTTCTTATGATAGTCACCAATTCTGTACCAGTCAAAATACCATTTGTCAAATTATTTGATAGATAATGACATTTTTATTCAAATCCCTTAGTTAACTGTATTTATTTACTTATCTATTTTCAGCTAGCTGCCACCTCTGCCATTGAGTAAATCTGTCTAAATACAAATTGATGACGCCCATTAAATGCTAACAGACAGCACAGACAATGCTGTATTTTCCAAGAGTTTCAATTCCTTAAAAAAATTGTTAAAGAACAATTTTTACTTGTTCTTTCTTTCAATTTTTCCTTAATTGTTTGTTTGTTTGCTCTTGTCCTTCTTTCCTTACTTTTTTGTTTGTTTGTTTCCAGTTTATTATATAATTTTATAGATGAAAATGGTCTTTTATATATAGTTTATATCCAGGAGGTGACTCAATACTATTTTTGAGAAATGCTTTTCATTTGCAATCTTTAACTATTTGTAAAGATTTAATTGCCATTCAACTACTCAGACATGACTTAATAAAAACAGAATTCTGAGAATGAATATTATTTGTGTACTAGAGAACGATCTAAGCTCTGCTTCAGTCATTGCTGTGACTGAAAAAGAGGGAGTTCATGGTGCAGGGACAGAAAAAGAGACTTTTGCAATTAGGAAAATGTTAGTATAGACAACTAGACAGAAACCTTGCCGATAAACTGGATACTTAGCAAGTGGAAATGAATTATTATCATTAATCATGTCTTCCTCCTATTTGCCTAGTATGAGGCATCTAGAAGTAAATTTGTACAATTAGTGAGTATACATAACTGCATCCAAATGCAATCAGAGTTAATTTTGAACATGTACAACAATGCAGAACTATGGAAGTCTCAAGAAAATAAAAAAATCCCAACCAACCAACCAAAAACCAAGAAAACAACAAAAATTATCAAAACCCAAAAAAACAAACCACCCAAAAAACCAAACAAACAATAGAAAAAAGAAAAAAAAAAGAAAAACAAAGCAAACAATGCCCAGCAAAATAAAAGGAAGTTTATAAAATTAAGTATGGAAATTTCAGATGTCACTTCATAATTTTCGCCTTTGTCAATAGATGCCTCAGTTCTCCCTTCTTGAACAGGAGCTGTCAATGTTCCTATGTGCTCGGATACCATTCAATAAATTTGCAGTATTTGTAAAGCACTTACATCCATAAAAATCAACACAATACTTAGATATTTTCCTGTTTCTTTTATGACAAAATCTTCATAGAAGTAATAAATAACATTTGCAAAACACTGAAAGAACAGACTTTGACATATGTCTGTGCAACGGGAAATGTTCTAAACAAATCCAAAGTTATTTAAAATGTACTTAATCCTCACCTTTTTCCTATGTGAGTAGGAAGATGTTCTCAGACATTTAGCAAACAGAGAAAATCTCATGCAACTTTCTTCTTACAGCAGATTCAGTGTTATTTATAAAATGAATACAAAATAAAACATCAAAGTTTATGTGAATACCTAAACCCACACATGATTCTTCATAATGTTATTTCTTTTGCTCTCTAAAGAACCCTTGGTGTGGGTCACAAATGGTATCCTCACTCCAACACCCTACTCCACAAAAGCACCAAATCCCAAATTATCCCTACTTAAATGCCTGACCCTGAGTGACTAAGCTATTGATAGAATCTGTCTCTTGATATTTTACGTGACTGTTAATGATTCACCTGTAGGTAAAAATAGGTGACAATAGGTAACAATAATCCCTGGCTGTATCTCACCTAACAATCATAATAGTACATTTAAGGATAGAAGTAACTGCATTAACTAAAAATAAGATGTTTAACAAAACTGCCAATAATATGATTTAACCTCCAATTGGCTTTTATAGAGAACTTAGAAACCAAAGTAATCCACCACAGTAGTATGACTTAGTTACATGCTTTTATTGACTTCTGATCATTGTTAGACATAAACAACATTTTGCAAATTCAGCAAGATAAAAGACCGCAATTCTGCACTAAATGTGCTCTTTATGAGTCACTAATCTTCAGTTTAATGAAAAAAACACCTTAACAAATCTGAGCTGCCCTATGCCTGGCTGGCTTGTTTCAGGTGTGAGGGATCAAATGCCATCTGTTTTTTTCCTGTCCTTTTTTCCATTATATGGGCCAGACAAAATAGATGCTTTGACCTCTGATCTCTGAGGCTGCATACTGTTTCAATGTGTAGAGGTAAGGGTAGCACACTAGTAAAGCTATAGCTAGGGAGTGAGACTGTGCAGAGGGTCAGTGCTGCACCCCACTGTGAGGTGTCAGTTTGTGCACAGCTTTGCAGACAAATGAGCTCCTGGAGGCATGGCCTTCCAAATGACCCATGGCTGGTCTGAGCCAGACAGATGTAGGGGCTTAACATATTTTCACTCTGGTGTTCCTATGAATATTTTTCATATTTTATGCAGTCTTTGATCTGTAAAAGCAAGTCATCACAACAGCAAGAGAGGAAAAAAAAGAGAAGATTCAACAATTATACCAAGAAAAAAATTACAAAGATGTGTGCTAATTTCCTTGGTGAGTGTTTGCTGTTTCAAACATACAGCAAATTAAGGGTCTCACTCTACAAGTTTTGAAGCACCCTGCCCTGCAACCTAAGTGAATGCCAGTCTCTGCTACCTTACACTCATGTGAGTCAGTAGCAATTGTACTGATAAATGAGATGCCTCCAGATTTACTTCAGTAAACAAAGAGAGCAGAACTTGAAGTTGAGGGTAGTCATCATCTTGTAGGAACACAGCCAAAGCTTGGGCATTCCCACAGCTGAAGAAAGAAGACAAAGCATATGCTGCCTTGTATGAACTAAATGTCACTTGTCTTCTGAAGCTGTTTTTATTGTGAGGTTGCTATTACTTGTTTCCCCCAGTCCCCATAGTAACTATAAAAATTTAATTTCTACTCTAAATATTTAAATCCCTGTCAGACCTGTTAACAGTTTGAAGAGTAAACATAAAGGAGTCATGTGATCATTCTGCACTGCTCTGGGCCCTGCTGTAAGGCTGCATCAGATGTAACTCTTCCTGAGTTTTGGGTTGTAGATATTTCTTAGTAATTTCAAATATAAAATGTTCTGGGATAATTTAATTGTCCAAAGAAAAGATAGTTACAACAAATTACTGAACTTTTGGGTATTGGAGTGTTATTTCCTGCATGGGCTTTTTTTAAGGTTTGGGGTTTTTTATAAATTGAAACATTTATGAATCAGGGAGCATCAACTTACAGCTTTTTACAAACACTTCCAGTGCTTAAACTGGCATCAGTTTAGTTATCAGCATTTGTACTGTACATTAAATTTTTTTTCCTCAATTGTGGTTAAAACTGAACACACAAAGAAAATCTTTCCTAAGTTACTAGAAGTCAGAATTCACTAACAGTCACTACAATAATTGTGTAATTGATCTCACACTTAGGTGAATTCAGAAATTCATATCCATATAACAGCACTGCTGTGCTAATACAAAAATATGTGAAGACATGGTGCTGACCATAAAGACCTAAGAGTCTAAATTAAAATTAATACGACAAAAAAAAGTAAACAAAAAATTATTGATGTGAATGTTAATGTTTACAAGAAAATGCCATTAATTTTCAAATCAAATATAGCCCAAAGGTATCCAGATCCAAATGTTTATGTATTCCAGAAAACTTAAAAGTGGTTTCCATAGCTGCATTCTCCTATAAAAAAATGATGTAATTTGTTATACAAGATGAATAACTAAAACCTTTAGTGCTAATAATGATCTTTTTTTTTCCTTCTCAGAAAATCTGCATGGTTTAATATTTTTTATTCATAGAATTTACTTAGTTAATTATAAAACAAACAGCCTGAAAACATCACAGCTGAAAGTTATGAACATTGCTTTAAGTGTTTTTTAAATTGATCTCAGACCACTTCTATTGAGCACATTAGTATAATATTAGTGCCATAGGCAGGCAATATGTGTTGATAGGTACAAAATCAATTTTATCAACTTTCATACTTGAAATCATATTTTATTAATGAAAAATCCAAGCATATACTTGAAACAAAATAACTCTGATCCCTCTTTAAGAGTTTCGTTAATTTATACTTTTCTTTAGACACTGAAGGTTGTTTTGTTTCATCCTTTTAATGAATAGGGGTTTCTTCCTGTCACTAGAAAGAAAATTTTCTTCAGGCAAGTTTCCCAAGATTCCCTAACACATCAATCATTACAGAAAATAAAAACATACTTTAAACAACCTCAGCATGGTAATACCCATAGGCACAATGTGGCCAACAGAAATTTAGTGTCTGGAAAACAAATGAATATTTCTCCTTGTTATTTACATGGATAACAGCTGAAAAGAACCATATGGTTATTTAACATATCTTTATAGCTTTTATTAATTGAATCTAAAAATTGGCAGCATAAGTCCATTTGATCTATTAAATAAGGAGTGCAAATCTATTGTGACAAAAATAGCAGTGACTAAGAAGTCATGACATTTACATTAATTGCACTGGTTTTGGTCTCTTACTCTGCAAAATACTATTATAAACATAGCTCTTCCATAAAATACTCAGAGAGGTGATGCTCACTAGGCAACACAATGAGAAAAGGTGGAAGCTGAGAATAATGTAGAGTTGCTATGGCAGATGTAAGGTCCACCAATAGCCTCCTGGGGGACCAATAACTTTGTAGTAATAATAACAGGTACGAGTGGCACTCAGCTGATCTGTTGGCCCCTGCACCAAAATTACTGAGAATTTCCCTGGAAGACAAAATTGTGTACATTATCTCATCCAGTCATGGTATCTATTGATTCTATTGTTTTATCCAAAAAAAAAAAAACCAAAACAGCAAGCACCTTTTAAATCTGATGAACTGTATCTGAGGACTTGTATTGTTGACTTCTGGAGAAGGAGGGAGTGGGGCTTCCCTTGCTGTTCTCATATATTTTTGCACTGTTTTTGCTTTAGATAGTGCTTTAGTTGGAGTCCATGACCACCAAGGCTAGCAGCCACTCACTCACTTCCCCCTCTGTGGGAGAGGGGAGAAAATAGGAAGGACAGGAAGGAGAAAGTCTGTGGGTCAGGATAGAGGCAGGAGAATGACTTACCAGTTATTGTTGTGGTCAGAAGAGGTTCAACCTGGAGACATTTAAATTAATTTTGTTGGTTTGTTATGTCAACATTTACCCCTCATCTATTTGCCTTCATCACATTCTTTTGTTCTCTCCTCCTCTCTTTGGTGATTTATGCCCTTTCTACAACGCACTTTCCAAGACGCACCACAAGTGTGGCTGAGCGGCTCCATTGTGCCCTGTGGTGGGTCCATTGGAATGGGCTGTGTCTGGCATGGGGTAGCCCCTGGCCTTTTCCCTCAGAGCTGCTCCTGCAGCTCCTGCTGTCAATTCCTGAGCATCTGCTTCTGGCACAAGAATTTCTTTCCCATTTACCAGAACATTTGGCTGTATACTGCTTCCAATTTGAAACTGAACAAGGTTTTTCTTTTGAAATGCAGCAAGCTATACCTACCCCTCCCCCCTTTTTCCCATAGAAGAAATAAACCACCAATAAAAAAATCCAAAACAAACAAACAAAAAAAAAACAAACCAAAAAACTTCATTATCTGGCATAACCCAACTGGGTACTATGAAGTCATTCATCACCTACTCATTCCTCTATCTATCCATAGGTTAATCTGTCCCCATGTTTATGTGTGTTCCTCTAGGAAAATGTAAATGTTTCAATGGTTGCTGTTAGAAGTCTATGTATTTGAGATTGAGTGTGTTGTTTTCAATGCAAGTTATACTATCTAGAGAAATCCCTTCTTGGTGCAGTACTCAGTCAATAAAATAATTATTCTCCTTCACCTTCACAAAATCTTCTGAGTTGGAAGGGACCCACAAGGAACATCAAGTTCAACTCTTAAGTGAATGGCTTGTATGAGGATCAAACTCACAATCTTGGTGCTATTAACACCGTGATTTATTAGCACTGTGAGGGCAGAAGATTTATAGATTTTCTCAGGTGCTAGTTGCCTGAATCAGAAATTATTCCTTTAAAACAAAACATACATCAGTTGCACAAAAGCTCCAGACCAGCTACATTAGATGGGTCCGAAAATTGATAATCAGGAATGATTTTTCATAATATTCTTGCTTGAATATGACTTGAGTTAGTAATGAGGAAAAGTTAATTTCATTTTATAGTTTTTTAGTAGACTATGAGACACATACAGGGAATAATTTCATATGCATTCATTTTTCAGTGAGCAGTATTACACATAAGACCTGCAGACAGCAATCCCGGTAGTGCAGCCTTGGGGTTTAACCCCAGCTGGCAACTAAGCACCAGGCATTCTCTACCTCACTCCTCACCAGTGGAATGGGGGAGACAATTGGAAGAGTAAAAGTGAGAAAACTCATAGGTTGAGGTAAAGACAGTTTAACAGAGAAAGTAAAAGCTGTATACATAAGCAGAGCAAAACAAGGAACTCATTCACCACTTCTATGGACAGGCAGATGTTCAGCAATCCCCCAAGAAAGCAGGACTCAATCACACGTAAGGGTTACTTGAGAATACAAACATAATTTCAAATATCTCTTCCTTTCCTTCTCCTTCCCCCATCTTTATATACTGAGTGTGAGACATGTGGTATGGAATATGCCTCTGGTCGTTTCGGTCACCTGTCCTGGCACTGTCCTCTCCCAATTTCTTTTGCACCTCCAGCCTCCTTGCTGGTGGGATGGGATGAGAAGCATAAAAGGCCTTGACTCTGTGTAAACAAGGCTTAGTAACAATTAAAACATACCTGGATTATTAACACTTTCCAGTACAAATCCAAAACGCAGCCCCGTACTAGCTACTGTAAAGAAAATTAACCATGGCTTAGCCAAAACCAGCACAAGCAGCTAAGGACTAAGGGAATAATCTGCCTCCCTGAAGTAGTTCTAGCTCAAGACAAAGCTGACTGAAATGGCAGCACAGAGATTTGTACCGTTCCTGTGTACCCTCTGTCATTTAGTGAGCCAGAGACATGGACAAGAGTGAAGCAATATTACTTCTAAATAAAACAAAACGGTACAGTGTGTCTCATTCATTGACAAGCTAAAATAGCTTCTAATTAATCTATACTAACAAATGACTTCTCCTGATCTTATTTTTGGTCCATTGAGGCAGGATTTTATAGGAATTAAAGTATGAGTATTGCAAAAGTAAGAAACTAATTATTTTGTAACCTTAGTGCTTATAAAATTGTATTGATAATAACAAGAACTTCATTAATTAACTACATTAAATTGCAAACATTGTTAAGTACTTTATAATTTCTTTAACTTTATTAAATTTATGTATTTATAATAAATTCAAATATGTTAAGAAATAATATATACCCAGAAGGTAAAGCATCCATTTTCACAAGAGAAACAGACCTGCTTCTCTGCTTTTAATCTTCTTATTTCATAAATAGAACACACAGGGCAGTGATAAAATAAAGACATATCTAAAATTCTGTTTTGTGGAAGACCTTGGATTACAAGTGTATTAGTCTAAAAGGTAACTTTCAACTCTGCAGACATGAAAACTCTCAAATATTTTAAATCATAGATTCTACAGAATAATCAAAATATTCCATGAAGGAGTTTATAAGACTTTGCTGCCATGGATGGACAACTAGATACAAAGAAGCATGCAAAGAAAGATAAGCTAAGCATATTAGCATGCCAGTGAAAGTGTCTCAGATATGTATCATAGCGAACAGAAATACAGTAGGTAAGAGTATTTGCCTGTGAAAATTGTTCCCCAAGGTTTCACTCAAGGGACTGCAAAGAACAGAGAGACACTGAAAAGTTCTCCTCAGAATTCTCCATTACAGATTTGGGACTACATTTTACGAAGAAATATTCACATGATATAAAATGAAACAAAAATGCTGAAATTTATCTTTTGACACCTTCACCTGACTCCTTGAGTTGGTTCTAACTTGTCTCATAAAAATAAGATGAAACTGAGGATTCACTTAAGCTCCTCTCTACCAATGACTACATGTACAGTCACTTTCAGGTGTAGATGAGATTGGAAGGAGAAATGCAGGGAAAAACAATAGCATGTCAGAGTTTTCCCAGAAGGCAGTAAGAGCCTGTGTTTCAGGTCATGTCTGAATTGTGAAAGACATCTCCATGTAGAGATGCCCCACTAAGCATGAACATGTTGTCCAGCATAGCCGTATACTCAGCAGTCTTATTAACTTGGATCCCAGAAAGAAGGTAGGCATGTGTTGGAGATGGTATATACATGGACATGGATGAGTGGAAGAAGGAGAGAGACAAGGAAACAGACTTCAATGTATGGAAGGCCCAAAGGGACGACTCTCCAGCCGGACAATGACTCAATACTAAGGACCCTGTATATTGCTACCTCCGTTCTTATTAAAAGTTGGACTTAAAGGTCCTACCCCCTGTCTCTGTAGTTGGCACTGGCAAATTCGGGCTGTCACTAAAGGTACAGCTGCCATTGGTCGGTTCTCTCTGAAGAGCTGTCCAATCCTGTTAACCCCTGTTTACTCCTCCCAAGGTTACTGCCCACACAAGTTCTTGTCCCAATAGCCTGTAGCGGATTTGCATGCTCCGCCTTATCTCCACCCTGTTTCTAGAAAGTTCTTCCCCTGAGGGCATAAAAAAACCTCCATTTTGTTAATAAAGTGGATCGGCTGTGGCTTTCAAGGTGTTCACATCGTCTCTGTGTCTTCATTGCGGGTCACGGGGCGGGTGAACTTAACCTTAAGCCCTTGCAGCCATGTTCCATCACTACTCAGCAGGCTGTCAAGAACCCCCCGTCGCCGGTCTGGTCCTCACCCCAAAGACCAAGACTGCGACAGGCATGTTTATATATCAGTGAGGCCTGTATAATTAACCTTAATGTTCAGCCAGGCTGTGAGGTCCACAGTAATGCACCAGAAAAGCTGTTCTATTTCTTTTTCCAGGGCTGACTTGAAGAGCTGGCTTCAAGAGCTCAGGTGTTAAGAGAATCTCTACATCGAGCTGCAGTCACATTCTCTTTTGCCCTAACTTAAAAGCACTGCAAGTGAGGTAAAATGGAATGATACTGGACTAGCTCATGGGATTCATGACCTCCCCTATTCTTCTCAAATATTTAAGTCATGAGAATAGACTAGCAACAGTTCTTCCAAAACGTCGTGGAAAAAAAAGATACTAAAAATAATAAGAAAAATGTATGGGCAGCTGAGAATTATCACATTGTTTTCTATATATGAGAAATAAGGAAAAGTAGTGGCTTTTTTTTTTTTTTGTAACTCATATGTCTATTTTGATAAAGTATTTATAATTTCTCAATATTGAAACCAATACAAATATTATATATGCATAACCATTTATAGTGTAGCCTACAGTTTAGTCTTAAAAATCAGGAATTTAGGGAGTATGGTGGAAGTCTAAAATCAGGGAGGTGTCCAGAAATATTTGGAAGGCTATGTATGCTTTTTTGCACTTATGAAATAGTCACAAAAAGGATCAAATACATTTCAGTAATCTCTTCAAGTACTTTGCTAAAAGATTACAAGATCATTTAATTATTCATTTTCCCCTGCCTCATGAAAAGATTTTCTGAAGCTAGTTAATAAATGGGAAAGTGAGGGGGAAAAAAAAGAGATCAAGACTACAACCCGAGAGAAATAGCAACCATGGTTATGTGGGGTACATGCAGATGTTAATGATCGTGCTATGTTTGTGGAATGGTTACAGTTAATTTTTGTTACATTTAACATGAACAGCTTGGTTCATAATGCAAATATATTTTTAAGAGAACGTAGAACAAATATTTTTTTTTCCAGTTATTTAGTGAAGAATACAGACATTTACATATAGACTACACAACATACATGCATACCCAGACACACACATATACCAAGTCCTACCATAAAGGAAATTGAAAATATGTTCTGTATTGTAAAATCTTTTGATAAAATGGATACAATGCCACAGTTCAGATTACTATGCAAATTATTGCAACAGTGCAAACTCCAGGTTTGGAGCTCTTGCAGTGGACCACACACTACTGTAAACTTGAGTAATATTTTTTCTGGCTGGCTAGTCCATAATGCCAATAAAAATTGATCCATCCCTGAAGGAAGATTTGATTGATGGGCAATACTATGGAACTAATAAGAAACAAAATATTTGATTTCTGACCTTTCCAGTTGGAAAGGTATCTATCCACACCCAGTTTATTTAATCATCCCACATACCTGTTCTAAAGAGAAACACCTCTATGGAGTCAGACCTGTGCTTTCTGCTATGGATGGCTACTTTTACTCACCATATGCCAGCCATCTTACACCATTGTCCTTCCTAGTGTTGATCCACGTTTATATTTCCAAGTAGCACCATTCCTTTAAAAAGAATAAAAAACCCTCAATTTGAACAATGGAAAGAGGTGATACGAGTTCCTTGAGCACCTAATACCTAGAAAAAATTTATTCAGGTAAGTAATTGCTTCTTTTTGACAGCTACTAAATTCCATGTATATACAGATATATATATGTATCTGTCATATATCCTTCCTGACATCCTGTAACTCTGAGAGCAGTCAATGAGAACAGGTAAGGAAATAAAGAAATAAACCCTCCCTAATAAGAAATTACTGTTTCATTCACTCACCTTTAAATATATTCATGTGTGCATAGAACTATCTGAAAGAACACTGCTAGGAAGTTGAGATTTTTACTCTTAGCTGAAGAAGGTGCTATTTGCATTGACTTCTGTTTTCTTAATTTGATTTCTTTAATGGAATGAGCCATAAAAGGAATCACATAGGAGTACAGACTTACTCTAACCAGAAATGTGTCTTTTACAAACTATAAGAACCAGAATTTTGTAGATTTTCTGCTGAATGAAATCCATTAGTGGATTGCATGTGATCCATTAAAAATTAATAGCCACCTCTAGTTAGTTTATAATGTAATTTTCTACATGTACTAAGGCACATTTAAATATTAAGTATCGGTAATATGAAAAATGCACATACATTTAATTTAAACCCTACTAATACTTATCTCTTTGAAACAGAAATTTGAAAAGAAAGAGAAAGCAAAACAGAATAATGAGTCAAAATTCCAAGTAGAAACATGTTTTACATATCTGCCACATATTTCACTGCAAAGGTCTATATATCACAACAAACAAAAGCGAGGTCACCTGCATTGCATATAATAGAAAACTGATCAGACATGTGTCAGTCATCATGTTTGAGATAATACAGGAAAACAGTCCCTCAGATTTTCATGGCATCAGAAACTGTCTCTTGACATCAGCCAATAGGAGCTAAATATAAATAATTATGCTTAATAATAAGGAAAGGAAAGCAGACCAAGAGATGAAAGGGAAAATAATTTTGTCTTTAGGCAATTATGATATCAAATAAGCAGCAGAAAGTGTAGAGGAATTAGGAGGCAATGAGGAACAGGACATCCCATAGCTTTAGTGGAAGTTACAATGAATGAGAAATTTTTGCATATGTTTTCGGTAAGGTAGTCATTACTATTTTATATTCCCATTGATTCAAATCTAGTTCTGGGATACTTTCCTTAAGAAAACCAAAATGTTACCACTTCAACAAGTGCAAAACATGAGATCTTTCAAGAAAATAAAGGAAGGAAGAAAGAAACATCACTTTACAGTCACCTTAGCAGTGACCTTCACTCCATAGCAACCATTTCCTGAAGCACTGGCAAAAATGCTCACAGAAGTATCAGCTCATTGAGCTCATTTTGCTCTGTGGCACATTAAGGAAGTTCTGTTTTCTTTAGCATCTGAACATATAAAGGGAATTCTATGTTGGTCTTACTCCAGTTTCCAGGAAAAAATGTATCTTATTAGGTTTTATTTCAAGGATGACTGGCTGGTGAGTGAAGTCAGTCTAATTTCTCCTTAAAAGCTCAGTCATTAAAATGCTCAGGTTCTCCAGTGGATACCATAAAGGATTACTTTACCTTCAATAAGAATAAAAAGAACAGATGTGGAAAGCAGAAAGCATATGGGATCCAAAAGGAATAATTCCTGCTAAATGGGCATCTCACTAGCTATATTGGAGATTAACTATCTGTTGCTCCTCAGCT
>VWZD01004568.1:119627-132289 GCA_013396695.1 Sakesphorus luctuosus | reverse complement strand
ACTCTTTCTTTACGGTGCACATTACCACAGGAACTTTGTGCCTCAGATCCCTGAGCAACATACTCATGAAAATTTCAAAGAATTGATTTAGGGAAAAGAATGTTAGGCAAAAACAGACACCCTAGAAGACAACAACCACATGAAAAGTGAATAGTAGTTTCCTCTGGTTAAGATATTGTAACTTCCTGAATGTAAACCTGAGAACAGTCGGTGTATAGAATCACACTTTATTTGAGGGGGAAAAAATGTAGGGAAAAAGCCCTTTTATTTTGTGTTCTTGGAGAATCCCTAGTATTCTAAGGAGTGGTTGTGACCCTTAATTGAGCATTATACATTGCAGCTTATTGTAATTTGGACAAACTTATTGATATAGGTCATAATTTTCTGTTTCATGACATTTGATGGCATCCAAGCAGTTAATAGGAAAACATATACTGTAGTTTAAACCCACCCATACTGATAACAAAGGGTGACAATCTAATTTAACATCTTTTGTATACACTCTTTAATTACAATCTTTAATTACCTTGTCACTTGGTATTTTTACACAGATTGTCCCTCTTTAAGTCCACAAAATAGTTTGTACAAAACAAAACTATACTGTGGAATAAACCAGGATTTTGCCTCAATCACTACAGAAGTTGGATTTTGTACAGTGAATAAGATGAAGTGAAAGAAGAAAGAAAGTATCTCTGCCCAGATACTGCAGATGATCAGCATTCTGATGATTTTAGTTCAGATCTGTCCCTGTGATGTCAGGCAAGTCATGAACATTTTCTAAGATGAACACTAACTTTATTTCCCACATTCTGAATATCATGAAGAACTGAGGATCAAACTAGCAGGCATGCTGAATGCTTAGAAGCAACGACTGTCATTTATTAGGCCTGTACTTTGGGAATGGAAAACGCCGAAAGAATCATGTGAAAATCAGAATCTAGACATTTCAACTTAGTGAACAGCTTTGGTGCTAATATTTTTGAATCTTTATTGTTCATTAATTCTATCTCCATATTCATTGTGAAAACAACTTTAGTAAATGGTGAAATTCCACAGTGACATCATGGTAGAGAATTCCATGACATAATTATTAACTTTATATTTAATATCTGAACAGTATAAAATAAAATAAGACAAGGCCATGTGTGCAGTGGAGAAAATGCTACTGGCATGTGTAAATACAGGAAGCAGGTCTATGTGTCTTTATTGTTTGTGTCTCCATATCCTACAAGATTACATTAAAAGAAAAAAGTATATTCTGTATAATGTCCTAGATAAAATGTAGTTGCTGAGAGTGTTGCAGTAATACAGTGGTTAATCACAACCTTGAGTGTAGGAGCACTGAACACTCCCACTACAAAGACTTAACTAATTTCAGGAAATATCATGCAACCTTCAGGTTCAAGCCATGATGTTGCTTGAAATGTCCTCATTAATCTTGAATTATTTTAACATGTGAACTAGCTGCCTAACCTCAAATTCTTGTCAATAGAGATACATGTTTCAACTCCAGCTTCCTCAACTGTATTTAATGCCATTTCCAACATCCTGCACTATCTTGACAGTTTGCTGTTGCTGCCCAGAGGTGCATGGATCCTACATGCTGTACTAAGCTGTATTTTAAAACCCCATACCTCCTACACCTGTGCATAATGAAAAAAAAATTAAAAAAGGTATGTATAAACCAATATGACTGCCAGTAGGAGACAAATATTTACACCCTGCTTGTCTAACACGTACCTCTAGAGTGAGATTTATATACAGTTGCCAGATACATGGGATACATCATAAAAATGGCCTTCTCTTTCATCTCTGCTGTACAATCTTCTTTTGATTTGTATATTCTTTGCTTGTTGGTTTTTTATTTCCCCTTTGAAACTGAACCCTTTGTTCCAAGCTATTTGTTATGAAGCAGTTCTACACTGGTCAGATCCCAGCAAAAGGCAAATCTTCAGCAATTTTTTTGCTTTACTGGATACCTTTATGATTTATATGATCAAGTAAAACTCAAAGCATTTGTTTTTAAGGTCTCTTTCAACCCCAAACATCTCCTAGGCCATGAACATAAAGAAGTCAGTAAATTCAGCATGAATAGTGAAGCTGTGAGTTACACAGTTCATACCAATAAAATTTTTATACTGCAGAACTGCATATTCTGTTGAAAAGATTCCACATTTTACAAAGTAAAGCTATTACAGAAATGCTTCAGAGAGTTTTTCTCTGAATACAGTCATCTGTAAAACTAGTCTGCCTTACACAAAATTTATCCATAGCTACAGGCCTCCAAGGAAGAAAAAAAAAATTAGCTTTTTTCTACATCATGATGTTCAAATCTCTTGAGTTGATATTTATGAATGTTGTGGCCATAGAACAGACTTGTCTGCATCCTATTCAAGGACAGCCTTGTATCCTATTCAAGAACAGCCCTGATGTGCCTGAGGTAGGGTTCATCATCTTCTCCTCCCAGTTTTGTGCCTTCCTCAATAGTCTTGTGTCAGACCAACTGTTTGACAGAAACTTATGTGATAAGAGTAGGAATACAAAACAGAGCTGATGCTGAAAATGCAGGCGTACTTGTTAAACACTGCAGATCACTACATCTTTATTATTATTATTATTATTATTATTATTATTATTATTATTATTATTATTATTATTATTATTATTATTATTATTATTATTATTATTATTATTATTATTATTATTATTATTATTATTATTTTATGTTTTATTTCTTTATTGGAAAGAAGTTATGGTAGTGTACCACAGGCCAAAATCATGTAGTTGACTGAGCAGTATAGGAAATCAAGAAATGAGGTTTACAGAGAGGTCGACACCTCCTTTCTCTCTGTCCCCTTGCGAACGAGGTAAAAGACATCAGAGTGAGCATATATATACATATGTGCATTTAGAAATCCCCATATCTTCTCTTTACTGCTGGTGTTAATGGTGATGTTAGTTTTATTTCTGTGTTTTATGTAAGCAAGACATAGCTGTTTTATCATCTGCATGGGATTTTTTTCCTAGAAAGCTGTAGCAAGTTCTGGGCAAGTATCAAGCAATCAAATTATAGATTAAAAACTACTTAGATAAAATTTATTCAAAGTATTTATTCATGCTATTATGTTCTGAAGCAAAATAAGGTTCTCAGGATCTCCAGAAATTACTGTTTCTCTTCAGGAGTAACTGCATGTGTGCTGAAACCCTGTTTCCCAGGAAGTAGCCAGATATGACTTGCTGATGGGAAGTAGAGAATGCTTTGTTTCTGTGCACACAACCTTTGCTTTTGCTTTATTGTACTGCCTTTTTAATTGAACTATATTTTTTTTTCCGTTTTCTACCTGCTCCATCCTGCTGAGAAAGGGGAATGATAGAGTGGCTTGATGAACACCTGACATCCAGTCAGGGCCAACCCACAATGGAAGCATCTCTGCATCTCAGGACACGTGGTATCTGGAATTAAGACCTTGAGCATTTTCTGTATTTATATGATTATTGCTCAAGATAAGTTGCAGTTGCAAAGGAGAAACAAATCCTCATTAATTTTTATACATCAGATCAAGAGATGAAGTATGGTTTTCACTCTCAGTGCTCACGTCTCTATACAAAAAGTAAAGCAAACATGACAAAAATCACAAGTAAAGGCTTCTTTTGCTGATGACCTTTTAGACCGAGTAATTGATTTAGACAAGTATATAAAACAAGACTGAGCTGGAATTTGTTACACAGGATTGTGCACCTACAATATTTTTCAAAGACTTTGACGTTTAGGACTGTCTTCATTTAATAGATGACCTTACAAGAACTCTCATTGCAATGCATTGTTAGTTTAGAAAGCAGTGCTGAAGTGGCTCGATTACAAAGAGCAATTTAAAACAATTCATGAAAGCCCTATTTCCAAAAGAATTTTTTGACTGTCAGAACAGATCTCTCAGGAAACTTTGATGCAGATGTTAATATTTATCACACTATACCTAGCACATAACATACATACCCTACTGGGTTACATGCTAGTTGAAACATCAAGGTTCTACTACTATATAAAAATGTGATATGAGAAATATCTGTAATTATGCAAGTCCCCATAACAGGTAAAGACTCAAAAGAAAGAGGAGGCACAACTCAAAATAAGATCAGACAAAAATAATAGTGGTTAGAAATGATGTATAGCACTTCTTCACCATTTATTAAACAGGCTTGTCCTTCAGTTGTCAGACTGGCCCTGTGAGTTCTCAGAATTTTCTCATAGACCTATTTGGGTTCCAGAGGCTAAAAAACACCAAAAACAAGCAAACAAACAAAACCCCAACAAAAATAATAAATATTATTATTTCAATCTTTCATCAAAAAAGTCACTCCATTTGAATTTTCAAATCAATCTGTAGATGGTAAATAGTGGAGGTACCTTTAATGCAAAAGGTTCACTTTCCTCCACTCCCTCAGATGCTATCTACACCAGAAAAAATGAATCTCTTTCTTAATATTTTTAGTGAAATTTCATAGTCTGTATGGTGCATGTGCTCAGTTTAGGTAATGAAGTCCCCTGTTCATCTTCAGATTTTTTGGATCTGTATCTGTGGTCAAGATATATGTAATTAATAAAACAAACTATAATAACAGATGTAATTTTTCATTACCTTAGATCAGACAAGGTTAGCAACTCACAACTCAGTACTTTCTGAAGGGACATCATCATTCTGCTTCAATTTCTATGTCAAAATTCACACCACTTACAAAGATAAGAGTGGAGAGATTTGAGAAGTCTTAATCCTGTAAGCCAATAGGACAGATGTCTTCATAACAGACACCCAGTATGGTTATGGATAGTAGTCCTTTAAGAAGGTAAAACAACAATAAAATACATTTTTTTACCCTATTCACATGAAATCTAGCTCAGTTAGTCTGTCTCATCTTTACCCAATTTCCATTTCCTTTTAATTAATAAGTTTTACTTCCAATTTACAGTAATATGCTTTCTCTCACTTTCTTTTACCTTTAAGGGGTGAGTTTAAAGTATTCTTTTAAATTGCATTTTAGCTTTCTCCTTATCATGTAAACTGCTGCAATCTTTCACTATGACCTTTTGTTGATTTTGCAATGACAATTATGCCTTTATTCAATACTACATCTCTTCCAAGCATTATTTAAGAAATGTTGTGTAAACCTACCCAGCCTGCTCACAGAATCACGGAAGATGCTGAGTTGGAAAGGACCCATAAGAATCATTGAGTCCTGCTCTTAGCCTTGCACAGGATCATTCCCAAGACTTCACACCATGTGTATGGGAGTATCATCCAAATGCTTCTTGAACTCTGGTAGGCTTGGTCCTGTAACCATTTCCCTAGGGAGCCTGTTCCAGTGCCCAACCACCCTCTGGGTGAACAACCTTTTTCTAGTATCCAACCTAAACCTTCCCTGATACAACTTCAGGCCGTTCCCTCCAGTCCTGTCACTGGTCACAACGGAGATGAGCTCAGTGTTTGCCCCTCTTTCTCTTCTCGTGAGGAAGTTGTAACTGCAATGAGGTCTCCCCTCAGTCTCCTCTTCTCCAGGTTGAATAGACCAAGTGACCTCAGCCACTTTTCATACGGCTTTGCCTCAAGGTCGTTCACCATCTTCACTGCACTCTTTTGGATACTCTCTAAGAGCTTAATATCTTTCTTATATTGTAGTGCCCAAAATTTCACACAATATTCAAGATGAGGCTGCCCTAGTGCAGAGCAGAGCAGGACAATCCTCCTTGCTCGACTGGCTGGCAATGCATTGCCTGATGCCCTCCAGGACACAGTTGGCCCTCCTGGCTGCCAGGGCACTTCTGACTCACATTCAACTTGCCATCAATCAGGACCTCCAGGTCCCTTTCCATGGCACTGCTTTCCAGCATCTCATTCCCCACTCTGTACATACATCCAGGGTTGCCCCATCTCAGGTGCAGAATCCACCACTTCCTCTTGTTGAACTTCATTCATATGGTTGGTGATTGCCCAGTTCTCTAATTTGCTGAGGTCTCTCTGCAGGGCCTCCCTACCCTCAAGGGAGGCAACAGCTCCTCCCAGTTTTGTGTCATCTGAAATCTTGCTTAGTATCCCTCCAGTTCTGTGTTCAGTTATTTATGAAGACGTTGAAGAGCACAGGGCCTAAGATGGCTCCCTGTGGAACCAAACTAGTGACAGGTCACTAGTCTGATACTACCTCATCCACTATTACCCTCTGTGCTCAGTCCTTAGGCTCATGGCAAGAATAGTCAAAATGTATGGGTTTGCATATATCTTTGGGTAAGACGGGAATTACCCCCTGAGACTGAAACTGTGTTCTGTTTGTACACTGACGGTTGTGTGCTATTTCTCCCTTAACAGAGAAATGATTAACTCATAAATGGAAGAGAGTGAAGGAGTTTCCTGCTATTTCATTCCAGAGGAATTTGTTCCTTCAGCATTTTGAGTGTTGATGAAGAAAAAGCAGAAGCTTCCAACACATAAATATTGGCCAAAACTATCCTGTGATACTGTTACTCCTTGGAGTTTTCTGTAGTAAATTACAGCTAAGATCTATTATAGTCATCAATGGTCAAAATAACTTTGAATGAGTCACTTTCTGCCTCAGGACAGAGTTTCTGAGAAATTGTATCTTGCAACATGTTGGCAATATCTTAGAAAGAGAGGGAGATGACTACTAACATTATTTACCTGGAATAATTGGTTTTCTTTCTCCTAAAAAAGTACTTGGGGAAAAAAAAGTCATATTGCAGCAACAACTCAATAAGAATACATACTGAACAGGAGTTATTCCCTCTATTTGTTACCCCAGTTTCATTATTTATTTGTTAGTGGAAGGTTTCATAATCCAAATTTGAAAGACAAGCAGAATTCAGCAAGTAAAAGGATGCACAAGCTGGTATAGTGATAACTGATTAGGAATTGCCTCCTCAGTGAAAAAATCAGTTTGACTGTAATTTATTCATGAATAGACTCAGCAGTCAACTTTGGTCATTTCTGTTTATATTTTCGTTACGAGATGTTTCTTCCATTTGATTATCTGCTCATTCATCCAACATACCTAAACATGCCTGGGAGATATTCTTTGCTCAAAGTCTTGCGTCTTGACAAAGTGGGATATTTCATCCTTCTTCTCTGAAACTATAGTATAAAAAATCATCTGGAAATACAAGAGCCAAATCTATCTATAATGCAGAAATTCTATCTAGCCTTGTATTTTTTGTCCTCACAGGTCTGATTTGTTGATGTTTTCTTTCTTTTATGTATTCGTCTCTTTCAACTAGTCCCTCTTACTGTAACCAGTGAGGAAACATCCAAGAAAAGACAGGGGTTTGTGTATTATTGAATAAATAACTAAAAGATAAAGGACTTTAACTGAAGGATTTACTTTGGCCTCTTGCCCTGATAACCAGGCATACACTCATGAAAGCAATCTTAAAGAGGAAAATCAGAAAGAGCGAAGTGAAAGCATTTGGGGATACATCTTTTTTTAATAATGCAGAAGAGTCCTATACTGTGCTCAGGCAGATTAAATATGTGAGTATATCCTCAGGACAAGGTCCCATATGCTAAGATTTGGGACTATTCAACATTAGCAGTTTCTTCTATACATGCTCTACACCACACCAGAAAAATGTGCCACTTCCAGTTTAGAAACTGTTTTGGCATGCAAAGTGCAGAGGGACAGATATAGAGACTAATTAACAGGCTTTACAAAAGTGAGTCCTAATATCCTCTGCTCAGGTCGTGTGTAACACTTTTCTATGCATCTCTGGGCACAGTTCAAAACAATAATCTTTTTTGCATTTCTACTTATAAGTTTCAGAGTAATGCATGGGTTATGATCTCTGGATTAAAAGCTGATACCATACAGATTCTCTTGCCTGCTGCCTTGGTAACAAGTGCCCAGTCCAAAGGAAAACAAGAAGACTTCCTCCTCACTGGGGTGTAATCTCCCCTGAAATTTCACTATTGTGTTTTCCATTTGAACCTACAGTGCTTGACAGCTCTGAATCAATTTTTCATAAAAAAATTGAAATCCTATTCACATTTATTTCCCTACTAGTTTTCAAAAGAGTCCAACTTACAAACTTTCGGAGGTAAAAAAATTCATTATGATGACCTTACGCAGCAGACAACATGAGTCTGAAAGGTGTACCTATATATATATACATATATATATATATGAATGTGAAGAAATTACATTTTTAGATAGCTAGGAATGATATCATGCACTTTCTTGTTCAATCAGGGAGTATTAAAAAAAATAAAAATAAAGTGTTTGTCTCTTTGAGCAATACAAATGACAAACTAATAACAACTCTTTCAGGTAGGAACGTGATATTTGACTATGTAAATGTATGGAATACCAAGACACCAAAATATCATGAAGGATTAATAGGAAACATTTTTGTATGAGAATGGTTCTGATGTCACTGAAACTGTTCGCCAGGATAACTCATTTTAAATATATATATGTGTGTGTATGTGTTTGTGTGTTTACATACACATATTTAATTCTTGACCAAATGTTCTACGTTTGTAAGAAGCAAACATACAATAGAAGACAGAGCTATTTCAGATTCTGATTAGTAATTTAGGCAGTATCAGAAAAAACCACAATATTAAGTAACCAAGTACAAGTAATAGTTCTAGCTATTAAAACTAAAGTCTAGTTATTTTTTTAATATATTGTTAACATTAAAAATAATAACTATTTTCACCATTGAAGCAGGTTTTCTGCCTAATGAAACTGTAAGGTGATGATTTTAATTAATATCTCCCAGTTGCTTCTTAAAGTTATGCATACGTCATGGATTAACATAAGAAACATTATTAATGGACAGGTCAACTGTAAGCAACACTGTCAAATAACTCAGAAAAAAAAATTATTTTTGTTTTTTTCCAGTCAAAGTTTGCTTAATACCTTTAAGTGCTTGATATAGAAGAAGTGTACATACCACTATTCTAGTGCTATTACAGATATATATCACCATTACTATGTTTCAGACATGCATTCTGCCTGAGACAGAGGACAGTAATTTCCCAATATGGATTTTCTTCTTTTTCTTTGGTTTTTAACCATTGTTTATTTTATGTGCAGCAGCACCACTTGCTGTCAAGAAAATTAAATAGCTTTAGAAAAGGTCAGGTTTTTTTCTTTCTGCTTTAGCATCCTGTAAGTTTATATTCAAATGGTATGAGAGATCTTATCAAAAGGAAAACTGTAACAAATCTATTCAATTTTTTTTTAAAAAAATACATTTTTATAGTACTCTACTTGTAATAGGAAGACATTAAAAAAGAAAAAGAGACTTTGGATTTCAGTTAAGTATATATTTTCCAGCAGGTTTTATTAAACAGATGGGTAAGATTAAAACAATTTTAGTGGTTAAAAGGTCATATTGCATGGTAGTAATACGGAGCAAAAAGTTTAACCTTGGAGGTCCTTAGCCTTAAATGGTGGCTTATCTCCATAAAAACAACCCCAACAGTAATTCTTACAAGAAAATGACTCATTTATCCTTGAAAATCCTTGAAACGTTGAAATCATACATATATCAATTTACCAGTTTTGTTTCAAAGAATTTGTAAACAGCTCAAACACAACTGTAAAGTGAATCTTCAAAAAATTGTTCTTTTCTATATTTCTACAGTTAGAAAATGTAAGATTCCACTCCACATCTGAGCCTAGCAACTAAACGCAATTTCTGGTTTTTATTTTGGCTTTGGTATGAAAATGAAAAACTCAAAATTTAAGATAATAGACCATTTTGGGGGGAGGGTATTCCAGGTTCATGGAAGGAAAACAATGTCTTATAAAACAGAAAGAAGCCCTTGAGGAATTTCTAACTATGGCTATATTAGCACTATGACAGACCACAGGATTAAATTTGTTGATAAACAGCTGCTTAAGGGTCATCTGCTTTCCAGGTGTTTGGGGGACTTTTACCCTGAGCAAGCTCTAGATTGGATGTGTGCCCATTATCAACTGGCACACTTTACTGCACTCCCAGAGCACATGTTCCCCTACATCCAGCCACATGCAGCCCTGTCCATGCACACTGAGGTGGCCCGGTGGTGTGAACCAAAGCACCATGATGGGGCAGAATCGAGAAATTTACTTTAAACTGTTCCCCTAATGCAAATTGAACATTAATACAGACATAGTGTCTATGACTTTTCTTGGTCTAGTTGTTCAATACCATTTTTTATTTTTTTTTACATTGTCCAAAGGGCAATGAAGCTTGGGGAGGGTCTAGAGCACAAATCTTATGAGAAGCAGCTGAGGGAGCTGGAGTGCAAAAGGGTTGTCAAGTATTGGAACAGGCTTCCAAGAGAAGCAATTGAGTCACTATCCCAGAAGTATTTAAAATATGTGGTGCTTGGAGACATGCTTTGTTAGTGGACTTGGTATTGCTGGTTAACTGTTAGACCTGATGATCACAGAGGTCTTTTCCAAAGGAAATGATTCTATGATTCTATGATCTTTAAAGACAACCAGACTGAATATTCTGTTTCACAGTCGTTAATGTTAGGTTGCTTGTTGTTCTGGGTTTTTTTCATATGTATCATATGTTCAATGAAAAGATTACCTTCCCCCCTTAAAAGAAGTTTATCTTATGAAATGACAATATTTAATCATAGAAATCTAAACCATCTCACAGATGTAGTTATTATTGTACTGTTGTTATTTCCACAATTACTAGTAAAATCACTATTGTTTGATATTGCTTTGCTCTAAGACATTAAGTTCATATTTCTTAGAATATCTTCCATTTTTTAAGCTATTAGTAATAGAATCCAGTTGTTATTATAAATCACAATCACTAATATTAGAAACTAAGTAAATTAGCCTGAAAAAGACATTCATATAATTCCCCTTGATATACAATTTAAATGCACCACCAGAACCAGCTGTAACACTGCCAAAGCTTTATCACAGATCTACTTAGACTTCTTCAGGCAGAAGCCACTCTCATGCAATGCTGTTCTAAGCCATGCCATCACAAGCAACAAAACTAAGTAAAACACAGGGCTTTTTCATAGAGATCAGAAGGTCTGCTTTTTGAATAGACTAAATCACAAACAACTCATGAGCAGAAAGCCACACAGCCTAAAGAGCAGAAAGATGAAAGCAAGGTTATAGCATATAATATTATCTTCACAGGAAAACAAACTATAGCTATATATATGTGTGTATATTCCAAATTTACTTAAAAAAAAAAAGGAGAAAATAAAAATCAAAAAAACAAACGCTGTGAACAACAAGGTTGCTTAAGTTTTACGAATGCTGGAGTAACACACTGAAGCAAAGGATCACCTAATAACATCTNTCTAGGGGTATTATAATAACATCTGTTGACTTTTAAAGGGTATTTAAGCTTCTGTCAACACCCCCCCCAAAAAAAACCCCCAACAAAACAAACAAAAACAAAAACATACAACCCACCCACAAACAAACAAACAAACAAACAAACCCAGTTCATTGTTTTCAGTCAAGACGAATCGAAGACAATCTTATTTAATACACATTAGCGTTCCTGGACAGACAACTTGAACATGCACATCTTGATGCTCATGACTGTGTAGGTGTGAAAATCTGTGTGTGAATGAACTAAATCTGTGTGAGAATGAGTATGTTTAGGTGAAATCAACAAACTTAAGGATTTCTTAAATAAACACCAGCTTCTCCTGCTCCAGAATTTCAGACTGAATTTTGCTGCTTTCATTTCTTATATTATTCATGCTGTTGATATGAAAAGCTTTGATCCAAAACCAGAACAGGATCACCCAAAATGAAGATGATTCATTTGCCTTGCCTGTCATTTTGATCTGTAAAACAACATTTCTTTTAAAAATGCACACAGTCTCTTCTCATAGAGGTTACCAACTTCTGCCTTGCTTTCAGAATGCCCTTCTCAAGTTCTTGTCTTGCCCAGATACTAGTCACACACTGAAACATCTTTATTAATGCCTCACAGAAAGTACATGTACCAATTATAGCTCTCCTGCATTATAATGAACATTTTATTGTTTGAATATTCTCATGGTACATTACGCTTCACATGGGTGACGTGAGACCCCCACATATCCCAGTGTGATGCAACTAGGTTGAACTTTGTTTCTGTTATCCCATTACTCAGTTGCAAGCAGTTAATTAGATGCACTTCTCAGACCTTTTCCAGAGTGTATCTGACATTAACCTTCTAACACACAGGGGTCCCACTTCAGGAGTTCAGACTCCTTTCTTTTCATGTGTTGAAAACTAATGCACAACTTGAGAGTGAACTTTTGCTTTCACTATACCATTTGACTTAGGTGAGGAAGGAAACAATAGGGTACTTCCAAGTATATTACTTACTATATTCACTGTTGTAATCAGATGGAGGTTAAATGTGATGTGGGTAATATTTAGCATCTGGGTGTCATTTCTTATCTCTATGCATTGTACAATAAACTAATGAATGCTTGAGGATATTTCTGCTAGTTATCTACATTATCTCAGCTGTATTGATGAGGAAATTTTATCACTGAGGTACCATGATCACAGAACAAGCTCACAACAGAATCAGCAAGGAGTTTTTTTCTGGCAGAAAGATCTGTAGACCTCTAGTAAGATGATAAATCTCCTGCATGGCAAATGAGCTCCTGGTTGAACTAAAC
>VWZD01004568.1:95831-119621 GCA_013396695.1 Sakesphorus luctuosus | reverse complement strand
CTGGCTGAACTAAATTTTCCAGAGAAGCTAACTTTATTTTTATATTTCAATATTACATGTGGTTTTTTGTCTTTCATTTTTCCTCTTCATCTTCTAAGCCTTTCCGTGTGTAAGATCACTGTTCTTTTTAAACATGAGTACATGGACATTAGTAACAGACCACCAAACTTAGGTTACCACATGTTGTAGATGAGAAAATTATTACCCAGTGAACAACTTTAATCTACATGGAAATGCACACAAATTACCAAGTTACTGCCAGATGGATCAAATCCCAGAACTATAATGTTATGGTTATAATGTGGAAGTGTGCACTTAGAAACCTTCACAGGCATGTCAATGACAAGACAGGTATCAGAAGTGCTCATATGGTCTAACATAGCCAGGCTGTGTGCTTGTATTCTGCCTTATAGATATACATAGAAGCTGATGCTAGAGGTGAAAAATGAGGTTAAAAATGATATAGCAAAATATTTTCATTTATACTTTGGACTGGAAACAGTTCTGAATACATAGGTAAATTTTCAGGATCTTAGTTCCTTTGTACTTTTGCTTTGGTAGATGAAAACTGTAGCATATTTTTTTTTAATTTCTGCACTATTTATTTACTCATACTTGCTGTCTTTCAAATTTTAATTTAAATAATAAAGTTTGGATATATCTAGAATATATTAAGAATCTTGAGAAAAATTACAAGATATTTTCAAGGTTATATAACAACCTCACAAAGTGATTTTTATCCATATTAACAAAGAAAGCCCAGGCAAGGTTAACACTGAAAATTTCATTTAAGTATCCACTCACAGAAAGTTCATATTTAAGATTGATTAGCTTAAAGTTGTAAGATATTTTACCTAGATTGATGTTTCCCATTTCTCCACTTTCTGAGCATGCTAAGCGTTACATTGTGTTAGTTTGGAATGATTCACTTTGTGTCTATCTGATGGAAAACACAATTGCTTGTATTTTGGTTTTGGTGGTTGTTTTTTTTTTTTTTGCACTTAAATTAATCTGATACTATTGTCATATAAAAGTAATTTCTGTAAGGAGTGCGATGAGACAAAGAGTCTCAAGGACCAGATGCAGCATAGCGCATCCACTGAGCATTATGCCTAAACTGGTGAACCCAGGCCAGTATGCCATGCAGCAGAAAACACTTTTTCAGTCAGAGCAGTGCATGCCTATGCCAGCAGTAGTGGTGCTCAAGTCCAAGCTAAGGCTCATGAACAAACTGCGTTCACTTCTTGCTGAAATCTCACCCTGCAGGACCTTAGGTCAGCCCTGGATTCTGGAGGAATTGCTCTCAAGTGTGCTGACTGTTCTTTCCTTTGTGCCTTATGGACTCAAGCCTCTCTATTCATATATTGCCTTCAATTCATGAGCCTCTCATGCTGGTTCCCCAGCATGTTCCCTTTGAAGGCTATAGCAACTTCAGTCTTTCAGTATCATGAAGATGACAACACCAGCTCAGAAAAAAAATCATATTGTGCAGTACCTAATACTCCTAATAGTCCATCCATTCATGCCAAAATAAGATCAGAATGATGTAAATACTAATTTTTTCTATATATTGCAAAACAAAAAAAAATGTTTGTATTTCTTTTCAAGAAACTTTTGCTTCTGGGCTGAAGGTTGATTTTCAATCAAGGCTGAAGAATTTCATTGGGTTTATTATATAAATAATTCTTGGGAACCACAGTATTTTAAAATGTTATCATTCTATCATCTATCCTACAATAACAAATTATAATCATACACTAAGAAGAATGAGACTTGCTATCTTTAAATATCCCAGTATTAGCTCTCAGTTATCTAATCACCCAGAAAAATTGTTTATTGTTGTGCACCCTACCCTATCATTAAGATTAGCTCTTCAGTGACTTGCAAAGTCACAGAAGTGCAAAGTTAAAAATATAGTCAGAGGAAATAGATTTTTGATTTTACTTTTTTTAAAAAAGTGTTTTATAAGCCATTAACAACTATATATTATAGACTGTGGCCGTTTTTGTGTGTTTCAATTCTTTTTTTCATAATGAATTTGGTTATAGTCTATTATATGGAACCACAAAAAAAGAATACCTCATATCCAGGCAGTGGCGTAAGAGCTCTTTGATCATATGTATTTATTTAGTTGATGTAAGGGATATCGACAAAGAGGAGTAGCAGCAGCAATGGCCCCTTAACTCCTCTGTATCTTAAGGTCCACAGGCCAATGAGAGCTGTGGCAACTGATCATATGAGCTTAACTATATTTATCTTCTGCTTGACATATACAAGTCCATTTATCTAGAATGTTTATACCATTTTTTATATAGGCTTATGCATACAAGTTTATTTCAGCTAGCTAAACCATGTCTATACTATTATAGCTAAATATAAATGTAATCAGTTCATCTCAAAATGACCTTTAGTGTAATATGATGATCATTAAAAAGCTCCCAGGTGAAAATATGGAATTCAGAAATGATTTTTTGAGCTGAAATTAACAGATATTAACATTGACTGATTTCTTTCCAAATGCCCATGCACAAATTGAAATTTAGCTTTCATATTAATGCATTATTTTGGATAATGCTTTTGTTTTAAAATAAAGTTGCTATATTCTAGGTGTTTAAGATTCCCATGTAAATGTGACCATGCAAATAACACAGAGATGCAATAAAGAGAGATGAATGCTGACTGCACAAAGAGCTTTCAGACATCTGCTGTTTTCCTACGTTTTTTGATTTTCTGAAAAATAGCGGAGTTTGATTTCTTCCTTGGTTGTTTTATATTGTCACATATACATAATGTTTCCTTTGACCACTACAGTAAGAAAAGTAGCAAGAATTTGTCTCAAACCAAGATGGAATGGAGAACAGTGTTATGTGAAATTCACCTTATCTAGCTGGTTTCTTATGCTCCTACACTATTGAAGAACAAACAGATCCCTATAGTGTATTGTAATTGGCTTGGTCTTTTCCTACCATATCAAAGGCAGAAACCCATTTATTTAGTTTTATTGTGAATTGACGAAACTTGTTTCCAGGACTTAAGAACTATAGAGGAAAACAAAACAACAAAATAAACAAAATAACAACTATAACAAAACCCCATAAGAACATAGAGGTTTCAAGAGGGAGCTGTCCTCCAAAAAGAAAGGTACAAGGAACAATGAGCACTTACTTCACCTAAGCAAATACTGCAAGACTGTCAGGAAGAAAGAAATGTGCATGGACTGCTAAAATACACAGATTCAAGATAGAACTACTGTAGTTGTATTCCATCAAATGTGCTCACATAGCAAAGCTGGATTAACTAAATAAACAAATTACACTGCAGTCAAAGGCTTCTCTCTTCTCTATAAAAATGTGCAGTTATCTGAAATTAAGCATTTTAAAATTTATTTTCTTTCTTCAAACAGCTTTGATCAGTAGATGACTGGCAACCATTTTTCTAATTGTGGAAAATTTAAAGAAAATGTGAGAAGAACACACCTATAGTTCTCAAGTGGTAAAAATAGTAAGTGCACACAGGTTTACAGAATTATTCTTCAGGCTCTAGAGATAACAAGGCTAAAAAGCCAGCTAAAAATGAAGCAGAGTTCATTTAAATGTAGAATTTCTCATCCTGTTTATTCAAGGCTTGTTGACTTTGAATTTATATCCAGATGCACAAGATCCCAGGGAACAAAGTATGTCATCAGTTTCCTACTGCTTGTTGGCATCATGATTAAATGCAACTCATTTTGCAGAAGCTAGATTTCAAATGAGTGTAGCAGGTCAAACATTCCTCTCAAGGAATGACATGGCTCACTTGGTAGGTGAGTTAACAAGAAACTACTTGCTCTAATATAGGCAAAAAAAGTCACACATATTCAGTCAAAGACTTTTGTGTGCTTAGAACTTTTAGGAGATCATCTGGGAACCAGTGACTCCAAACAGGACTTTGGGCTCCATGATGGATAACTGCACACGTAAACAGAAGAGAGACTACTGAGGAAAACCAAAGGTTATATACCGTTGACTGTGTATCTGTCCAAGGAATGGAAAGTCTAAGCCCTTGTCTCATTTCAAGACTTTTAGGAGAATTGTGATCACCCAGAGATCAGGTTGTAGTCAAGAAACAGCAGAAGAAATGATAGTGAGAGCTGACTGTAGAACAGAGTGGCTTAGGTAACAACAAAAACTAAATTAGTCTACAAGTTAACCCTAGGCTGTCCAGAAACATGGTAATAACTTAAGTACATCCACTTTTAGTATACCTATTAAATCAGTTTTTTGCTAACAATTAGAGAGTAAGAGACGAGCTCTTCCTCTGGAAAAGTATTCTGGCACATTGTAGAATCTTGAGGACAGTCAGCCCTTAGAAGTCAGCCCCTTATAAAGATTTCTTAACATCTGAAAAACTAAGTGGACTTTATTCCCCAGACTCTTTTGGTTTTGTTATGATTACAAGGTTAATTTTTTGAGACAGTTGTATCACCCTGAACAATTTCTAGAATTCTATTGCTAATATTTTCGGTAAAGTAATTATAAAATCAGTTCTCTGCTAATATTTTGATTTCTCTGAATCAAAGATTTGGCCTTCTTTTGTTCTCAGTTCATGTCTTGGGTTCAATGTCGGTTTCTTGCTCTAAATGACCTTTCTAATGGGACTTAAATTTTTAAAGATATAAATTTAATTAAAGAGTGCACTACAAAAGTAGTATAACTATGAATTAAAAACTTCAGTTATTTTTCTTCTTATTGGGGATCTTTGCAGTAATTCTAAATTTTAGTCTCCACTTTTACAAGAACTGCTGTGGAGATAAAAAAAAATCAGCTCTCTAAAAATCACTCACAAGAAAGAAGCAAAAATTAACCTTTCTTCCCAATTCCTTCTTTGCATGAATACACCAGAGATGGGTCTCCACAGTTCTGAAAAATTTCCTGGCTTGCACAATTTCAGCTGACTTGAATGCTAAAATTTATCTATTGCTTTCTTCTCTCCAGTAACTTTAATTTGCAAAAGAGTTGACCTTGCCTGTAGTTTGGCTACAGCCCATTGCATTTGTGACACAGCCTATGTCCAGGATTTGCATAGGCTAATTGCATTCCCAGATCTCCACCCTCCCAGATATTCCTTCTCTGAAATTTGTCAAGACAAGCTTTTGCTCTGCTTCTGGATTTCTGTAATTTAGTAGCTACTTACAAATGTACCTGATTCCAAAATCTACATAATGTTTACATAATGATTTACCCTCTGAATCTGAAAGCAGTTGTGCTCCATATTAGATATTCTGGCTTGTGCATACTTCAGCCTGTCATGACGTCAAAGGGAGTTTCTGTTAGTAGCTAGGGAATTTTGAGGAGCTGTTGAAACTAAGGGAATTATCAAATTCCATTTAGTTCTTTGTCATCTGGTTACTTTTTCAGTGTTGTTTTAATCATCAATTTAATTTTTTCTATGCCTGATCGCTGAGTTTATAAAGAGTTTTGGTTTTTGGTTGTTGTTTTTGTTGTTGTTATTGAACTCTTCATATCTTTGAATATTCTTAGAACAGCTGACAGATTTGATCTATACTGGGACTACCTAGAGAGAAAAAAAAAACAAACAACAAAAAACAAAACACTTTTCCACCAGGTCTACAGCTATGGCTTGCTCAACAGTCCAATGCAAAAGAATTGTTACCACCTTAGTTCAGGATACTGAGGGAGGGAACCTACAGTTATGAATAGAAATTATTACGTTAGGAATTTCTACCAATGGACCCACAGAATAAATCTTAAAGCATTCTTTCATTCTTCCTATCCCTGATAACCTGAGGAGACTTTTTCTTTAAAATTAATAGTTTGCTTGGACAACAATTCAGGCATACCTTTGCCCATTTACTTTTCAAACCAGAAGCCAAAGACAGCAAGCTTTTGAAAAATCTTTTTGCAGATACCCTCCAGTGAAGATGTCATCAGCATAATACCACACTTCCTTTCTAAAGTGAGTTTATGCTATCTACATATGAATGTTACCTCCTTCAAACAGCAGTAACTCGAGTATTGTTTATATTTTACCTTAGGAGCATCTTAATGAGGTCATTTACATTCCTCGGCTATTACTTTCCAAGATATGAGGAGATGTTTTAACTATTTGTCTTTTTCCCTGTCTTTAAATGAGGTGTTTCATTTTCATGTGGTTCTTCTGATGCCTAAGGATTTAATGTGTTTTTGTAGATTTTAGAACCACATAAGTTACATAGATTCTTCTAAGTTGCACAAATCCTAAAGTCAGTTACTAAAACTCTTTTCCACAAGATTACAAGATTTCTCATGCCCTGCCAAGGCCATGGTGTTTGTGTGAAGCAACCTGTAGATAGCAAGAAGACAAAACATAACAAGGAGGCCTAGAAGGTCCTGGAAGATCTCCAGGGGGCTGTACTGAAAACTCCCTAGGGTGGGGCACAGAGGGAAATGAGAATTATGGTTGGTTGTTAATATCTCATATATAAACGACTAGAGAAGTTACAAAAGTTGTAATATTTCTGGTCACAAGGGGCAGACCTTCGGGTGTGAACCCTGGAAACTTCTAATAATGGGTAACCTGTATATCTTTCTCCATTAAAACTGGTTTTGAGTGTCTATTTTTTCACTGGAATAGGCAACACTTCCATGAGAGTTTCTAACAATACATCTGCTTCTACGGATTTTTTATTTCTGTTTAAAAATTGCTCAATTCCTTGTTTTACCAGCTGATCTGTCATCTATTTTAAGTAGAATACTTTGACATGAGCTTTTAAAATTTTCACCATTGAATGTTTCTTCCATTTAGTAATGTCACAAATACACTGCAACAAAAGAATAAATTTATAGAAGTGACTCACCAGAAGTGTGCTTATGAGCATCCTGTGTTGACAAGAATTGTATAAGTGAACTGCATTTCCAAGTACAACCTGAAAACAAAATAAGCATTCAACTGCAATGAAAATATTCAAGTGCAGGTGATGGAAAGCAATTCTGTGGTGAACTGAGCGTGGGACAGCTGAATATCACATGCTTCAAGTGCTTCCAGATGTATGGGTGAAATTGTGTGCTGTCAAATCCAGTATGTCTTTTCTTGAATGCAATAACTGGAATCACTATAAAACATTAGTTTTCAGGCACATCTGTGTGTTAAAGTAATGACTGAATGTACCAGTTCACTTCTCCATCTTTTATTTCATAGCAAAAACTTCATGGCTCTGTGGGTATTATGCTACACGGTGTGGTTTGGACCAGTCTGAAATGCAGAATGTTTGATGTTCATTAATATGTGTTCCACCCTGTGGCCTCAGCCTTGACAAACAGCATCTGGGCTAAGCTCCTCTTAAGCTTATCAGAAACACTGTCTGCTCCCAGAAACTTAATGCTGTCTGACAAGCTCCTGTTTTTTAATATACGGTCTTGGTAACTTGTTTTTTATTACCTGAATAGCAACCCAATAATATTTTTGCTATTGAACTTTCAAAGAAAGTTATCAAACCTGCCCATATATATACATACATATACATATATATACATATATATATACACATATATATATACACACACATATATATATTCTCTCTTCAAGAACTGTGCCTAAGACACTCTACACAGTAGCTGTCCCCAGTATCTCATGTCACTGTCACCCGTACAAACTTCTTCAGCTGCAGTCTCCCTCCAGCTTACATCACACACAAAAGTGCACCCCCAAACATTCACCCAAACTCTGCACACTCTGAGTTTCTCTGGTGCCAATCCCTGTGCCACAGCCCTGGTCCCACAGCAGGGCAGACACTCAGCCCTCCTGCTCCTTGGGGAGTCTTTACCCAGGGAAAACATCAAAAATGGAGTTTAATGATGAGGTAGGTGAGGCTGTGTTGTCTGTTGCAAACATGTCTGGGCACATGGACTGACAGGTCCCCACTCACATCCCGCAAGACCCTTTTATCCCCTTTTCCTCTCTTGCTTTTTGCTCCTCAAATCCTTTTGATGTCTCCGTTTCTTGCCTTTCACTCTTTATCTTAAACACCCACAATAACACAGCGCACTCCCTTACAAAAACTGCTGGTCTGTCATAAAGAGCTGCACCATGACACTTCTTGCTTCCTACTGGCATCTCACACCTGCCTCCATATTTTTCACACTCATGTCTCCCACTGTGCTGGTTTAAAGGCAAACCGGCAGGAGAAATGAACCCAACTCAAAAGAGATTATAAATTGGAGTTACAATTTAATAAAATTATTACAATAAATGCAATGATACAAGGAGAAATTGGTTTTAACCCACAAAACCCAGATGTATAACCCAGCACCCTGGGATATGAACAGAATGGTGTTCATTAACCCCTGTGCTGAGCCACACATGGTTCTCCTGAGTCCAAAGTAAAAGGAAAGGAGAAAAACCTGTTGGTGCAGATGATGGTCACAATCTGGTCGAGAGTAGTGGTTGCAGTCTGGTCAAGAGTGGTGGTCACAGTCCTGTCAGAGTTCTGGTTCTCCTCTGGATCCAAGTAATACTAGAAATCCTCAAACACCAATGCTTAGGTCAGATGGGAATGCCTAGTACCTCCCTCAGGGCCAGGAGTTTCACAATGAGAGTGAGTCATAGGGTATTTTTGGACTTCTTGATGGCCCATTAGTAGACATGACCCCTTAGGCTGGCTGTGAAGGTGCTAATGCCTTCCCAGAGGAGAGTTATCACATCTGAATCATTGCTGTGATAGCCCTCACAGGGTTCTCCAATACCCAGTTTGTAGCCTGAGGGGTCATGTGTGCCCTGGGCAGCTGCTGCAAATGACCAATTATTAACAGGTCATGAGAAATTATACACAGGTTGTAGAATACAGAGTTTTGGTTACACCCACACAGTAATTGCTGATCCTGGCTGTTCTAACTAGGACACCCACTTTCATACTCCTTTCCTTGGTGGCTACTTATAAGTGTTTTGCCTGAATATGAGAACATGCTGGGTAACCAAAGACAACATTTCCTCCATGTCAGAATTTTATACTGTGTGATTTTGGAGTTGTTGTAGCATTCCAATAGCAGGGACATAAATTCAAAGTGATCGTAAGAGATAAAATTCAAAGCTGCCCTTGCAGAGATGTAGGTGGGATGGATTGGTATAGTTCTTTAGGAGGCCACTGGTGCTTAAGGAATGTAAGCTTCTATGAAAAATTGCAAGGCTTCTTTCATTGATGGCATCACTGTGCACAATTATTCACTAGAGCTCCCTAATTCTCTGAAGTAATACTTGTCTGGTTCAGAGTATTTGAGCAACTGTTAGGATTAAAGAGCTAAGAGAGTAGTAAACTTCCTTTCACATGTTGATGGTACTTCTACAGGAAGAGCTTTCAATTTCTTATTCTTAAGGGCAAGAGAACAATAAATTTTATTATGCTAATGACTCTTCAATGTGAAAAACTAAGTCAAGTACTTAATCAAGACACTCGGGAGTAGTTCTTCCTTTTCCCTTTTGTGAGGAGAGCTGTTAACAAATAAGTTAGTATACCCAGAATTTCCAGGGGTCCCTCAAATTCTTGCTTGAAATTCTATACTTGACCAATGGCTCATAGTTGAGTGTTACTTCTTTTATTTTTCAATACCTTTACACTAGGCTTTTAAAACCTCTGATGTAAAACATCAGGGTAAGAGCTTAGCAAATGCTGATGAACTGTCAAATGAAGTAAATTAATCAAACCGTCAGTATCAACAATAACATGAAAACTGGGACAAGGTTTTTAACAAGTACCACTTGTACAGCTATCAAATCATTTTTCTTCATAGGCTCTGCACTTTAGTTTGAACATTTAAAATCTGGGTACCAGTCATAAATGGAACTGAAGGCTTAACAATTCTGTTAAAGAGTAATGAAGCTGATGAATAGGACTCATCCTCTGAGTACTGTAATCAGACAAATTATTCTATGATGAGAAAATGTCTTTAAGATTAAAGGAATGAGGAAAAGGAAGGATGTTAAGACTACAGATGTGAGGGGTCTTTGTCTATCAGCTAGGAAATGCTGGTGTCATCTGACAAGAGTGCTTAGATTGCAAATAGCACCTTAACAAGCTTTATGAGTGCTACAAGCATCGTGCATGGATCACATTATAGCAGAGATTGGTCATGAATGCTAAAGTAACTTGAAATGTGCTGAGTGTCTCTAAAATAGTATCATCTGCAGCAGAATTCACTGCTTCTCGCTGTTGAATTTGCTTTATTACAAATATTTGGTGAGTAATGGCAGAGAAGCATCCCACACAACAAGTTACCTCAGTTTCAGCACACTATATTGGAGACTGCAAATCTGATGACTCCCCTGTGGGTGAATTTTTGGCATCTATAAATTTTTGAAGTGAGAGGTGGACATGTTTCAGTGAGACAGCCTTAGGTTGTGCTCCGTAGAGTGGCATAACATTTTGTAGCTTTCACATATGTTAGATAAAGCATGTTAAAACAAACATTTTATTGACTTCTTCATTGGATTAAAATGCAATATCTTTGGGAGTAAGATTAAAATGTATAATCTTCCTCCCATAGTTCAGCCAACTGCTTCTGGCTACTATGAGTTTTCGAGGATTGGTAATGCAGTTAATGATTCAAAGTAATGTGGCCAATTAACATGCATTCCTTTGCAACGCTTGCACTTTCCAAAGGCTTTGTGCTCTACTGCTCTGCCTTCAGTAGATGGCAAATACATTTCCCTGTATTTCAGTGGTGTAAAGCCTTTGTTCTTGTAGTAGTTGGCAGTGACATGACCGTTAACAAAAGGACAAATGCTTTCACTGCAAGGTTTGCACAAATCAGAAAGCAATAACAAATGAACTATATATTCTGGAAAGATACAATAGAGGAAGTTAGAGGAGAGCATAGGGAAACCTATGTTCTACAGCACAAAAAAAACCCTACCAAAACCATAACTCTGTTACGCTGCAGATGTAGAAGTCGTTCTCAGAAATTGTGTGAGGGTAAAAACTTATTTCATTACTTAGCATAAGAAAAGAAAACAACTCAAATCTGAGTGAGCTACAAAACAAGAAAAACCAGTCATTAACAACTGAGTTACAGCCCAAGAGAAAGCTGTCTAAGCCTGGTAATTCAAAAGGAAACACATTTGGTCATGTAATGCAAGTGTTAAATAACTGAAAAAAATCCTCAATCACTATAAAAAATGTGTATTAAAACATCTCTCCTCACAATTCTCAAATTGTCTGGGAAAGACACTGTTGTAAAGATTTTGGCTTAGATCAAAACACACTGACTCCTAACTCACTAGTTTTTATGTATTTAGTGAAATTTGTGTTGCCTTTTTCTTTTTTTTAATCAAAGATATTATACAGACTTCTATTGAATAGAACTGAACAAATGATGAATTATAGCTCTCTATTAAAAGCAATACAGATTTGCTCTCTCAAGGACAGCTCCAAGTTCAAAACAGCTACATCAGAAACCACACAAAAGCCATCAAGGTGTAATGTCACCTTGTGAAAAAAAATCCAAAAAAGTTACTCTTTAACACCCTTTTATCTCATAGTAACCAATTTATAGGCTCATAAATTATAACTATACCTGATATATATATGATGAACAAACTGGGACACCGATCTGCTGAAAAGGGCATTGGTGTCTTAGCATATGGCAGGCTGAACATGATCCATCTGTGAGCTTTAGCAGAGAAGGGGGCCAACAGTATCCCAGGCTGTATGAGTGAAAGTGCAGCATTCCTTACTCAGCGTTCTAGATGCTACCTACAGCTATGGGTATCCCAACACAGCAAAGACACACACTGGGGGCCCCCACCATGGAGGGGGCTGGACTTACTGCTGTGCAGCACTTGTACAGCCTCAGCATTTGCACAGTGCCTCTCAATCCACTCACCAGTGAGAAGGCTTGGAATGCACAAGTTACTGGGAGGAGACAAAGCTGGGACAGCTGAGCCCAGCTGAGCAAAAGGATACCCCAAACCATATGGCCTCATGATCAGGAAGGAAGGAGGAAGGAAGTGGGCGATGTTTGGAGTGATGGTGTTTGTCTTCCCAAGAAACTGTTACATGTGATGGAGCCCAGCTTTCCTGGAGGTGGCAGAACACTTGCCTCCCCATGGGAAGTGGTGAATTAATTCCTTGTTTTACTTTGCATGTGTGCATGGCTTTTGCTTCACCTATGAAACTGTCTTTATCTCAATCTAAGAGTTTTCTAGTTTTCACTCTTTTTTATTCTCTCTCCCATCCCACTGGGTGAGGGAGTGAGCAAGCAACTGCATGGGGTTGAGCTGCCTCATGAGCTGCTGTACAATGAATTTAGGGTATTATATTCTGTAGAAGAATATTTCAGTAACACAGCCTATGTGCACAGTCCAGGCCAGGGAGAAAGGGAAAATGGGGCCCTTGTATTTTAGAATAGTGGCAAGAAGAACAGTAAACAATAAGAATGTGGCAGTTGTTAGGGAAACAGGTAAACACATTGATATAGAGGGCATAGTTTTCAGAAAAGTGCCAATCCAGCTGCGGGTGCAACCCAGCCATTGACCAATTATATTCCTGTACTATTGTTAAGTGTGTGTGCTATGTAAACAATAAATGGAGCAGTTAACCTTACCTCTGTGAGGAGTGTGTTCTGACTCTGGATCGTCAAAACTTGGATGAGTTCAGAGAAAACCGACACAGGCCTTTCTCCCGCTTTAATATTCTATTGCTTAATCCAGTTTCATTAATGAGTCTTCATGTACTCTTTCTCATTAACCAGCTTTCCCACAATAACTATAATTTAAAAGATCTATTTTTATTTCATACAAATGAGGTCTTTATAAAACAGCATATGTGAGAAATACCAAGTTATTTTGGTTCCTCAGAACAGTCTCTGGTCTCAATCACATTCAACACTTGCAACTTGCTGAGGTTTCTTATCCAATCCTGTGGTTAAAGGATTTTTTCTCGATAAAGCTGAGTCCTCTTTTCTTGAGGTTTTACAGTTTCTCTAGAGCTTAAACTTTTACTTTCCTACTAATGTCAGATGGAAACACCAATATATACAGGTAACATGATCCAGGAGAAAAAACAACAGGTAATCTGACTTTTATCCAGAAATACCTGTGTAGAAAAATAAAACTTAGACAATGGAGGATATTTCTTTCAATAGATAAATATTTCATATAATGTACTAAGATTTACAGTCAGATAAAATTTGACTACATTTAAAATTTACAGGCAATTTTTAATGATCAAAGTAAGTAGCCACTGGAACTAAATAAAAATATTATGATAGGGGTTTTTTCCCTCAAATGAAGGATGATTTGATTTTATTTTTTTAAATATTTAAGTCCTAGTTTAAAAAAGATTTAAATGTGGAAGTCTTACATTTTGCATTATGCTGAAAACCTTACAATCTGGGAACCTATGTGCTTGGAACTACATTTTGTTCTTTAATTGCAGTATGTCCTCATAACAAGTCTATATGTCATTAACCATATCCCTGGAGAGATATCAGCATCTCTGTATCTGTGAACCACTGTCTTCTAAACAGAAAAGAAACTGCACTTTTACAGACACTTGTCACGGTCACTGAAAAAGTGCTTTATCATGTACCCTTCTTCAAACTCCTTCAGAGGTTTGGCAAGACAGCTGCATTCTTTGCAGTCAAGGGACAAATGCCTGTTAAGTTAATGAAGAAATATAGTTGCTTTTCCCGCTGTGATATCTACAAATTTTGGATTTCAACTATGTACTGACAAAGGGCATTGAACAGTGCTTGTCTCCTTATGCTGAATGAAGAACATCACTAAAGTAGGAGAGTTGCTCTGTCATTACCATAAAAACAGTTACCTGGGTTGAGCAGTTTGTACTGGGACAGTTCAGTCAAATTGGTTGGAGGAATCACATCCATTTTCTGAACAACATATTACTATGTGCCTTGAGAGAGAAATCATGTCCACCCCTTTTCAGCTCTCCTCTGAGAGGAGATGCCTGTCTACAGCCTTCTCATTTTCTGAGGTCAACAGATGGAGCCACCAGCACTCTCATGGGAAGACACTCCCACCCCTTTCAGACCCTCTTCTCAGCATATCCTTTTGCCTCTTGATCCCTTTTCTCTGTTCCCATTGCAAATACCTTCTGAACCTGTCAAAGACGTAAGACCTCTGGTTTAAACATTTTCTAGATCATATTTTGAGATGACATTGTCTGATCCAGTAGCTTTTGATATTTTTGTAGTAAGGTCTAATAGAGTCAGAGTGTTGTGGGTTTCTGTTTGGGTGATTGACTATGTTTTTTCTTTTTAAGTAGGAACTACTGGAGAAACAGACCAAGTAGGTTGATAGGTGGGAGATTTGTTTTTAACAACTTCCCTTTCTTGTCTTTTATATCTTAGTTAGGTAGTCCTCTTATTCTTCCTCTAATTAATTGCCCTGCTTCTTTTTTTCCTTCACCCACTTCCTTCTAAGAAACAGACAATAATAGTAAATTATAAAAGAGCTTTCAGTTTTATTTGAGTTGGTTTGGTCTTTATTTTAATTATTTTCAACAATTTTGTTGAATATAATTAAGGGAGAAAAACTTATACTGTAACTAAAAGAAAAATAAATTTTATTGTTACTATACAATTAATCTTCCAACTTGCTCTGAAATACGGAAAGGCTTGAGATACAGTACCAGGCAACAGTCAGAGTATTTTAAATAGCAAATGATGCAAACACAGTAGGATGTCATTGCCATAGAGATAAGGTCAAAGGTTCCAAGGGATGCCAAACAAGCAATAAAAAAGAAGTAAATTGCAAAACACCATAATACTGATCAATCAAAAATACTGGAGAAAAAGAATAGTTGCAAACATGAAAATGACTTGATAGAAAATTAAAGATGAAAATGGAAAAAAATAAACTTTTAACTGAAGAAAAGGCAAGCAGGCAAGTTCTGAATACAAAATAAAAATAATATTATTGCTATTGTTGAAGATCTGATGTTAGGTAAACACATGCTTTCAGTGCCAGAAATAGGAAGATGAGGATGTTTGCATTCCATTCCCACTCTGAGCGCCACTGGTAAATCAGATAAAATGTCTGGTTCAGTACCTAAAAATTAAAGTAGCAACAGGAAAAGGTTGATAAGTCAAAAATCTTAAATTAACAGATTTGTAGTTACTTGGTAAATCTTGCTCATTTTGATGAGTCCTTCCATGTCCTGTAAACCAACTGTTAGACCAATTTATGATCAATGTTAAAAATTGCTAATGGTGTTTTAATTAAATCTGCATGTTAAATAAATAGTCTTTTCCTGTGCAGAATGAGCATTTTATTTTTAATGAAAAATTCCCTCTTTCTCTTGCAGAAAGTACTGCTATCATCTCCCATTGTTTGCGCCATTATCACAGAGTAATTAAATTCAAAGGCATGAAAAATGAACATGCTGCTTATGCATGGAAATTTCATTTAGCTAGATGTTCTTAATGTTCTGAAATAATTTTATGAGAACCTGCAAGGGTGTGTGGTTAGTCATTTGCTTTTGTCTTGAATTAAATCTGAGTTTTAAGGTAATCATACAAAATATTTGTTGTTGTTGGGTTTGGTTGGGTTTTTTTGTTGTTGTTGTTGTTTTAGGTAAACCTGTATGGATCTGAAATACAATTTGCATTCAGTGGCAGCAATTTTTAATGCATATTATTCAATCTGAAAAAATCAATTATTATGTTTTTGGAAAGGGATTTGGGCTTCCAAATATTACGCAATATACAAAATATTGAAACTTGATGTAAGACTATCTCCTGATTGCTGTCAGGGTGTCACAAATATGGGTTGAGTATATCGGGTTCCATGTGGTTTCCCCAAGGTCATGATAAATAATTCTGTGTAGTTTATAATTTAAGCAAAAGTTGGCAAGATAATTTCTACTATGCAGCTTACATAAATAAGACTCATAATTATGCTTTCTCAGTCCTCACAGTAAGTTCATCATAGAAGGTTTATTCAGGTTTTTCTTGTTCCTCCCTACCTGGCCTCAGCCTGGATGTTCTTTTCATTAAAACCCATCACACGTTTCAGCTGCAGACCACTTTGTGCCCATGACTTCTGTGTTTGTACAGTCCATTATTTCTTTGAGCTTCTAGCTTTTCCAGATATTAGTATTTAATACCAATTTGTTTTGTTTAAAATAAGAATTTTTATCATTATTTTTGAAATAATCTCATAGCAGAGATGCTGCATCCCTCTGATCTTTGTAGGTTTCCACTAGACCAGCTCCAACAGGTACATGTCTTTCCTGTGATAAGGATCTCAGGGCTGGCCTCTAGGTGAGGTCTCACAAGAGCAAAGTAGGGGACAGAATCACGTCTCTCAATCTGCTGGCCACACTCAGACACAGCTGGCATTCAGAGGTGCAAGGAAATATTGATGAATCATGTTGATCTTATCAACCAGCACTCTGAAGACCTTCTCCTCAGGGTGGCTCTGAATCGATTCTCCACCCAGCCTGTATTTGTGCTTGGAATTTCACCAACCCAGCTGCAGGACCTTGCACTTGGCGAGGATGAAGGACGAAGGCAGTAATCTCATACAAACAAAACCCCATAACATTCATGCAGTGCAGAAGAGATGCTTACCTGCACACCTCACATATATCATAGTCATAGAGAGACATTTAGCTGGGGTAATAGTAAATGATTTTTCATACCCACTGGATTTACTTTTAAGAGATGATTGAATTTTCTCCATACATAAGGATGATTTTGATAAATTTAAAATCAAAAATACTGAATAAACCTCTGAAGAATTTGCATATTGAGAATGTATTCCCATTGCATTCAATTTTAAGCGTAAGATTAACAACAGTTAATTTAAGTTACTTCTACGGTACCCATGCCCACTGTCTTCAGTTCAGTATTCATCTGAGTTAATTTTCTCTTGAGTAATATTTATAAAATCAACCTTGAGGGCTTTTTTTGTTTGTTTGGTTTGTTTTGTTTTGTTTTGTTTGTTTGTTTGTTTGTTTTTAAAAAGTTATGTGTTTCTATAAATTTACAGATTTATGAATCTCTGTTGTCTAAGCTTTTCTTTTTTTTCTTTCTGGAGCATACGTACAAGTCTAGTCTCCACTGGTAAGATTCTTTCCATAGTCAGTTCTTGTTTCAGGATCTCTGCTTCAAGAACAGTTTTGGTTGTTTGGTTTTTTTTTTCCAAAATTCTGTCAAGTTTAGTCATAAGCAAGAATTTGAATGGATTTTAGCATGTTTCATTGCAGGTTTTCTCTCAAATGGGATAAAGATCCCATTCTCTATTTCCATCTTTCTTGTGCTTCCATGGAGAAAAGTAAACCAATGCCAAACAAATATACAAATAAAGACTATTTTTTATCAGATTAAAATATATGGCAAACTCATGTGTCAGAAATACTGAGAAATATATGCAGTTTGCTCACAACTGGGGTGAAGGGAGTTGTTGACATCTGTTGTAAAGGACATATGCACCACTTTTGGGGCTCAGAACACAAATTGCAATAGAGGTCTTTCAAAAAGCTAGATGGTGCTGGAAGCATGTACAGTAGGACTATTAGGTTCATTTTAAGCATTCTCAACAAGAAATATATGCCTAATGTCAAAGGGCACTTCACTGAGGATTAGAAGGAGATGGTAAATGGACTTTAATAAAAGAAAAAAGAATTAGGAAGATTAGTGAGCAGAAGAAAAAAATGGAAAGACGTGATAAAAGATTCATAGATTTAAAATATATAATTATTATGCACATCTCATATATCAAGCAGATTCAAAATCAAAATTAATTATTCTCCCAGCCTACTGTAGATATAGGGTGAAGTAACTGGTAAAAATACATCAAGAAATGAAGTCTTGCAGTACCAAATACTAATCACTGAAAGAGTTTTAATGAAAAGGTCATGAAATTTCTGTCATTTTATGGGGTTTTTGGTTTGTTTTGCTTTTCATAAAAGGATGTGCAATTACATATCAAGAATGTTCCAGATATGGTTACTGCTGATCTTAATTTGAATGAGGTAGGGGACCTCTTACAGTTCCTTCCAGTCTGTGTTCTACAATTTCATGAACTCTTTAGTGAAAACTGAAATAAACTACTAATGTTGATTTTCTGCCATATGTCATCTTTACTGACTCCAAGCCACTTATTGCACTGACTGCTTTTTCTTCCAATATAGTTTTTTTGTTTGTTCCAGTAACTTTCCTTCCAAGACCTAACTCAACCTTCCACTTGAAAATTTTTATTTTAAGCTTATGTTGGAAAGGCACTTTTTTTTTTTTTAATATGTGTTAGTCCCTCATATTAGTATGCTAACCTATGTTTTTACCTCCAATGTCTTTCAGGTGATGTTTATTTATTAAGTTTCATTACCTTTCCCTATGAAGAATTCCTTTTTCTATGTCTTAGAGATAAAACAAATATCAAAGATAGGATAAAATGTCTAAAAATCAAGCAAAAATATTTAACAGAATTTACTTATTGCTTAACATAGACTCTCTTTGGCTTCTGACAGCTTTTGATACTATTTTTCTTTTGGGGGAAGGGTGGAGGAATTTTCAAGATTCATAGACTCATAGAATATATTGGGTTGGAGGGGATCCGTAAAGGTCACGTATTTCAAACCCCCCTTGCAATGTCCAGGGACATCTTTGACTCAGTCAGACTGCTCAGAACCCTGTTCAAGCTGCACTTGAAAATGTTTAGAGGGATGTGGCATCTACCACCTTTTTGGGCAACATGTTGCAACGTTTCACCCTCTCATTGCAGAAAGTTTCTTCCCTAGAGCTAGTCTGAATCTACCATTTTTTTTTAAACTGCTACCCCTTGTACTACCATAATATGCTCTACTTAAAAATTTTGTCTCCATCTCTAAAAAAAGCCCACTTTAAGTAACACAAGGCAGCAATAAGTTCTCCTCAAAGACTTCTCTCTTCCAGACTGAGCAATGCCAACTGTCTCAGCCTGTCTTCATATGAGAGGTGCTCTAATCATTTTTGTGGCCCTCCTCTGGATCTGGTGCAACAGGTTCGTGTCTTCATATATTGAGAGCCCCAGAGCTGGATGCAGCTGGAGTGTCTCAGGAGTAAAGCAGAGAGGGAGAACCACATCCCTTGACCTACTGGTCACACTGCTTTGGATGCAGCTCAGGATATGGTTTGGGTCTCACCAGAGCAGATTTCCAGAATGAAGGAATATTATATGGAGATGTGTACAGTGTCACTTACATGCTGACATTTCACATTAATTAATTCCTATAGTCCTGGCTTAATTCACCATTTCTTTCACGGCAATTCCAGAACCACCTCACTCATAGAAAAGAGGAGAATGTCTGTTTTCAAGATTTCTTTTTTCTTGGCCTACGTAAATCATGTAGTTTAACAAGGAATGCTTGTTGCATGCTGACGTGTTAGTTTCATCATCGCGTTAGACAAACAAATAGGAAAAGCGTAGCTAAGTATTCCGTGTCTTTATCTGTTGTTAAGTCTTTGTCCTACAAGAGTTATGGTTTCCTTCACTGAAGTCAGGCAAGATGTTCCTAACGCAAGTAATACTGAATTCTGGAGATATGGAAGCTTTTTATGATCGCATTCAAAAGGCATTAGGACAAAAATGTTTTAAATATATATATATATATATTAATGATTTTACCTAAAGCTCTTGACTTTATTAAATTAATGTGTAGCTTTTGTTAATTATCTGTTGAATCTGCTTTAAGGATATCATTGTCTTTAATTGATTAAACATCATATCCAGTAGAAAAAGGCAGTCTGTAGAATTCTAGACTTGATGTCTGAAGTAGAAAAACACCCAGTAAATCTTGGCACTGATGATAACTCAATTGCCTAAAGTGTATCTGTTTACCATTGATTTCCCATACTAAAGCTCTGGGACTGCATGAATGAAATAGAATTTGTGACAACTAAAAGGTCTAAGAAAACTGAGTTGCTTTAGGACACTAATGATTTTCAAGAAAGTAAGCACTAATAACATTATTTCTTTTAATGTAACTCAGAAATAAATATTCAACATTCTAGAGGAAAAAAAATTGTCTTCAGTATTAACAAATCTCCTGTAAGTTTTGAATACACTGATATATATATGGGCAGATGCTAAACTGATTTTTTTATTAAGAGATTATGCAATAGTTTTATTTTTTGAGATTACACTCATACCATAATGGCAGAGTATACTGTAGGAGAGTTCTTGTAAGTAAAAAAAAATAAACAAAAAATAATATACCATAAGACTTTTTGAATGATTATAAGAGAATATTAAGTTCAGCAAAACAACTAAACCATATACATATTTCATTAAATTATTCTGACTCAGCATTTGTAGAGTCAGCTGAAAGAAACTGCATACTGTCTTTATTATATCTTCCTAATATTTGCAAATTTAAAATGTTTTTCACTAGAACTTTATCAAAAAGCTAAAGGTATAATTCTGTGTATATCTGATTAATTTTATCCTCAGTTGCATCTTCTGTCAATGCACAATNTATATATATGGGCAGATGCTAAACTGATTTTTTTATTAAGAGATTATGCAATAGTTTTATTTTTTGAGATTACACTCATACCATAATGGCAGAGTATACTGTAGGAGAGTTCTTGTAAGTAAAAAAAAATAAACAAAAAATAATATACCATAAGACTTTTTGAATGATTATAAGAGAATATTAAGTTCAGCAAAACAACTAAACCATATACATATTTCATTAAATTATTCTGACTCAGCATTTGTAGAGTCAGCTGAAAGAAACTGCATANCAGCATTTGTAGAGTCAGCTGAAAGAAACTGCATACTTTATTATATCTTCCTAATATTGGCAAATTTAAAATGCTTTTCACTAGAACTTTATCACAAAGCTAAAGGTATAATTCTGTGTATATCTGATTAATTTTATCCTCAGTTGCATCTTCTGTCGATGCACAACATAATTTTCTCATCATCAAAGCCCAGACTTGGGATATCACAATTTAGGTAACAAAACCCCAAACAAAGCAGCAACATAATTTTGCCTGTCTTCATCTTTGTGCGTAATGTCATCTCTATGACAAATATAAACATATATGCTTTTCATACTACTTCCAGATAAAGGAAGAGATTATTCTGTAGTAAGAAGAGAAACATTCATTTCTAAAATATCATATATTAATGTGCTATTTACAGGGGGAAAATCTATTATCAAAAACATTTGAGGACAGAAGTTAAGGAAACATTTTAGTGGTATGGTCCAGTAAGTTTGGTTGGTTGGTTCTTTTGGTGTTTTTTTTTTTTAAATATTTGACTAATAAATTATTACTATACAAACAATTTACCAGATAAATGTTATTATCTCTATCTTTGAGAATTTACGACAGACATGACTTTTACTTTTCGGGGTTTGTTTCCATGTATTATTTTTCTGCATTAAATACGTATTTTTAAGGGCAATAAAAGTCTTGTATGTAGCTGTAGGCCTTTACTGTTTCATGTTAACAAGACTCTGTATAAATTCTTACTAGTTTTATATGTAGATATCAAGACATCTTTACATTGCATTTAAAATAGAAAAAGTTTAAAATATTTTTTCTCTAATATATTTTTTTCTAGGTGACAGAAGTTTCTTTTTTCAATATTTTGCAATGCAAGTGTTGAAAGACATAAAATCAAGGTGGAAATCACAGTCCTGCTGGGGACAAGGCCTTCCAAAAATATACATGAGGTCCTACAGCCCATCATTAAAATGTCAAATACATCAACCAGAAACTCCACCACAGAAGTTGGGATATAGTGATTTTCTGCATCAGAAAAAAAAAAAAGGCGCTGAGGTTCTGTGTCTGCACTGTTTAATACACTGCATATTTGTACTGTTGGAACAGTTTGATGTCTCTGTGCACACAACCTGTGTGTATGCTCCACAGCCAAAACAGGCCAGTCCGGTTAGGTGAACAACAGAGACAATAAAGCCATGGTCACAGTGAGGCAGTGGAATTCTCTCATGCCTTTCCATTACTTTATATATCGTGTGTCAAATCTGTCCCTAAGAGGAGGCAGGCAGTAATATTATAGTATGACTCTTCTAAATACTTTAGTAAAGAGACCTTAATTTTATAAAAAATAAAAATCACAAAAAAACCCAACCAAAAAACAAACCAAAAAAACAAACCAAACCCAAACCACCATATTGTCATTTTATTCTCTCACTCAGCAATAGCAAAATAATCGGAAAAGGAAAATTCAGTTAAAATTAAGTAGTGAGGAAAGAGTTTGATATCAAAGGAACTTGCTCACCACAAGATGCAGGAAACATTTGCTTTAGCAAATGTGGGAATTTCTTTCAACCAGAAGATCAAGACTATGCAGGATGATGGCTACCCAGACTGTCATGAGCTCTACCATGGAAGTGAGTACTTAAGACACAAAGAGGGAAATCTGAAGTGGTAAATAGCATTTTGAGAGGACGTGAACTGAGACAATTTCAGTCTCTTAGAGGGTCTTGAATCTGGGAGTCTTATGTTGCTAAGTAGAGGTAACATCTGCATGAAAACATCATGAGAGAGGATGGGGGTAGACTCCAATACTGAATTCTTTTGCAGCACTCATTTATTTGTCAGTCTTCTAAATTCGTAAAGCTTACTCACTGTACAAATGAGAAAGCAGTTTGTTATTAGATGGGATTATGGATATGTATATCTAACAGACCTACTAATTTCTGTTTTCCACAGAACTTGTGTCTATTGCTGTTCCTTTGAGGCTTCCAGCCTGAAGGTTTATCTTAAAATGAGATAGCACTGATGGTATAATGAGCTGGAGGAAAAGAAGGTTAATATTATAATCTTTCAGGAGAAACTAAATCAACAGCAATTTTCTGCTTATGCAAAGAAAAAACTGTGTATAAATCAGGACAGCCACCTTCATAATTTTGTTTTGTATGATGTGAGTGAGAAAGTTAGAGTTCTTAACTGACTGAAGGAGTCATATTAGTTCTCTATGTTACTTTACATATATTAAAGTAAAAAAGCTACTGTAAAATGGCACAGTTCAAGGGAAGGGAATAGAATGAGTTAGCAATATAAGGAGGAGGGTGAGACATTACTTCTGGTGCCCCTGAGGTAAGTTAAGGCAATAAGAATCTGGCAACAAATCAGAACAACAGGCCAGATTAGTAAATACTGTGCCTCCCTGCTTATTAGAATAAAATTTGACAATAGTGAAAGCAGATCTCTGTGGGAAGGGGGGAAACAGCAAGTCAGTTGCAACGTTTCATTCCCAGTGGAAGAGACTGTACATTGTTATAGATGTGGTTGTACTCTGAGAGTATACCTTGCTAGATTTTTCTTTTGCTGCTTTATTGAACTAATCTTTAGTAAGCTTTCAATTAACAACTGTGAGGCATAAAACTTTAGTTAATTTAACATTTTGTTTTAATTTTTTGCAGATCCATGACGAGAGGTCTAATGCCGTTCAGTTCAAATGTATTCTATGTTTCTGCCACTTGCTCGTTTCCAGAAAGCTACAGTGGCACCAATTATATGCTCATCTTTTAAGACTTTCTTGAATCCTTTATCAACATTTCCATTATTTTGGCTAGAGATGTAGTGCAGAGTTAATGGTCTATAGTTAGTTCACTCACTTACAGAAGCACAGAATCAGGGGATGGCCTAGGCTGGAAGGCACCTCTGCTGTTTGACTTGACCCACCACCTCCTGAGAGCACGGTCATCTTGAGCAGGTTGCTCAAGGCCAGATCCACTCAAGTGTATATTATCTCTAAGGAGAAAGCCTTCATAATGTCCTGGTAACCTGTTCTAGTGTTTGACCACTCTCATAGTTTAAAAAAAAAAAAAAAAAAAAA
>VWZD01004568.1:74493-95811 GCA_013396695.1 Sakesphorus luctuosus | reverse complement strand
AAAAAAAAAAGACAAAAAACCCCTCACAACAACAACTACAACAAAACAAATCAAACAAACAAACCACCACCACAATAAAACAAACAAACAAACCCACAAATCAAAAGCAAACCAAAACAAACTTTCACAGGTTTCTGTTGTTTATTACAAGGTCTGTGACATTGAATTTCCTAGAAAACAATGGACAAGTAGAGGGAGCTCTGTGACAAATCTGGAAAAGCATTGTCAATGAAAAGGCTGATGTTATCAGGAAGAAATAAATGGCTATTACACAATCTAAATAATTTGTCTTAATTTTTCAGGCAATAGAGAATACTGGCTTCAAGACTTATTTGACTTAAGATTTAAATCATTGGAAACTAGACAGCAGAAAATCAAGAAAAAGAAATAGTCAAGAAGACCTTAGAATAGTAATCAAGTACAAAATAGGAAGATGCACCTCAGCTGTACATGGTGAGATTCTGAAATACATTGTGTTTTTATTCCAATGTCTGTTTCAGAAAGATGAGAATATGTACCTAAAGCAATATGCAGTATATTAGACTTTCGTTTTAAAAATGGATTCCTAAAGTTTAGTTCCTGGCTGATTTTTTCTGCAGTTACCAAGAAACATCTTGGAAAATAAATTAAGTATGGTTTGTAAATTTTGTACCCATGTATGTACAAGTAATGTAAAATGTCAAGGTACTTTATTGGTTTTCATATATTTTTTTCTATATTTAAGAACCTTTATCAGTATAGCAAAACATAGAGCTATTTCTTTCCCATGGGGTCTGAGAATATAATGACAAAAGAGTTTTTCCATTGATGTAGAATAAATCAATTTTCCAAATGCCAATTTCAAAAATTGTTAAATTTTCTCCTGTATTTTGTTGTTTGTTTTCTGGGGTTTGTGTTTTTGGGGTTTTTTTATTGTTTGTTTGTTTTGTTTTTGTTTTCTTGTGTGTGTGTGTGTGTGTGTGTGTGTGTGTGTGTGTGTGTGTGTGTGTGTGGTGACATTTACAGAATAGAATTTTATTCATTGTATAAGTTTTATTCAGGTTCAGTCCCTGGTTTTATCATAATACCTAATCAGAGTAGCAGAAGAGTAGACTTATCATCAGCCATGTAATTTGATATAAGTAGAGAAAGCTGTAAAATCCTGTTCAGCTGGTTTGTATTCAGTTAGATACCCTCACCTGCAGTCTTATCTGATGTAAATGCTAACCCAATTATACCTTTGACTAAATTAAAACTGACTAAGTAGCTCAAAAAGTGGTACTAAGTAGATGTGACTATTGCCTGATTTCTAAAGCGTATCAGAGAAAATTGGATAGTCCTTTCAATTTTTCACCTTACTACAATGCATAAATAAATTCTACAAAAGGAATACTAATTTCCTGCAGTCCACCCTTAGCAGAATGTTAGTTAGGGTTCCTTTGATTTTAGTACATAAAAATGTACTAAAATTGACATTCTGAAAAAGAAAATATATCCTTTTAGATAAATTAGGCTGACTCTTTGCCTGTACGTTTAAATTACTCTTGATTTTCTATCTAACTGCACAGGGTAGGATTTTCCAAAGCTTGCAAAGAAGACTAACATTTGGAGCAACAAAGATTAGGGATAAGTGTCAAAAAAGCTGAAAAATATAGAAGTTGATAAATTGGCAATTTTTAGAAGGTAGTATTGGACCACTATTTGATGGGAATAATGGAACAGTGATTAACTGTCATTGTTGTGTTAAACATATGGTTATAATTTAAAACACTGCAGTTCATTTCAGTGGAGCTTATTCTGTTGAAAAAATGGCATATGAGGATCTGGTCCCTCATATTTAAGGTTAATATGGGTTAAATTATTTATTCTTGTTATTTAGTTGGTTTATTCCTTATAGTTTACTTGGAGCTTGGTGCCTTGTGCTTATGGTGAAGTTCTAAAAATAACCCATGGCACAAGAGACGAAGAAAGAAAAGAAGGCATTGGAGGGAAAGTAGGAGAAGAACAAAATCATAATCTCAGAAACGTTACCAGAAACTATGGGAAAAGCTCTTGACAGTCCTACACACATTAAAAAAACAAAACAAGCCAAAACAAAACCAAACACACACACACACACAAACCCAACAAGAACCCCAAACAAAGAAAACCTCACAAAACAAAAACAAACAACAAAACATCCTCCAAACAAACGAAAAACTCAACACATCAACCAACAAAAAAAGCCACATGTCATGGTTTCAAGTTATGGCTTCTTTAGCCACCATGGTATCTAAGGAAATTACACAAGTATTCCACACTTGTTTTCCACGTGGTGGGGGAGGAGTTTCCGGGCTGTGTGCTTCTATCGGGGGAGCTGGTGGAGCAGAGAGTGAGCCTGGCTGGTTTCTCCTGCGGCTGTGAGTTCTCCTGGCCTGGGTGAGATTGTTTTTGTTTGTTCTCTTTTCCTGAAGTCTTTAATTGTATTTAGTTTAAGTTTAAGTTAGTTTTCTCCACATTTCGGGGGGTTTTTCCCTTTCCCTTTTCCCTTCTTTTCCCCTGGGGGAAGTGGGGGCACCCTACGTCCTGTACATACAGTGTGACTGTGAATATCAAATAATATAGTTTTTTTAATTTATTCAATTCGGTTTCTGTTGCATTTCGTTTCTTTCCAGTTTTTTCCCTTTGCTGGGACGGCTTTGGAAGAAGGGAGGGAGCATACAGTCCAGGGCTGGCATACAGTTAAGCCAAACCTGCGACACCACACAAAAACACCCCAAACATTTTTTACAAAAATGAGTGCTTTGCAGAGTGTAAGTTAAATGTGCCCAGGTTAGTTGGGATCTAGTTCACTCTGCTTTGGAAATTTCTTAGATATTTCTGTTTTTAGAAGCTATTCCCAAAGGTATTTTACAATCTCAGTATACATAAACAGTAATTAGGAAAAGTACAACACTGTCCAAATTCAGGCTGTTCCATCCTTCTCTCAGTAGGGACTACGAGTAAGCATAAAGCAATATGATTAAGAATTCATTTGTTTAATGGTTCAGTGGGAGCTGAAATGATTAAGCTCTTTTATCATGTTTCTATTCCTATGTATATTTTAAAAATGCTTCTGCTAGGGAATACTAGCAACAAAACAAAAGGGAAGCAAGCTCTTCTTCAAAGTGAGGCGAATATTTACTTACCTACTCTATACATATGTTTCCATTTGATAAATGCTGCTTAAACCAAGAGAAATCGTAGGCTGCAGAAATGTCTCTGTGCAGCACAGAAAAGAGAGACTGAAAAGGCAGTTTTCAAGTCCTTATCTGCAAAGGGAAAGAGATGATTGCCTTAACCTTTGTTGCCAGTATGAGACCTACTTAATGTTCATAAGGCTCAAAAGGACTTATGAAGTGGTGGAAGGCTGAGCTAGACAGGCTGCCCAGGCTCAGTGGCACACTGCTGCTCGCTGTGCAGTCTCAAAAGATCTCTCCTTGCCTATGGCAATTCACATTCAGAAGGCATGGCAAACACTAATGTGTAAACTCAGATAAAGTTATCAGTCATCAATCTCTTTTTCATCGAAATATTGTCATATCAAAAAGAAGAGAAACCTAGGTTTCCCTGCCCTGACTCTGTGATCAGGCTGGCTGTGATTACTACTTGATCACCCAAAGAGCTTCACCAAGAATCCATCAGGCTCTTCAGAATAGAGTGAACTACTTTGACTTGGCTTGAAGTATATTACTTTATTTTATTCTCAATAAACCACCAGATGACAACATAATACAATACAAATTGAACAGAATGTACCCCAATTTTCCACTTCAGTTTGTAAAGATTTCACAATTTCTTTTCTGTCATTATATCCATGTATATGAATTTTGACTCAGAATTTCTTTGCGTATTCTGAATTCTAATATATATCTTCTATACACTAGCAAACTGACTTGCTGTTTTGCAGATTTTTACTTTTATGCCTTATCTGGTATGCCTATATTTTTTGGAAATACACAATTTCTGCAATATATTTAGACTCTAGCTTTGCAATATTGCACATGCAATGTTAAAAAAAAATTAGCAAGATTGGAGACCTATTTAATACCTGTATAGTTTGGGAATAACTCTCAATTTTGAAACAATGATTCCAAGGGTTTTTATAGGTACCAAATGTCAAACTCTAGGAATATAGAAACAAGGAGAAAAGTGTGTGTTTTATAAAAGTGATCATTCATAAAATGTAGTTTCTCATATAATTTTTACTACTGCTTTCTATGTCAAAGAATTCCATTCCTTTTAACCTATGAATTGAATGCTGCTGCCATGACATCAGCAAATATATATTCCCTGGGCATTATATGTTAATAACTCAGTATATGCTATTTTGGGAAAAAGATGCAACACTTGTTTATGTGAATGCCTGATCTAAAGAGGGAATCAGCAGTACTACATGCTCTGGAATACTAGCTCAAATATCTTCCCTCCAAGGCTTTCCACATATTGAAAATATGAATTAGCTCTTAGAAGTTTTCATGACACATAGAGATAAAAGCTGGCCCATGAAACTATGAAAAAAGAATTAGAAAATTAGGATAAGAAATTAGAAATTGGAATGAGAAAAGAAGAAAATCACCTCACACCTGTGAACATTTTGTCTCTTTCAATATATCTTCTGTTCTAGTCCGATTCACATAAAATATGCATAGCACTTTTATAGACCTTATCTTTGTAGTTTATTACATGTAGAAAATTTAAAGGTGTGAGTAAGCACTTTTTCATTTTCTGTATCTTTGAATATAAGCCCTTTTCATTTACTTTCTCTGGTGTTAGGGAGTGGGGAGATGTGACACTCATGCTTCTTGAAATGTATCTTCATACTCTTTGGAGCTTTCTGAGTGAATTCACCACTCAGGAAAAAAAAAACAAAAACAAAAAAAAAACCCCAAAAAAAAGAATGGCTTGAGGCAACTCATCACTGGAGGTAACCTACCTAAGTGGATACCTTCAAAAAGTTATAAAGTTGTGTTTCATATATTTCTCTGGCTCCATTAAGACATATAGGGATTGCAAGAGTTACATTTCTGTAATCAGTTGGGAAACATCTGTGGTGAAGATTCAAAATGTCACACAGCAATGTTACATCAACTGGCATCTTATGTCACTAAACACTATTTCATCCTTCTTAATTTCCTACTTAGTCATTCCAGTTTCTTTTTGATATTCTGTGTCATTTCAAGAGACTTGAAATGAAAAATTAAAATCTATATTGTGGACAGATAATGCATGTCCACATTGATGACATTTCTTTTTATATACAGATGTGTCTTTTGACAACATTGTCTGGATACAGGTTGGAAACATATGAAAACCTCCAATCTCAGTGGCTCTTACCCAAGACACAAGATACACTGTGGGAGATATTGACAAGCCATTTTAAATGAAGCATCAAGAATAAAGACATGCTTGAGAAGAAATGCTTCCTTTTTGGTCAATAAATAGAAAAAGTAAAATTCAGCATATGACCTAGGCTTGGTAATATACTTGGCACCTCTGTTTATGTCCCACTCTGGCCAAAATCTCAGTGATATCCAGACTCCTTTTTTCTTTAAGGGAAAATTAGCTTATAAAGCTTTTTTACCAAACACATCCTAAATCTGCAAACTAGCAGCATTCAGATTTGCCACTTCTTCATACTTTTTTCCCTAAGGCATCTATATCAACTTCTCTCAGTACCCCAGAATAGATCCCTTTTATTCTTCCCTACAGACATATGCATCATATTGAGAATTCTCTTGGTTCCCTTTTGTAACAAGTTCAGAATATTTAAAAAAGATACAGATTCTATTAAGAAGAAATGAAGAAAGATGTAGGGATATGAATTATTTATAACACTCAATAAGAACCTATTTTTATTTACTATTAATTGTATTTGTCTCTTAAAAATGTATTCCTTTTTTTTCTGAATACTATCTTATAAATCATCATTATCTTTTTTTTTATGTATGCAAATATTTGAACTTGAATATGTTTTATCCAGATTACATTCATGTATTTTCTAAAGGACTAAATTTTATTATAGTGAAATAGAGTAGGCATATTTTGATGCATTATATATTTTAGGCTCTCACCAGTATCCATCAACAACTAATCAAAAATCTCTTGAGCTACGCAAAAAAATCATATTAAATTCTATATCTACACTGAATTTCTGTTCACATGCAAAATATTGAAGCCTTAATGTACCTGTTAAAAATTAATGACTAACTCATGAACCAACTTGCACAAAATCTCATTTCTCCTGTTTTGGTGGGGTTTTTTGTTTGTTTTTTGGTGTTCATTTGTAAGTTTGGGGGCTTTTATTATCACTTATTGAAAATTAGATATGGCTATAGATCTACAGATATATGTGGCTACACATGCATGTGGGAAGAGAGAGAGGAACTATTAAATAGATATGGAGTGAAATGATCATAAGAAATTCTAAAATATGATTCATTTTGAATGAGAATATGCAAAGTCTGTTCAGGCCATCACTTACAGGTTTTTAGCAAAGGAGTTGCTATCAATCCACAACACCTGACACACCCAGTAAATTTTATTCTACCTTTTTCCAGATTCCAGGTTCAATCTACATATCAGAAATCATGGATGAGCCATTTGCTCTTGTAATACAAACCTGTGTAAAACTCCAACAGCTCTGCATAAACGTTATTTAAGTATATACTGCTTAACATTGTCATTTCTCATTTTTTAATTGATTTTTGGCTGCTCATTTGTTGTTTCTTCATTTTATTTCCTCTGCATTAATCAGCCCTTTTAGCTTTCACTTGCAATAGAAACAGCTAGTTCTTTATGACCAGGAAAAAAGTCCATCTCCTCATGATTACATCTAGAACTACACCTAGCGGAATTTTAGTTTTTAAGATAATTGCTAAGTATATCAAAGTTTAGGCACCACTAAGTAACTTCTGCTTGCAGAATTCAGTAAAAAAAACATAATCTCCTAAAGCAGATGATGAAAAATTGGTGGGGCTATCCTTCATGGACAAATAACATTTGGTTGGTTGGTTTGTTTGTTTAATATAGATGTTTACAGGATGTCTGCACTCCTTATCAACCACATGGAGAGCGCCTAGGTCCAGAGACTGAGAGGTAGAAAGTGGTTTGTGTTTCAAGTCAGTCAGACTGGCTGCATCCACGCTGCATATCATTGCTCTGATGATATAATGCCTGTGACTTTATGACAAAATTACTGCTTTGCATGCAATTTTCTGAAATTTCTGAATTAATGTGGAGCTTAGCTGAAAACCACTACTGGCATATTGCATATAGCACAAAATGAGAATATACTTTGCATGCTCTGGGATATAGGATGAAGATGCTTGTGGCTATTTGAAGGTACAGGCCTGCTGAGAGATAGATAGGTGATTAGATGAGAAAGCAGTACTTGCTGCAGTCTCTTAGTAGTCATTTGTCACCAGCTATAGCTTACCTTTGGGCATCACCCAGGCAGGTGATACCTGGCTGCATCTGTGCATTTCAGACTGTTCAGATTAATCTGGAATGCGTTGGATAACAAAAGTAACATTTTCTTTTTTTAGTATTATTTTTGACAGATGATGATGAAAACCACAGTAGTACTGACTGACTTGAGAGTTTATGACTAATGAATACCTATGACTTGTTCTGACAAAGAAAACAGTGAAGAGTTAAAATAATAGCTCTCTCCACCCCCCCTCCTCCTCGCCCCTCCCCTCTTCCCTCCAAGGATAGCAAATGAAAGTTTGAGTACTTTGTAAAATGTACAGACCAAGCACAAGATTATGAACACAATGGCCAAATTGTCACGTCTACAGGTTCCAGGAATGACCTGTTTATCTGACTCCACCTTATTGCAGTTTGAACTGGTTAGTCTGTGCTTTAATTTGGGCATATATCAGTGGTTTTTAGAACAGGAATCACTACGACCCAATATACCTGTCATGTCAAGCAAATTTCAGATCACGTCATTGCACAGGTTGGTTGCAGCAATTGCCTGTGGCATCTTGGAAATGTCCCATCCCCAGAGCTGAGTTGTTTCCAGGAGAACCTAGCAACAGGGTAACAGTGTTGACAACAACAACCATCCAAGACTCCCAATCAGTCTAACAGTGTGGGGCTCTTATGACAATATCTACACTATACTCCAGTTTTATTTGTATATGTATTACAACAAGCAAGTCAGGATCATAGAATTATTTAGGTTGGAAAAGACCTTTAAGATCATCAAGCCCAATTGTTGACCCAGCACTACCAAGTCGAGCACGAAAACAAGTCCCTAAGTGCCATATTCTATATGTCTGGTACTAGAAAACAATACAGCCCATTTAATGGCCATTTAATGATTTTTATTGTTTTATTGCTTTTTTTTCTGTTGACTTTTTCTGTCAACACACTAATATCTATTGCTAAACTGTATTGTGAAGAAAAGCTTACTTCAGTAATTTCTCTATGGTTTACATTTCACTGGTGTTTTTTTGAAAGTGATTCTGCTCTGAGAAACACCATCATATCTAATTGTAGGATCCATCTTTTACTCCATAACCCATTTCCCTCCTGTTTGTCAGTGCCAAAGTGAAATATTATGTTTCAAAAAAATCAGTTTTGTATGTCTCTGTACTCAAACATTCATGAGGCAGAAACATGTTCTTGTTTATGTGAGAACTTCAGCTGATGTATACTGAATTTGGAGGCTTTACTAATGCTGACTTGATTAACATGCAATTAGCTTTTGATGTCTCTGCTCAAATTAACATTCCTATCACCTTATCCCTCAAGATAACTGTTTCTTCTGGCTAAACATCAAAACTGGATGTCAGTATTTCCCAAGACCTTAAATTTAAAAAGACAGAGCCCATATTTACCAATAATTTCTCCATTTCTATAGTGAATCCCCAACAGATGAAGCTCCATCTGGCATAGTTATTAACTACATTTTCCCTGCTCTGTAATCACATTGAAATTCCACTGCTTCACAGAAAGGATTGCAATTCTTCATTGATGCACCTACACCATACAGGAATGGGTGATGTCAGTAATACTTGAATTTCTGTAGTTTTACTTCTGGCCCTTTCTTTCCCTTCAGTAATACTCAAATGTGAAGAAAAGAAATATTACAAAGTCCAAATTTTATTGAAGAGAGACATTTTAAATTTAATTTCACTTTTACCTCTCTCTCTCTCTTGAAAATGAATGAATCTGAAAACAAAATGCCTGCCAGACTCTCGACAGCTCAGGCTTTTTTTGCAGCCCCTACAGCTCATTTCTCCTTCTCACCTAGCTCCAGCAAAGCAGCCACTGCTCTTTCTGGACAACAACTAACACAGCCTGCAAGTGTATTCTATTTCCATGGGTACCATCTCCCCTTTGATGACACAGCTCCTCCTGCTGGCCGCATCATCATTTCTTTCCCTAAGCCACAGAATATGTATATCTATATATGCTATATATGTAAAATATCTGCTCTGTCACATATGAAGGCAGCTGGACCTTAGAATTCAAACCCTATGAATGGTGCCTTTAACAATTGACCATTACAGCCAATATAGATGTTTTTATCATGAGAAATAGAATGCATCAATCTGTATTTGTTAACAATATAGGACAGAAACAAGAATAGCTATAGTTATTTTTATAAGCTTTTTTCAGTGTATTTGTAGAGATGTGCAGCATATTTTTATATTCTGTGATTCTTTTTACCCTCTTTTTAATAACCTAAATCATATTATGAATTTCTCTCATTTATCTACTGTTTCTATATGTGCTTTCTCCAGAAAGAAATATGTAAAGGCCCTTTAAATTTAAAAATTCTGATCCATATTTTTGTAATGGGATAATATATCATTCAGAAACAATCAGCTCTTTCTTCCCAAGATTTTCAGGTCATACTCATCCAATCAATAAGAGTGGTCATGATTATAAACTAGGTATAAAGGATGTTTCTACACAACCATGTCTGAAGCATTGTGTTAATGTACCCAAGCTAATGTTAAACTATCTACTCCAGTTTCAGTGATTTTTAAAGTGACTACACATTTCTTATTTGAGTTCTTAGTGAGCTTTTAGTGCAAAGTTTTTGCCCTGGGTTTGGCTGGAATAGAGTTAATTTTCTTCTTAGTAGCTAGTACATTGCTGTGGTTTGGATTTAGTATGAGAATGATGTTGAAAACACACTGATTTTTCAGTTGTTGCTGAGCAGTGCTTAACCTAAGTCAAGAACCTTTCAATGTCTCATGCTTTGCCAGTGAGGATCTGCACAAGAAGCTGAGAGGGACCATTGACATGTCAGCTGAATTGAACTGGACAAAGGGATATTCTATACTATAAAATGTCATGCTCAGTATATAAATAGGAGAGACTGGGTCAGGAGGGGACAATAGCTGCTGTGGGATAGGATGAGTATCGGCCAGTGGGTGGTGAGAAACTGTATTCCACATCATTTGTCAGTCTTGAGTTCTGTTTCTCTCTCTTTCTCTCTCCTTTTAATTGCAACTAGTATTATTAGCACTTATTTAGTTTGATTAAATATTAGTAAATTTAATTTTACTTCAATTATTTTACTTTAGTCCAATTATTTAACCATTCATCTCCACCTATGGTTTTCATCTTTTTTTTTTTTTTTGATTCTTCTCTCCACCTCAACAGGGAGCAAGGGGAGTGAGCAAAGAGATGCATGGTACTTAGTTGTTGGCGGGGGTTCAACCGTCACTGATATGTCTAAATTACCCTTCCATCATAATCATCCCACAGCTGTAACTGAGGCAGTGGTATAAACAAGCTATGAAACACTCAGTGGATGAATAATTCCACTAATATAGTGGAGGGGTTTTTCACTCTCCCAGGAGCAAGGTTAGGAAAGCGGCGAGCTGCAGGCGGTGGCGCTCCCTAGGATCATGCCCCTTAGAAGCTAGGGTCGGCTCTTCTTCCCGCTCCCGGCCCGGCGCAACCCCTCCGGCCAGAACAGACGCAGACCAGGCGAGAGACCACGAGGAAAAAGCCAAGTTTAATGTCGCGCGCTCGCTTATAAGGGGGCGAGCACAAAGTTCCCGGATGAGGGCGGGGAAGAGGGGCGGAGATGGGGAGGAGACGGGGAGGAGTCATGCACTCCATTAGGTGCATGCAAACGAAGGGGAGGAGGGAAGGGAGGAGCGGAAAGGGGACCAATAGGGAGAACAAGGTGTGTGGAAGAATTCCAGGGGTATTGTGGGAAGAAGAAACTTGGATCGTAGCCATCTTTTAAGGGTACAGTGTCCACGTGGAAGATCTCATGGTCCCGATCCTGTCGCTGCACGCACTGCCCGGGATCCCGGGCCTCAGTGTCCTCATCTGCCCGGCGCCTGTAATTCTTTCTCTGTCTGGTCTCCTCCAACATGAAACTAGATACGTATTGCTAGCTGATTACCTATAAATGAATGTATTACCATAGCAAGGTAAAATAACACTCCCTACAAAGAGAATATGAGGGTTTAAGTTTGAAAATTGCATTCTCACAGCATTTGACTCGATTTAAAATGTAAGTACATCATGGAAAGAGAAAGTCTTTTAATATGTGTATATATTCTCTGTTACTGTGTTCAAGGGGGTGTGGTACAAATAGTGATTGAATCTGACAACACTTTATAAAATGAAGCTTTATTGAAGTAATAAGGAAGATGAGCAACAACTCACCCATATGACAACTTATCTACAATGAGGAATATGATAGGGGTTTACTTTCCATTTTTTTGTGACTAATACACTTTCCCTGATGTACTTTAGATTATACAAATCATGGTGCTACTTAAGTCTGTTAAAACTATTCGGTACATGTTTTGAGTCCAAACAGTGCGAACGCCCCTACTCAGTTACAAGGAGGAATACATGGTGGATTTCTTCCTTTGTGTACACACTAATATCTTGAACTTTGGTCTACTAGATGAGTTGAATTCAACATTTATCAAAAGCATCCATCAAAACATACACTCTTTAATATACATAATTTCACAACAGAATCTCAGTGCAAAACAGAAATAAAAGATTTTACAGACTCTGCTGGATTTGGCTGGGGTAGAATTAATTATCTTCATAGTTGCTGGTACTGTTGCCCGAAATGAGTCAAAGCCACAAACCAACAGAGTGTCAGTTTATGGGGTGCTTTATTCAGGGCCCGGGAACCTGAGGACTAATGTCCCAAGTCAGGATTCCAAAGACTCTCATTTTTAGTTTAGTATTTATACATTTTTCAAAGCATACAGATCGGTTACATACATCTTACGGATGACATATCCATTGTCTATTGTTAACACAAATTACTGTTTAACTTATTCCCGTCACCAAACCCCCCCTTACAAAATCCCCTACCTGTACATGATCTTATCACTAAACAACAGTGTGTTCTTTCTACATGTTCTATATACTTCACTAACTCCTTTGATTATTGTCCCTTGTTCTCACCACCCTCCTAACAGTTTCTAAAAACCCATAGCAGTTTCAAGTTTCCCACTCCCAGGCCTAGTGGAAAGGTTCAGACCTTAGCATAACTACTTCTACAACTATATTTTCCAAACTATTTGTATCAGTACGGGGCTGGTTTTTGGATTTGTGCTAAACATAGAGTTGATAATAGAGGTGTTTTTGTTATTGCTGAGCAGTGCTTACACAGAGTCAAGGTGTTTTTTGCTTTTTGTACTGGAACACTAGTGAGGAGCCTGAAGATGCGTGGGATATTGGGAGGAGATGTGATGGGGCTCTGTTTTCCTGGGGTTGACTGAACATCTGCCTGACTATGGGAAGCAATGAAGTCCAAGTGAATTAATTCCCTATTTTGCTTAGTATGAGTGTTTTTGCTTTCCCTATTAAACTGCGTTTAACTCTACCCATGGGTTTTCTGGCTTTTACCCTTCTGATCTCTCCCTGATCTCATTGGTGGAGGAGTGGTCAAGGACCTGCATGGAGCTCAGTTGATGGTTGGGATTAGATCACAGCACAGACACACAAATGCATGCACATATGCTGTAACTTGAATGAATAACAAAGGACTGACTCCTGCAACTTTTAATTTGCAGTAACTTTGAATGTAAGTGGGTACATTCAGTATTGCACTCCTCAGAGTAATTTAGACTTATCCCATGGAAGAAAATAAAATAAATTTCAAGTTTCAAATTCAAAATTCAAATCTCAGTCTATTGAAAACAGTTCAAAGATGCATGTCATCTAAATTAGCTACTTCTAGCAATGCAAACTAACATCTTTTTGGCTATACTTGATGCACTCATTCCTATGTTCAAAGGGCTCTATTTTTAATTTTTTTTTAAGAGCAGGGTGAATGCCAAAATATTCTCTTTGTGGACAAGTAAACACTTCTAGTTCATCAGTATTTGAATGATGATCAAACCATTCGGAGTGTCTCTGAGAAAATCCCTTCTCCCTAATGACTTCTTTTACTGAACTGAAGTTTTAAATCACATACCTCAAATGAAAATGTGAAATGAAGATTTAAATGTCTTCTTTCTCCCTTTTGCTCTTCTTCCTTTTTTTTTTTTTTTTTAATAGGGGATTTGTTGTGGGTTTTTTTCTCTCTTGAAAAAAGTTGTGTGTGTTGCTTCAGAGAACCTGCTAAATCATGGAAGCTTATCCATCTGGAAAGGTTTCGCTGTTCCAAATCTCCAAACTCGCACTGATCTTAATTTTCCAGTATATTTAAGCCATAAAGACATTTTAACAGACACTGTAGGATTAGTTCAGAAAAGCATGTTTCTCTGATGATAGAGAGTTGCCATAGTAATGTATTTGCCTCCCCATATTGTTTTGGCATAGAAGGAGCACACATGGAATAGGTTGTAATTCTGGCTTCACTGATTTTACTAGTTTGTGACTGCTAAAATGCATTATTTTACTCTGGCTGAGAACACAAACTATAAATGCACATGAGCTGTTTTAACTTACTACACAATCATGGAATATTCTGAGTTAGAAGAGACTCATCAAGATATTAGAGTCCAACTCCTGCCCCTATACTGGACACCCCAAGAACCCCACCATGTGCCTGAGAGCATTGTCCAAATGGGTCTTGGTGCTGTGACTACTTCTCTGAGCATTCCAGTGCTCAGCCACCCTCTGGGTGAAAAACCTTTCCCTGATATCCAGCCCAGACCTCCCCTGACTCAGCATGATGCTATAAACACTAGCATTTGTGTAACCATAAAAGTAATTTAAAAAAAAGTATGTAAGTGTAGATATCCTTTCCAAAAGATTTATGAGAAGGATATTGGAGCTTATTTTGCTTACAAAGAATTTTGTGCCTAAGAAGCAGCACCTTTCTCAAGGACAGGTGGATGTTTTCTCCTCTTCCAGTAGAGGCTTTCAGTCTCTCTCTCTCTCTCTTGTATGAGATGTTAGGGAAGGCCTGAGGGGAGGCCACAGAAGATAAGGCCAAGGAAGAAAAGAGGGGCATACCTTTCTAGAGCCTGTTGTTCAGCACTGTTAGGAATTTTCCCTTGGAATGGTAGCATTCTCGAGTTTGTAAGAAATTTGCCTGATATCCTTCCACTGTCTGGCATTCTAGGGGGATACGTGGGTGTTATCTCACCTCACAAAGTGTCATGACTTTTTTTTTCCCCCTTCAAATTTTTGCAGCTGAGAGATATGTCCTTACTATGGCCTGAGTTTTTTTCAAAGCATGAACAAAAATAAAGGTGAAAGACTTGGAGTTCCTGAACTCCAGCTATTACTATGACCTAAAGCAACAATTTCCTGCTCTATAATTTCACTGCTGAAAGTATTTCTGTTAAGTTTTTGATGGAACTGAAACTAAATCATTACAGGCATAGCCAACAATTTTTTTTTCCTGTCATTTTTAAATCCATATCAATTTCTTCCTCCTGTGAAGGAATAGATGTGGAATCATTCTTACAAAAATTAGTTGTGAGGAAATATTCTGTAAAATAGTTATTTAGATAGAGAATATTATCTATCATATATTAAAACAACCAACTCTTTAGAGACATCTTTTAATGGAAATATTAGAAAGTTACATACTGAGCATTAAAAGTCAAAATGAGCCTTCACTGCATTGTCATTACCCTGGTACGTATTACAACTTCTTGAAAGATTTTTTGGAATTTCCATATGTTCATTAGTTAAAACATGAAATATTTATTTCAAAAAAAATGGGGGAAATGTCCTAGCAAATTTTATATATTTATATATATCTCTTTATCTACCTATCTATCAATCTGTCTACCCACCCACCTACCTATCTAATCTATCTATCTACCTACCTCACTATCAATCTCAGACATGACTAATTATATGGACACGGAATCACACATTTTATTGTATCTTAGCAACTTAAGTGTTTTCCAGGTTATTGCAACCAATTTTGCAGCTTTCCTCTTGTAACAATGTCTGTACTGTACTGCTAATGCATGGCAGATAAGCCTTCTAGTTAGAAAGTGTTTTGAGCAGGTTCATGTACATATAGATTTAAGACGGTAAAAGAAAGAGCAATAAAATCCCCAAGCCTGCAATTACAGCTCTGATAGCAGATTCACAGTCCTTGTCTGAGCCCATTATCTCTAAAATCCTAGAAAGAAACAAAATTCTTGCAGAGCAATACACAGAAGTGGAACCTAGCCATGCAGAATCCAATCACAGGAGAAAGGCTATATATATATGTTTTCAAAGAAGTATGCCTAGTAGTCTGCTCACTGAGTTGCTCAGTCAAAAGAGGTAGCTGCTTTCCAATTTTCTTTTCTATTACATTCTCCCAGTAAGGGAAGCTTTTGTTCTGAAAGACATGGATATTGGTGGTCTCACTTTTTTTCAGAGGGATAATGACATAGTAAAACACAGGGTTTGCAGTTAATAGACTTGACAACTCCACCTTCAAACTGTTTAGAAAAAGAGACATCAATTCTATCTCACCAGATTTCATTTAGTGGTATTTATATCTTCTTGTGTGAGGACACAAATGTAGTTCTTCTGCGAAAAGCTCAGCTTAATATTTTGCTGTGATTGTTGATATTATGCATTACAATTTACTTCATAAATTCCAGAAATATACATAACCTTATTCTGCAGTCCCAAGAGGAAAAGGATAAATGCATACAATCATATATATGTGCATATATACAAAATATATGCACAATAACTGTGGGTACTTTTGTTTCAGGAAATTGTTGTTAATATAACATCTTTTTATTTTCAGTGTCTCTACTCCAGTTCAAATCCAACCCAAGTCAGAGGTACTTGGTGACTTCTAAATAAATTGCAAGTCATTTTCAATTTATTGGGCAGCCCTGAAAGAAATCTCATCTCAGGAGACCAAGGGTGGAATAAGCAATGAAGATTGAACTGAACATTCACCAAAAGAAACAATTCTTCCATATTTGACTTGAATACCAATTACTTTCCCACACATTCATTATTCTGGTATTGATTGCATTTTGGAGCCTATTTTTTTTTTTGTTTAGTTGGGGAACTGGTCCACTGAAATAGTTTGCCATAGCCTTTGCATGAGACTTCTTTCAGAGTCTCATGTGGAGTGATGGCCCCTGATAAGTCCTGATGGGTTGAGGGAGATGCCTCAGCCCCCTGGAGGGATGCTCCAAGCAGAGGACAAAAGCTTTCAAACTGATAAGATTAACATAGGGTGGAGTGTTGTTTAAGGAATGACATGGCCTCCCTTTGCAATATCTTCTATAACCACTCTAGGAGCCACCTCGCCTCAGGCGTCTGCATCATCCCCCCAATAGATTGACTATTAGTCACAAAACCACATGAAGGAAAAAAAGGTATAAAAAGTGTGGAGTTTAATCTCCAGCAAGGAGGGAGAAATGCCAGTGTCTCTGTGAGGGTAACTGCTGCAGCTTGTCCTGTCTGCTCCTACCTCCTGGAACAATGTAGGGATGAGAAGACCATGTGCTTTCTATTTTTCTATACTTTCTTAACTTTACTTTCTTGCAAAGCTTATTCCTTTATACATTCTATCTTACATCTTATGCTAATAGCTACTTTGATTCTTACTTTATAAGCATATCTTTTACTAACTGTGTTTTGCTACCTTAATTCTAATAACAGTAACTTGCTTCACACTTTGCTACTTTATATTGGTTATTGCTTTTTGCTATTCTTACTTTATAAGACCAGCTCTGTTTTGCAACTACAGTAACTTGTTTTACTTTCAATGTGCAGCTTCTTTTTCAACATGTGTGTTGATAGAAAGCAGTTCTGTTCTTTCTTTTTATTTTGTGTTACAGAGAGAGTGGTGTGCAAGACATTTTATTGTCCCATCTTGAGAGAGTGTCTAGATAAGTGTTTTAGGTGGCTGTGTTTTTAATTAGTAGTTCTTTGTTGCTAGTTTTTGTCTGTCGTGAAAATGGGATACATTGTTGTATTGTAATTGAGTTTAGTGTGTTTGTCTCTGTAAAACGTGTTTTGTGCTGGTTTCTTTTGGGGTCTTTTATTATCAATTAAATACAATCTTGCAGCTAAACGTTATCACCAGGGACGCAAAACCCACAATCACTGTCACATGCTTGTATTAATAAATGTTATTTTGGGAGCTGTTGTGGGAAAAGTTCTTTTCTAGCTATTAAGTGTGGTCCTCATATCAGAGGTTAGAAAACCTTCCAGCCTGTGTTCTGTCCAGCAGTTCAGCAGGTAGTGCAGGGTTCATAAGGCTCTAATTTTTCTGGAGGTGCTTATTGCTAATAATTTCTCCCTGGCTTAAGTGTGGCTTCATATTAGAGGTCAGAAAACCTTCCAACCTGTGTGCTGTCCATTAATCGACAGACAGTGTTGGGGACATAAGGCTCTGATTGTTTAGAAGCGCTTATTGCTAATAATTTCTCCCTGGCTTAAGTGAGGTCCTCATAGGGGAGTCAAAAATCTTTCCAGCCTGTGCTCTGTCCAGAGTCCGGCAGGCAGTGCTGGGTTCATAAAGCTTTGATTACTCCGAGGGCACTTATAGCTAATAACTTTAATTAATACAGTTAAGACTAGAAATCTTTTCATTTTTGTCTCCCTCCTCCCTTTCACATGACAGTCTCATATGCCCATATATGTGAATCATTATGGCTAGACCATGGATTTCCAAACTGTTGACAGATAGTTCTTTAGTTCTGTATTGTAAACCAATCCTATTCTCCAAACAGCATTGACTGATATCAAGTTGCAGAGTGTGAGCCACTCAGAGCAGAAACAGAGAGCAAGGTAGTGATAGTAACCATGGCATGACCAAAGGCAGAAAAGGGGTGAGAGAGAAGATAATGGTGTTCTTTTGCCATTTGAAAGAGGTTTCTTGTGTGAAAAGTCTTTAAAGTCTTTAAAGGTCATGCTGTTAAAACCATTTTGCCAGAACAAATCCAACCAAACACATTGTTTCATTAGAAAGGATGGTGTTGTTTTAGTGGGTTTGATAAAACTGGTCATTGGGGTCAAGAAATAATTTGGTTAAATATAAAAAAAAGATAAAATGGGGGAGGGGGGGGGACGCAAGAAAGTAAATAAACAAACAAACTAAATCAAATCAACAAGCAGCCCCTAAAAAATAACCACATCGAAGCAAATGTAAAAATTGTGAGACTTTATCCCAAATAATAATGAAAAACAATCACTAAAATTCTATTGCTTAAAAATGTTGTTTGAACACAAATTCAGAAAAATAATGTCTTTTTCAGTATATGTTCATCTTATTTTATTTTACTCAATTTTTCAAAATACCTAGCACCATACTCATGAATTTAAAAAGTGCAGGCACTTTAACTGCTGTCCATGCCCAGGTGCATGCTTCTAGGGCTGTTCCATGAACACACAGAGATGTAAGTCTTGAGGTTACTGTTAAAGCACTGTTTTGGAAGCAGTCTAGGTAGACTGATCAAACCCTGTTTAAAGCTTCAGTGATCATGGCACAATTTGTTGACAGTCAATGTGTATTCTTCAGAGTTCTCATGAAAAAGAAATATTATTCTTTTATTGTAGACACTCCAAATACTATGTTTAGGGGTTTTAACTGAAATGGCCAGTATAATAAAAAATACAGTTGGACTGCCTTTATCTGAAAGCTGTTCTTGTCAGTACATCCACCTGTCTTTCTTTCTGGACTGTGGCAAGGACAGTGATGCACACAGCTTGCCTTTTTGGTGATTTCATATTCACCTTCCACAAATAAAAATTGCTTACTTGCCTTTTTTAATGAAAATTCCATTGCATTGACTCACAGCTACTAGATTATTTTCTTAGAAAAACCTTACTAGTTTTTACAGTCTCAGCAATGCTAAAGTAGTTGATACTATATCAAATTGACAGTGCTTAGAGGGAATTAAATATTTTGAGAGTTAAGAGAACTCTGTACAGGCCAGCATAAGGATTAACAGCTCTCTCAACCTGATTTATCTTCTATGGCGTTTCTTCTTGGCTTAACAATTTGATGGCAAGGGTAGCCCTCTGGCAAGGAGGAGTTTAAATTCTCTGTTATGAATGTTTGCCCAGCTTCTCACAGTCAAGCATCAACTATAGGGGGCAACAGATTTTAGACATCCTTCTCAGTAGAGAAGATATGGAAAAAATAAGTTGAAGTGTAGTAGGTAATGCTCATTTCTTCATAATACTGAAGTTTTGTGAAGTAACAGACTTCAGGAAAACACGTACACTCATGTCATCCCAATTTAGATGGACAATTACATGCATAAAGAATAGATTAATGGCACAAACAGATTTTAATATACTAAATATCTGATGTCTCATATATGCAAAGTAAAAATTGGGGGAAAAAAAGGCTGACCCATGTAATAAACTACTTTATATACCTCAAATATTCTATAAAAATAAGCTTGAGAGGAAAAAAAAAACAAGGGGACTGTGCAATATTTCTGAAGCATGTTTCATCAACAGCATTTTCTTCATATAATTTTGATCACAATAGGTATGTTGACTAAAGTAAAAAAAGACTAGGTTGACTCCTGTTGTATAATACAAACTGGTTTTGGGGGGTTTATTTTGCTTTTGCCTATATATGCCATTTGCAATGGCTTGGATAAACTGTTTGAGTGCCAGAGAGGCATGGGCAGAATTTTGAACACTGTAAATGAAATATTTTTAAAATCTGAGGGAGAGGAAAAACATATGAATTTATATAATGCAGCTTGTCACTATGCCAACCCATTAAAACATTAGATATAACCAATTTTTTCTGTCTGCTGTGGCTTTTAACCATGTTTACCTGTTTCCAAGGGAACATGTTCAACAAGCTCCTAGGAAAAAAATAAAAAACAAAACAAAAAAAGTGCTTATAGTAATTTTTAACCAATATGGAAATCAGTAGCCAACAAGTTAGCACAAATATGTTTCTCTTTGAAATGAGTACTGCATCCCTGTGCAATAATGGGGAAATGTAGATTGTTCAGTGATAAAATAAAGGAAGAGGCAGAGAGAAGAACAAGAGAGGAAACAAGATTTTGCTGTATTTACGCCTTGAAAGGTACTCCAATCAAAAATCACGTTCTGTGTAAATCAGTAAAAAGGCTGATTTCGAACAAACTCTGTCAGTGGCAGAACTGATAATTATTTTTCCTTTTCTTATGCAATTACACTTATTAATTAATGCTCATTCTGATTATGCACATTGTAGGATAAACCCAGGTCTTGCAGCAATAGTATATATATTTTTCATGTATTTTTCACCTTACCTGTTTTTTTTCCAGCAAGATTTGTACAAGTTTTTTCACCTGAGAAACCAGGAGCCAAAATAAACCCTTCAGTGTGTGCCTTCAATAGCCTCTGGCATTGTGCACAGTTTTTTTTTCTTTTCAGGAAGAAGAAAAAGAGAGGGCACAATATATGTTCTCAAAAACAACTAAAATACAGAATTTAATACCAACTAAACAATTGAGATTAACATTATTGTAATTCTTTTNAAAATAAAAAACAAAACAAAAAAAGTGCTTATAGTAATTTTTAACCAATATGGAAATCAGTAGCCAACAAGTTAGCACAAATATGTTTCTCTTTGAAATGAGTACTGCATCCCTGTGCAATAATGGGGAAATGTAGATNAATGTAAAGCTACAGGGTGAGGGTTAAAGTGGAATGTGTCCTCCTTGTATTTCTAGATCTATGTTTGTAGACTGAAAGTCAATAAAAAAATAGGGCTTATTTTAATTATTCAGAGGCTAGATCATTGTCAGTGAGTTTGTGGAAAAAGTAGCTGTGTTGTCCAGTCATTTCACAAAATTATTAGAAAATATTTTAGAAAACCAGTACTGGAAGACTGTTCTGAAAGATGAATGCTTGGCTGTAATTAGCTGTAATAAACAGTACTTAAAAAAAAATATAGTTCTCAAAGTTCACCATCCCCTG
>VWZD01004568.1:50130-74482 GCA_013396695.1 Sakesphorus luctuosus | reverse complement strand
CTCAAAGTTCACCATGCCCTGACCAAGGATGTTTTCAAGGGCTAAGCAAAATGCCCAGGGGTGGTGGTGGTAGTGGACCAATTATTTCCTTTTTATTTTATTCTTATTCGGCTCTGCCTCTAAGAAGGAATAATATATATATATAAGAAAAAAGGAAGAAAAAAAGAAAATATATACAGCATAGATGCATAAATATAAATGTTTATAAGCACCTTTACTTTAGGAAAATTCACTTGCATGACATAACTTTCTCAAAGAATCACTGTCACGTCCTCTGCAGTGTCAAATCTGTTGACAGAAAATATCATCATGACTGTAATTTGTGAGTCATTCTGCCAGCTCCTGTCTGGTAAAAGAAAACTGTCCTTGAACACTGAATACTTTTCTACCACAAAGTGGCCAATGACTCTTACCTTAGCATAAGAATCTCAGGATGTGAGGAAATGAAGCTTATTTTTCTGTTGCAAGATAAACTATTTTCTTGTCATCCACAGTAATCTTCAGATAATTCCATATACCAGTCAGGTCTGATCTTGCTATTTTACAACCCAAATGTGACTAGTTTTCCTACAGTTGTGGAAATTACTACTGATTGAAAGTAGCAGTGACTGCTAAGCTGCTGCAGAAAAATAGCATTAACCTGAATAAAAATACAGGGTAATCAAAACAGTTTTGTTGATTTCAAATAAAGGTAACATCCTGTTGAATGTAAGTTTTTACTCACTGCACTTAGAGGTCCTAAAGGAAGGTCTGATCTTCCTTTGTAGTGGTAGCCCACAATAAAACATACAACAAAAATGTGTCTAATTATTAGTTCATGTTTCTATTTCTATGTTCGTTATTATGCATTTTTGGAATGCTTCATTTGGAAAGAAAGTACAGCTCAAAATTGTTTTCACAATACATTCCTGAATAGGTTTATCTGTCTTCCAGCAGAATTCACCTTCTGGGCAAATAATGCCAACTCACCTGAAAGTGTAACAGTGGTGGATTCTATAAAGTTTCCCAACTCTGTCTTTAAAGATAATACTGATTGTAAGGGTCACACACCATCTGCCTCTTCTGCTCTGTAAAACACAATCAAGTATATTCTAAACATAGATTTAATATAACCTATTTTTTTTTTTGACATCTCTGGTGGTTAAACCATGCAAAATAAATAAATAAAAAAAGAACACTACCTGTTGTATCCTCTAAATTACTAAATTGTGTGTTTATTTGTTGGGTTTTGTTTTGTTTTGTTTTGTTTTAGTTTGGACTGTGATAGCTCTTATTCATGATTTTTTTTATTCTAACTTGAGCCTCTAAAGATATAATCTGATTCAAACAGAAATGTCATTATGCGTGGAACACAATTTCAAAATGTTAAGAGCTGCTTGCACATTGGTAGTTTTAGAAATAGACCCAATCTTAGACAATATAACAGCTGTTTTTAAAGGATCAGTAAGAATATGAATCTGTGCTGAATGGGAAGATTATATTTCCTGAAATTGTACAATAGCAGCAGCACAAAAGAATTAAAAACAAAAAACCAAAACAAACGAACAAAAAACAAAAACCAAACAAAAACCACCCAAGCAAACAAGAAAACAAAATCAGAAAAAAGAAAGAAAATTTGTTGATTCTTAATTTTTGATTGAAATGGCTACTATCTATCTAGAGATTCTTCTAGGAATTTTCCTTTGAGTAAAGTAGTGAGAAAATTTAAGTCAAATGATTAAAGCCCGGAAGACAAAAATAGTTGCCCGCATGCCCCTTCTCTACCCTTCCTTACATCCAAGGAATTCTGCTCTGGGTGATATCCATTGTAGAAAAAGGCAAATAAACTAGAAGAGAACAATGGGAAAGGCTGAAATACTGCTTTCTATCCATTTTGAGGCACTTCTACTGAAAAAGAAGGCATATCAGAAAGTATTAAAAAAAAAGAAAATTGTACTTGTCCTACTGTATGAAAGTCTGAGTGGGTATTTATATGCCTTCCAAATAGAAACCAATAACTTCTGAGGAAGAGAGTCTTCTGAGGAACCTGAGAATCTGGAACAGAAAATAAACAGAGCAGAGACCTTTTTCAGGGGTCTTGTTGAGTTTTGAAGTGTACTTTGAGTTACAAAACAATCCAATCTGCTAAGATTTTCCTGTTTCCAAAAAAAATGTGCTAATCATAATACTTCTATTGTAACCTAAGAAAAAACACAAGAATGATGGTTAGGAATATTGTAGCAGTTAGCTAGAGCTGCTGGTGAGAATGCAGCAAGTGCTGAACAGCCAGACAATGCAAACACTGACCTGACCAGGGTCATGGCAGGTCTGGTGCAGGAAGCAGAGGACAAGAAGATGAGGGGAAACACCTCCTAGCTCAGCAGTGCTGTTGGTCCAGATCAGGCTTTGTGACCTTGAAAGGCTGTACAGTCCCTAGCTAAGGGGAGTACTACTGCAAGATGAGGAAGAAGGCAGTTTTCCAGAAGTTGCCTCACTAGTAAAGAGGGTGGTAAGGGCATTGTTTGGTACAGACTGGTTCATGGTCAAGTTTTCTGTTTTATCATTTTAAATAAAATGCTATCTGATCAAATGCTTGGCATTTGCATGTGGAAAAATATTAGTTCACTAAGCAGAATTTAATATTTAGTTTATTTTCTTTTAGCTTCCCAGGTTCCTGTGTGGAACATTCATTAGCTACCTGTTTAAATCCAAATACAGTCCTGGTTTCTGTGAGCTCACTAAAAAAAGTCATCATTTTTATTTTAACAAAATATTTAAAAACTAATAATGGTCAAGTGTGAGAACTTTCATCATTGAAAGAATTTGGATCGTCTTTACAGATGATAAAAAATGTGTCTGAAACTCTGTTTCCAGTGTTTGTCACATTTTTAGGCAAGAATTCACATGCTTAGAAAGACCAAAAAAGAGATGTTAGAGGAAGGATTTGTCCAATTATTGAAAAAGAGGTCTCTCCCTAGTCAATCGAGAGAGATGAATACTGGTAGAGTGTGTTTTGTGTCATCTTATTGAAGATGCTTGTAGCAGATAAGAGGAAACATTAACTAAGACAACTTAATTCTCTCTTTGACTGTAAAGTGAACTCATGCTGATTTACTTGGAAGTATAGGTCTGTATAATAAACATCTAATACTACATGAAATTAATCCTACTTTAAATGCTCAAAGGAAAGCCTGGCAAGGCAAAATGCCCCTATCCATATGTTTTCATCCTTTACTAAATATGTAATATAGAAGTTCCCCACAGCTCTAGTTCAGGTACTGGAAGGAAACCATTAAACTGGGAAAAATGGTCTTTAGTTTTTGTTGTTGCTTTATATAAACATTCATATTCACATATATATATATAGATGCAAAATATATGACATGTGTGTATATATATATTTGTTTGTTTGTTTGTTTGTAAAGCAATAGGAATACGAAGTAGGCAGCACCTATCATATAATTTATTAAACAAAATTCAGACAACTCTATAAATTTCTGTCAATGAAGAATTTTTTAGAGAAGTATTTCCAGGTAGTATGTCATTAGGATTAGCAGTTTTTCATGATAGTAAGCAACTCCCTGATTTATTTTTACTCATAGTCTACTGATACTTAACTAACAATAGTAAAAACAATGACTACATAGAGTGTGAAAGATCATTGGAACAAAAAGAACATACATTTCAAAGAAATAGAAGTAAAAATATTTGCAGACAAAATATGTAAAATAAATGTATCTGAGAGACTCATATGTAGGGAAAAGACAAAATGGCATAAGCAGCTCTTTCATAAAACTTTTAATGGTAAATTTTGTAATAGTTTGTTCATTATACAGTTCACGTAGCCAAGTTTATCCACACAGGAAAAGATCAACAAATATTTAACCAATGTATATCAAAGAAATAAACACAATTAAGCAGTTCCCCAAAATCTAAAAATAGTAGAAAATAGTTTCTAAATTAAACATCATGACATTCAAAAACTATTTCCATTAATTTTAATATTAAGGTACACTAAATCTACCATAGAAGATTAATAAAATGCTTTGGATACTTTAGGATACTTGGATACTTTAGCTGACAATAAAACATGAGGAGATGTTTTCAACTATTCAGTCATGCAGACAATAAACCAAGAAGAGGTATATTCAACTATTCAATCATGCAAGCAATTACACTTAGATATGAAAATTCTCTTCCTTGCAAAGCTGGAAGAAGATCTCATTTTGAAACTGAAAGGTATTTGGAATTCCTCCAACAATGCAGCACACTGGAATTATGAAAAGAATTGATACGTTTGTTCAGATATTTACTGTTTGGAATCCTAGGTAGCCTAGAAGAGGCATATAATCAACAAAAAAAGCTGAGACAAAAAAAGAAATAGGTGGTATGTGCTTTAATGAAAAATAAAAAATATTTCCATTTCTACAGCTTTGACAGAATTTTGCAGACATACACTCTTATGCTGTTATACGTTGCCTTGGGTTGAGCTGGCAAAACGCCAGCTGTCCAAGTACAGAGAAAAAGGGTTCCTCGCCTCCAAACCAGCCAAGGGAAAAAGAAGAGGGAGAAGAAAAAAACTCCAAACTAGGTTTATGCTTAAACTAGCTACATATATTTATACAGAAAAGAGAAAAGTAAAACCACAATATAACATACATTTACATAAGTTCGGAGTAACAAAAAAAACTTCCCCACTTCCCAGTGAAAACAGATTCTATCACTCTGGATCTATAAGCACCCCAAAAGACACCCAGCAAGAAACAGAAAGAGTAACAACAAAATAGTTCTACTTCCCTGAACTCAAACAAAAGGCAAGTAGCGGCAGCAGGAGCAGCAAGGCCTAGCACAGCAAAACAACTCTAGCACGTCTTGTCTGTACTTCAGCCAGATGGAACTGATTAAGTCACATGCACACACTGGATTTTACCTCTTTTGATGTTGTAATATAGTATGGAATACAATATTATTGGCTAGAAGAAGTCAGCTGTTAGCTTGCCCAGCCCAGCTCAAGTTAGCTGACAATCCCAGGCTTGGTCTGAACTTTAAAGCCTAAATTTAGGCCTACTCAGCTAAACCCATAACATACGTACATCAACAAAATGTATTTGTTTCTGAATTGAAGCTGAGTAGGATAAAAGAAACCATTTTAGGGCTCTTCTCATGGTGTTTTGATATGGTAGGCAGTTTTGAAAAAGTGCAGCTCAATTCACAAGACTGTGAAGAATGACAAAAACAGCTACTATTGGCTGTAGGCCAAAGCAATTAGCTAATATTGATAATTAGAAAACTAAGCTATTAGTTAACAATGTTACTAGGAGCTTTGTGGATTTTTTTCTGCTGAAAACAGAAACACATGCCAAAAGAGCCAGATATTCCTTGGACACAATTCAGTTCATTCACAGGGAATGTCTATACTGCCTTTTTCCTAGCCAATAGATTTCATTCATAAATGTTTATTGCTCATGGCTAAAAAAGCAGCCCTGTCATTTGCATTGGTGCCATAGAAGTGAAAAATTCAGATGATTGTCTTATGTGATGACTAATTCATCACTCTGTGCATATTTTAATATGAATAAAGATAAGCAGCATTATTTAGCGAGAGTTGGGGCTTATATGAATCTGGTAAAAACTGTGTGGTCCAAGACAACAATTCTCTTCCCCTCACCAAATTACTCTGTCACATGGTATGTCAAGTAGATTTTATTTATCCGGTAGTAGCTGTAAAATGCTGGAGACCTAGTAAATTATGTACAATTTTCATGGGAAGATTTTCTTGCATTATGTCATGGCTTAATATCTTTTAGCCTGACAGATATTTAAAGAAGAGCTTTCTTCAATTTGTTCTTTCATATAGAGCCACTTATTCCAGCTCCTTCTAAATCCTTGAATAGCATCCTGCTTCTTCTGATTTTTGTTTTACGTAAGGGTAGAGTAAGAGAGAATACTGTCTAACGTTTCAAAGCTCATCTGAGATTGTGAAACTCATACCTAGAATCAAAAACTAAAAGATGTGATTGTGAAAATAAGAGCTGCCTTCAGTACCAAAGTGTAATATGGTACCAATTTTTTTGATGTGAACTGTATACTGCACAGTAAATTTATAATAAGTAAAAGCAGTAAAGAGATCCAAATATAAGCCAATTGTTAAACAAAACAGATTAACTGTTAGAAGGTAGTTTAGCTGGTTAAAAGTCGTCTTTAGTGTATATTTTTTATTTAAATTCTGGGTCAGCCATGCAGAACATTAAAAAAGAAGAAACTGACTCAAACAAGAGCTAAGAATTGTTGAAGAGAATCTTTTCAGTGCTTTGCAAAAAAGTACATTGTTAAATATCAGCAATCAAAAAGTAAAGAAAAGGAAAAAGACAACCTTAATCAGGATTGTAGAGAGAAAAAAAAAACCAAAAAACAAAGACAAAATTATTTTCACAGACGTTCCTCTGTAAATTTCTCTAACATGGAGCCTTCCCATGGGCTGGAGGTGTGGGTCCCTTCCATTGGGTGCAGTCCTTCACAAAAGTACTGCTCCAGTGTTGATCCCCCACAGTGTTACAAGTTCTGACATAAAACCTGCTCCAAGGTGGGCTCCTCTCTCCACAGAGCCACATGTCCTGCAAGGACTCTGCTCCAGCAGGGGCAGCACAAGGTCACAACCTCTTTTGGGTATCCACCAGCTCCAGCATGTGGTCCTCCACAGGCAGCAGGTGGGTCTTTGATCCACCGTGGACCATCATGGGCTGCAGGGGCACAGCTGCCTCACCATGGTCTGCACCACAGGCTGCAGGGGAATCTCTGCTCCGATGACTGAAGCACCTCCTCCCCCTCCTTCTTCATTGATCTTGGTGTCTGCATGGTTGTCTCTCTCACTCCTCTCTTCAGGATTATGTTGTTTTTCAATCTGTTATCCCTGAGGTGCTGCTCAGCCTTGGCTAGCAGCAGGTCTGTCTCGGATCCAGCTGGCACTTGCTCTGTCAGACATGGGGGAAGCTTCTCAAAGACTCTACCCCCAAAGCCTTCTTGCCTCTCTCCTTCACTCCCCCAAATAGCACATGAATAACACAGAACTGAAGAGACTTGAGGAGGTCGCTAGTGCACTGTTTGCCTCTAGGAATGAACTATATCTATGTAATTTTTAACAGATGTTCAGGATGCAATTTCTGAAAGTTCTTGTAAGACTTCACAACTTCCCCAGCAAACTCCATTGTTTCTCTAACCTTACAATTACTAAAAGGTTCTTTGATATTTAAACTAAATCTTATTTAATTCAATAAGTAGCTTACTGTTTGCTTAGTTTTCCACAGTTTCAGGGAACAGATAGTCATCTCTTCTTTAAAAATCCTTATATATATATTTGGAGATTTTGTTACATACCTCTTCTGAATTTTCTCTATTTTAACCTAAATATCTCAATTTTTTAAAATCACTATTTCATATTATTTTATATGATAAGCATCTAAATATTAGCATAGACATAAAAGAGAAACAATAGATCTATTTATATGTGAGCAGAAGACAGATTATAGCACGACTTACATAAATAATAATATTAATCACAAATGTTTCAGACTTGGCCTCTTTTCTGCAGAAATTACATACATTTCATGAAATTCAGTCATAGTAATAATATGTGTCTTATACTCAAGAATGTACCAAATATTCAAGATGCAGCAAATACAGTTTAACGCCTATGGAATGGGGTGGAGAAAAAAGAAAAAGAAAATGGCAGATAAAAAGGTTTGTGTTACCTGGCTATGACAACCTCTCAAGAAGACTGAAGTAATTAGCTAAAGCAAGAGCTGGAGGCAAAAACTGCTGTCATATAGTAGCTTAGCCACTTAGAGAAATTTTATGCCTTTTAATTGGCTAGGTCAGTGAAGGTCTTTTAATTGGCAAGGTCTCAGTGAAGCAAATAGTGCACACAAGGAGACAGGAAACAGAATCATAGAATCATTAAGCTGGGAAAGACTGTTGAAATTAACATGTCCAACCATAAATCTAACACTGCCAAATCCACCACTAAACCATTTCCCTTAGTATCACATCTACATGTCTTTTAAATGCTTCCAGTGATGGTGACTCATCCACTTCCCTGGGCAGCCTCTTCCAGTACGTGATAACTGTTTCAGAAAATTATTTTTTTCTTAATACAAGTGGTCATCAGCACACATAAGTGCATAAATTCCTTTATCCTCACTTTTCTGGTGTTTCTTCTTTTCTCTTTAGTTCTACAAATAAGTTTAATGTCATCTCCCAAATTTAAAGGGGACCTTCCTACTTTTTCTCCAAGATTCTTTATGATGCAAAAAGTGTTCTTTCCCAATTTTCATCCTGAATAGAAACTGAGGTTTTATTAAACAAGAACTGAGGTTCTCTGTTTTATTTCTGTGACAAAGAATCTAGTGAAGAGCCGTAATTTTGACAGTACCTAGTTCTTCTGAAGTTAAAGAATGTATTTGAAGTTACAAGACGCAAAAAGGAAAGACAAATTCAAAAAGTCAGAAAGGCATAAAAGTGATGCTAACAGAATCTTTTTTTTCAAGAAAATAGATTTCATGGAAAAAAAAGAGAAAAATTTAAAAATTGAAATAAGAGTTTGATTTAAAAAATCACAGAGTATTTAGAAGACAAAAATAGAACCACTTTGGCAGCAAGAGAAATTGACATGAATTGCAGAGGGTTTTTATCAATCTAAGTAGTGCTTTTTGTGATTCTCCTTCACATGCCCTGACTATTCTGAGCTTCAACTTACTTCTGCCTGTACTCACTTCCTTGGGAATAACAAACTCTGGCAATCAGCTCCCTTTGTCTCCCACTTCTTTTTCTGCTTTCCTGAATAGTATACTATATCTTCTTGACTGAGTAGCTTCCTTTTCTTTTCTGGCAGAGAATGAGATATAAAAGGAGTTTTGCTGACTACAAATAGGAGCCAGCAATCTGTCAACTTCTTTGCTGCTACTCAAGGCAACAATGAAGGTTACAGGATCTTTAAAAACAAACTTTCTGGGTTTTTATCCAAGTGAATGAATTAGCATGCAGACAAGGAGACCAGGAAAGACATACAAGTTACTCTTCCTGCATCACAGGTTTTACGTGTTAATTTACCCATTTTTATCTTAAAGCAGCTGTGTGAACCAACTCAGGTTCTCATACCTTGTCAATACTTTCAAGCGTTAGATAACATATCAATATGTGGCAGAACAGAAAATACGGGAATCTTCAGAACATTTCAATGGACTATATTGCATTAGGAAAACAAAAATAGTCTGTAAGACCATCATTCTGTGTCAACTGTTGTTTAGAGTTCATTACTGTGATATTCATTTCATGGGAGCAGCTGAGGTAGAGGGAAGGTAAGTTCTATTTACGTACTGATATGAGCAAGAAGGGTCACAGCTCATGAAAAAGAGGTCTCTAGACCTGGTGGTAAAGATGAGTTACACAGCCTGTCTTTGAGGGAAGGGGAAATAAGGTTACATCTGTACAGGTAGTCTGAGAAGCTGGTAGGATTTTGTATTATTTGTCCCCTAAATTTCCAGTGATTTCTGGTCAGAGTTCAGGAATGTCACTGTCCAGGTATTTCTATTCACTTTGAAGGAGACCATTTATGACATTGAGACAACATTTCATTCTTTACACTGACCTAACTCATATATGGATAATGCAGTCCCTGTATTAAAGCTATATTTGCTGATGTAATTTCTTTTGCCAGACCTTTGGGGTTTAGGTGTATTGAACTCTCATGTTTACTGTGAGGTTCACTTATTTAACCACTTCTTCAATTAGTAATATATTAACATCATGATAGATTTTGTGGCTTGTGAAATCAATTTGCTTGATTTTGCTTTAGACAGAGATCAATACTGTACTGTAATGGTATATGGATTCTCAAGAAAGCAAAAAACTAAAAAAAAGCCCAACAAAACAAAACCAAAAAACTGTCAATACTGTTAACTGGTATCCTCTTTTATCAAAATTTATGTGCAGAGGTGATCAAGTAGGATTTTTACATGGATGGTTGTATTGAGAAGAAAAAGATCAAGTAGGATTTTTAAATGGATGGTTTTATTGGTAGAGACACCACATCTACCAAGGTATGAAATATAATTGTTCTGAAACTATTAAATTATGAGAAACTATAATTTTCAAAATTTTAGGAGATTATTCAATGGTCATGAATGAGAGAACACAGGAAAAATCTTTTTATCTTCCTAGGAGGTTAGAGATTTCCTTCCAATGAAGACAATATTATAAAAAATTGCTTAACTGGACTAACTTTTCAAAGTAAAATAAAAACAACTTCATATTGTTGGTACTGTTCACTTCCTGAGAAATTTCAACCCATTTCTTCTCAAAAGTCTGTAATATGAAATATTAAATGCTTCTCCTATAATGCAAGAGTAGCATAATAAAATGCAAAAGAGAGAAGGAAAGTAATGGCTTTTTATTTTCAGAAGAATTAAAACTTTCAGTGACAACCACTGAAAGTAACCTAAAACCAACTTTTAGATTTATTTTTTTTTTCAGTCTATATCTATAAAATTACGAAGCACAGGACTTCTTTTTAGGTACTCTACTGAAAAGAAAGTAAATTAGGAGAATAAATAAGAATTTATAACTGAATAACTTTGTATATGAGTAACCTGGTTTATTCAGTGATTTTAGTCTTGTGTCATCTGACACTCAAAGGTTACAGGCAACTTCAACGTTGTGAATTTGCTAAATCCATATGTAATGTCAGATATTTTTGCCATGACATCGCATGGATAGATCACACTAGCTGGTTAACTAGGAAGCTGGTCCAAGTCTTCTCCTCTATGTCCTATAGTGACTGCTTATTTCATGCTTAATACTAATCTTTTTCTTTGATATTAAAAGTAAATAATCTAGATCTATCAATGAGGCTTCACCTGAGATGACTGAGAGATTGGTGAGATTGGACCGTACAGGGATTCTTGTGACCATGAATACCTGAGCGCAACCCCGTGTTGACCTGGAGGCCCTCGGCAGCCAAGCAGTGGAGAGGGAGCAGTGGCAGGAGCAACTGAGAGGGATTTAAATGGTTCCAGGGACCACAGTGACCCAGAGTGCAGCAAACAGGGGCATGGCAGGCAGTGAAGGTGTGGCACAGCAGTTCGCACAAGTGGGGTGAACAGGAAGGGCTCCTCTCTTACTATGTGGGAGAGGCCAATAAAGACAAGTAAACAGGTTCACAAACTGTTAAGACAGAGCAAAGAGACTCTTTCAGCCCTAGTCTTTTTAGCATATTAGTTTTAAGCTTCCTCAGTTATGGTGATTGTGCATCCCAGGATGGCTGTACAAATCTTTTCCAATCCACTAGGATTGGGTTTTTTTCTGGTTACTGTTTCAAAGCAGTTGTTCTAACAAAATTCATTGTTGTATTGATAATGTAGTGAGGTGTTTTTTTGGTTTGGTTTGGTTTTGTTTGGTTTTTTTTTTTGGTTTGTTTTTTCAAATGGACCCCAAGGGATCCTTTAACAATGAACCCAGTGCTCTGCTTCAGCGGGAAGTCACAACACCACGCTGGAGCAGTTAATTCCTGAAGACTGTCTCCCATGGGAAGAACTGCAAGCCGGAGCAAGAGGAAGAGTGTGAGTTCTCCCCTGTGGAGAAAGGAGCAGCAGAAACAAAGTGTGATAGTAACACCCATTCCCTTTTCCTCTGTGCCACTTGAGGGGAAGAGGTTAGAGAAATGGGAATAAAGACCAGGAAGGAGAGGGGAGTGGGGAAAAGGTGTTTTTAACATTTGTTTTACTTCTCATTATCCTACTCTGATTTGATTGCTATGAAATTAAATTCATTTCCCCAAGTTGAGTCTGTTTTGGTCATGACGGTAACAGCTGAGTGATCTCTCCCCGCCCTTATCTCAACTCATGTGCCTTTCATTATATTTTCTCTTCCTTGTCCGGTTGGGGAGGGAAGCGAATAGAGCAGTTTTGGTGGTCACCTGCCATCGAGACATGGTTAATAAAACACTTAAATTTAGAATATTGACCTCATTAAATGAAAGATTTACACTTTGCTACAACTGCTTTCAAACTACACAATGTTTTGTAGCCTCTTTAGCTTTGTCTATGAGAGTTACATCTGCTAGCTGCCATTTGAACAGTCACTTTTTATTCCATATCATTTAATGAATCTTGTCCATATTCCCTATTCTTTCTCTTATTTTTCTTTCCCTGTCTTATGCCATGGTATTTTACCCTCTATCTTTCTTCCAGCCTGATTTTTTTTTCCTTTTCATTAACAGTGTTACTTTTTTTTTCTTTTCATCATAGTGACAAGTTCCTTATCCCTATTAAAAAAAGTAAGTATAAAAATAAAAATTAATACCTTTCAGGATTCTAAAATTTATGCCTTAAATATATCAATAAATACATATTTTTTCCATGAAAAACAAACACACAAGTTAAAATAGTAACTAGAAAAACTAGGCTAGAGCAGTCAGAATTAATGAAATGCATTAGTGGATCACAGATGGGACAGTTAAGACACTAAAAACTTATCTCACAACAAATAGGAAGAGAAATGTTTCAATCAGCTAGATATCTTAAACCGACTTCCCACTGTAATCAAAGAAACCCATCAAAGATGTGCTGGCTCAAGCACAGCTCACTATGAGTTTTCTGCTTTTTATTTTTTTCCCATTATTCTACTTTTCACACCTGGGAACCTCAGTAATATTTTAATTCTTAATGATGATGGTTTTTCTCTATTCAATAATTCCATTTGAATAATGGTCTGCATAGTGCTACAAAATTGAGTATGGTAGTGTTGCTTTGCCACCTGAGGCAGTAGAGTTCACTTCTCCAAAGAAAGACATTTTCATTGGATAGGCAGTGTTATAAAGGTTATTCCTGAGCTTCTGCAGGGCACTTGTACTTGTTACACTCATGACACTTAAAATAAAAGTGTGTAGATCTAATTAGTCAGAAGCAGAATTGCAATCAATACTGATTTATGAGTATTTCCCACGTGTAACACTGCTTGTTTGCACAGAATAAATTGTTACATGTATAATTTAATCTCTGTGATTCCATAGTGCTTTTTGTTCATAGCAATAATAACCTTGTTTATTAGAACTGAAAATTTCCAACTGCAGGCATCCAAAACACACTTTCCATGTGTATGTACAGATGTCTACAGTTGCTCTGGGGAAATGAAACTCCAGGCTCAGAGGTCTTATATAAGAGGAATGAAACCAGATCAGCTCCTGACTGAAGATTGTTTGTGATGTCATGAAAATTAATACTAGCTAGTTGCCAGTCATTCATCTGTTCTTTTACAGATTAATTTCTGTGATCTCTAGCCCCAAGCAAGACTGAGAGTATTACAACCATTAAAGTCTTGTAGGCTGGTATCCCCTTGAAAGTGAGATGTTTCTAATCATCTTAATTGCTTTTCCCTTGACCTTTTCATTTCTGCCATAGCTTTCTTAAAACACACTAATCTTTAATCAATATTCCATGTGCCTGTACATCATAATTTCTACTTTGGCATCTCTTTATTGATACCTTGGTTTATTTTTCTGCTTAAAATTTACAAGGCTTCCATTTATACCATTTTGTGACTGTGCCAACATGACCATTGATGTCTAAACAGCTCTGCCAGAATTATCACCACAGAAGATGGATTATACTGCCTGTGATGGGTTTGATCTATGGCTTCTTCAGTACCTGAGGGTAACTAAGGAAGTGGCCATTACAAAGTATTCCACACATGTTTTTCACGTAGCAGAGGAGGAGGGCAGGTGGGAGTGAGCTGGGATCTTCCAGGTTCGGGCAAGGCTGAGGGGAGCAGGAGGTGCCTGGACGATCGAGTANCCAAAGTTAGTAAAAAACTAAGCTGACCTTAAACACTGCCAAAGAGTGAAAAAAGAGCATCTGTAAGTAGGAGGTCAGAAGATGATTACTTTTGCTCATACTAGAGTTCTAGAGCAACTGTTACATACTTTTCTCAAACAGCAAGTGATAGGGTTAGAGGAAATGGCATCAAGTCCCACCAGGGGAGGTTAAGATTGGAAAATAAAGTTGTCTTAAAACCCGTTAACAAATACACATTAGAAAATAGTTGTCCTGGGAAACAAAACTTTTAAAGTGGAAGACAATTGTTTTTGGAAAATTTCTACATCCAAGAACACAAAACAAGAACACTGCACCATGGAGTCCCTCTCTCAAGACTATTAGACACAAGAGTTTTGATTTATTCAAATGTTTTTGTTATTCCCTCATCAGAAAATGCTTTTCTGTTTCTGTATTTGGAACACATCACTTACCTCTTCTTGGCTTCATGTGCAACTGTAAATTACAGCAAATTTATTACAAATCAAGCAGAATTGTTAATGAGATAAACCTCCCTAGCTCACTCCAAATAGAAAATTTGGCAAAATCAAGGACTTCTGTGACACAGAAATTTGCTTTATTTTAATGTATATAAGGACTTAGGATTTAAGAACACTATATATATATGGATTAGGAAATATAAGGATTTAGATTTTTTTAATTTCATCTCATTTGTAAAATATATTTATTCTTTATAATGGCAATTTTTATGTACTTTAGAATTTCAAAATCATGCAGGTGGATGAGCTTAATGGTAAAACAGAAACAGAACTGGTCTGTCTGATGAAATAAGCCTCTTTCGATATGAGATAATTAATTCTACAGACATCTGCGAAAAGTAATCTGAGGCAGAATAATTTAGGAACATATTTTTTAAAATATGAGAATAGCAACTGAACATATTATCTTCTGGTGACTTGAGAAAATTAAAGTGCAGCCTTTAAAAATGCTAAATTACAAACAAGGGGGTACAAATAAGAGGTTACAACAGAATAATGAAGGATAATGAAAAATGTAACACATGAAGTAATCAATGCAGAAGCAAATATGGTCTTCAGAAACTTCAGAGTTAAAATGCCATAGAATGGCAAAATATGCTTGTTACTAAACCTTAAAAGGCAGAAATTGAAATTGCACCCAGTAACAACTGTCTGTTTAGTGAGTCTCACAGTTGCACAAAGCTGACAATGACTCAGTCTCAAAAAAAAAAAAAAATCACAATCAAGATCTTATGAAATTTATAGTCATTGCACACTTTAAAGCATATAGCATCAATTTAAAGTCAAACTGACACTTTGTGAGTGGTAACAATTTTTCACTGGGTTTTCATTGTCAAGCAAATTGATTGTTTTATGTTGAATAAAATGTAACTGGTGTTTCAAGCCTTCAGAATGCACCACAGTAACTCATTTTAAGACCACAAGGCTGTGAAATGTCACATGTTGCCTCTTATTTTTTCAGATTTTTAGTGCAGTCAAACATGAGCCATTATCTTTAATGAAACTTAATTTCCAAGTGGACATACAAAATATGGCTGGGTATATGTGTGATAAAAAATGCCCAGAAAAGTGATTAAGAGCCTGTAAGGAAGAGAATTCCCTCTTCCTGTTGGTTTTGGATTTTGTTATTTTTTGTTGTTTCTTTGGTTTTCTGTGTTTTTTGGTTGGTTGATTGGTTTTTTGTGGGTTGTTTTGTTGTTTGGTTTTTGGGGGTTTTCTAACTCTAGTTAATGTCTATCTTTCCGTGACACTGTAGATCTACTGCAGAATCTGGTTTGATAGTATATATAATTCCCTGTCTGCACTTCTCAGCGAATGCATCAAAACTACCAAGAGCTAGATATTAAGAGGCTTATTCAAACTTCACCTGTTATTGCAAGTGTGTCCATTTGAGGAAATTGCTGACTCCAGTAAGTGTATTTTGCCTATAAGCAAGAGAAATATATCACTAAATTAGATTAAATTCATGATACATTGTCATTGCCAGGTTTGCATTTGAGATTACATGGCTTTTTGATTGCTCCTATATACAGCAATAGAAGTACAGTGATTTACAAAATGAAGAGGCAGAGATTCATATTTCAATAGATGTCCTGCTATCTTAAGTGAAGAAGTCCATCTTTTTATGAAAATAAATTTACTTAGCTTGAGCTTTCTGGTTTTGTTAAATTATAGTGTGAGTAGTTTACTATTGTTTCATTTGGCATATTCAACATAACACCAGAAATGCTACTTCCAAATCCAGCAGAGTACCATTTCAGAGCTTAAAGTAAAATGTTCAAGTATTTCTTTTTCCTGGAAATACACTGCAGAAATTAGTTTTACCATAATCAAACAAACAAACAAAATCGATATTTCCTGTAATTGACTGGAATAATTTCCATAATTTTCTTAAGTCCTGTAAGGAAATAACATAAATATATCAGTGAACATTTTTTAACTTTCATTATTAGATTATTGAAATATTCCTGTAAACTTTTCATTTATTTTTAAAACACTAGCAGGACTTTTCAAGACTTAGATTTAAAAGGGAATATATGACTAGCAAGGCCTTTGATTTATGAGCTCTATTAAACATTGGCTTTTATTTTTCCCAAATACCATAAAGATTTTGAATTGAGATGCTTTCCCACTTATAATAGCAAGATCACACAGAGATAAAGAATAATAAAAACAATAGGATGGATAATATCTTGACCCGGCTATTCGAAATTATGATTTTCTACAGACGATCTTCGTGTGTGTAGGATCATGTTCTCTTAAGCAGCCATTGTAATTTCCTTTGTGGAAAAGTTTCAGATTCATAAAAAAATGCATGTCATATTGAGAGAGATTGTGCCCTGTAGAAAATACTCATCACAACAATTCTAGCATTCTCTTGTGCTTTTTTAGCTTGAAAATTTATTAAAACTCATATTTGGAATTAAGAAAAAAAATTTCACGGAAGAAAACATATTTCCTGGCCCTTAATCGAGCTTACATGTATGATACTTTTTATAGCTATCTCCTGCAAATATCCATATTGCTATGAGAAGTCTTACTGATCTGAGAAGTGATGAGGATACAATGCACTGTTTGCTTCTGCTCTTGGTTTCCTTGCTGCCTCCTTGACTCCATTGAGAACACTGGACACTGATAGAGTGTGTTCTGGGCAGGAGCAACTCTAAATTGTGGAAGCTACAGAGCTTACATCATGATACAACACTCTAGGCCACTCTAAGCTCTCATGTAACTAGTAATATTTTGGTTTACTCTGGATAATGCTTGGACATACAATATTCTTTGTTCAGCTATGCATTAGGAAAAATATGTCTGAGCTGTGATGTTCCTCTCTGTTTTTTACTTCTTTTGCACCCAAACCAGTTACTCCTGAGAAAGCCTTACAAACCATGTCTCATTTTTTCTTTGACAGGCCTTTTGGGGAACTTGTCCGAGGAAAACAGCACCTACATAGATATGTCCATTGTTTATTGACTGAAAAAAGCAACTTCAATTCAAACAAGTTATTATAACTCAATTTAGAAAAAAGGAGTGCTTACTCCAGATTTGCACATAGATGGCATTATTTAAGGAGAAAAGAAAATGTGTCTGTACTTTGAAATCCCTCTGTTTCAGCTTATATTTTTAACTGCTTACAGCTCTGTGCTAAGAATGTGTTTAAAACTGCTCTTGGTAACATTCATCCCAAAAATGATAGATAAAGGTACAGGGTGTTTTTTGAATTATAAAATATGGAGAGAAAAGGAAAAAGAAACAAACCTTTATAAAACCTGTCAGTGATAGCATTTCTTTTTTTAGCTTGATATCTCTGCCTAAAAATCAAAGTCCCTGTAGATAAAGGTAAAAGTCACTTAACTGACAACTCCTGAGTGACTGAAAACTGGCATCTGTTCTTTATAGGTTCATCTTTGAGATTTCTCACTAGAAAACAGCAGTTGAAAATATTATCTTATAGCAGTACTAAATAATAGACTGTTCTGAGACATTCAAAGGTCTGAAGCTCCCTGTGGAACTAATGACATTTGTACAGCAAGTCAGGCTGCTTCAGAAAAGGAGGATGGTGGAAGCAGGAAAATTGTTCAGATTTTTGACAGAATGTTAACCCTAAGTTGCCAGACTTTCTGAAAGATAACTGCAAACAAGAGAGCTCTAATAACACTTCTAATAAAGGGCCAGAATCTTAGATGAATTTTAAAGTGGTACTCTTGCACTGATTGTGATATTCACAGCTGATGTTCTGTTGCTGACACTTTAGAGAAAGGAAATAAAGTCCATATTGCTGTGATCTGATGACAGATCAGCAAAGTTGGGGAGTTTTTTGGTTGACTTACCTGAAAGTGTAAAAAGTTTCTCTGGACTTGTTTGAAGTAAATATGGATAGCTAAGCCATTAGTGCTTAGCCAGCAACGTCATTGCTTTCAAATGAGATATCTTCCTGTATTTAATCTACTTTTCTACCGGAAATATATGAAGATGGAATTAGATACTGGGCTTCTCTCGCCCAGGAGATCATTTGACCTTTCATGCCCTGAATGACCTTAGTACAAGACTGTAACACATGAAGGAAAAGAATGGAGAAGACTTCATCTCTCTGGTCGAATATAAGCAAAATTGCTTCTGGGAATTTAAGAGCCACAGGGAAAGAAGGCAAGTGGGCAAGGACAACTTGCTTAAGAAGAATTCAGCTTCAGACCTCATGCTCGCTTGTATTTTATATCTGCATCTGCTTTGCTAGCCCTCCTTACTGGAAATGTTCTTTCTTCAGTGTATAATAGTGTTCCTACAAACCAAGGGTTATGAATTTATATGTCTCCACTATCCCACAATCCTGAAGCCATGCTTCTACAGTGTGGGAGTTAAATTATTTCAAAACAAGATGGGTCTGCTGCAGAAAAATGACACTGAAATATTTTTAAGAAGTCACTTTGTTCTGCTGCTTTCTACCACCCACTGTCTGATGCAGCTGTCTGTGTGGATCAGCACAATGACCCGCTTTGTAGGCTTCTGTAGGGATTTAAACAGAATTGGGCAGCTATCTGTCTAAAGTCATATAACGAGAGAACTCAGCTGGAAGAAGAACATTATCTTCTCAACAGGGCAGCTAAATCTGTGTTTGAGTACTCAGGCAATTTCTGCCTCAAGAAACTGGAGTTAGGCAGTGTTAGAAGTAGATGCCTCTGATTATTGTCTGAATCTTAAACCAAAAGACAAAATTCCCAATTGAGATGTGTTTCCCAGGATTGTATTTAGCCCCATGGGCAGGTAGCACACCTACCTGCATTTCCTATGACTGTCACCTCAGAGCCTGCTCAAGCTTCCTCACCCTGAACATAGGCAGGCAGAGAAATGAGACTTGCACCACGGGGGCTTTTCAAGAGGTTTTTAAATCTAGTAAGCACTAAGAGTATTTCTCACTAGAATTGCAAAAGAGATAAAGAGAATGATTTATTGTGCATTATTAATTATTTGACCCTTCAGGTTTTGCTTGTACTCTGAAAACCTTTTAATGCAATACTGTTTACTGTTTAGGTAAAAGAGAAATAAATGTTCTTTGGGCAGGAGATCATCATCTAAACCTAACAAGTTGTTGTATCTCTCCAACTTCACACCCATGTTACCTACATTAGCTAAAATACAAACTGAGAATAGAACTTCCTCAGATTCATGTTACACATGTATTGGAGACATATATTTCCTCTTTCTATCTGTTTGCATGTTCCAAATATTTGATGTAAGTAAACAGTAATTCAGAGACAGTGGCCTAAGTGATTTACTATGCCAAAACCATCCCTGCACTCCTCTCAATTACCATATGTGAAAGTGGTTTCTGTTAGTGTAAACTTCCTAAAAAACTTTAAATCTTAAGTTTTGTAGTGCTAGAAGAGATTTAGAAAGTCAGCAATGCCTTGTACTGCTTTGGCTTTAAAGACTTTTGTTTAACATTTCTCTCTTTTCGTTTGTTATTCTAAATTGACAGATGGAGTTCCTAAGCTGCTGAGATATTTAAAAATAAAAACAGTAAAAACTTATTCAAATTTTAAAACAAACCAACCCCAAACCTTCTGCCTTACCCTCTGTTCCTTTTTTAATAACTAGAGAAATCTTTCTTTTTGCATGGGAATGTCTGAAAAAAACATGTGCCTTCTCCTTTCATGTTAAAGAAATACTCTTCACTTATTTCCTCCATTCAATATATAGGTAATTGAATAGAAGCATAAATTGCAGGAAAAATCTAATTATTAAATTCTAAAAATCTTGATTATTCTCTCTTACCAAACAAAAACTAGAAGCCAATATTACACAAGGCAAAGTAAAATGTAGCAAAGTGGATCCACCCTTCATTTGGACTATGACAACATTTTCTTAAAGTACTTCTGGTTTCAGTGTTCAAGCTGAAAGACAAATGGTTACAGACACAAAACCTTAATACAAATGTTCTGCATCTTTAAGACTGTAACAAATCAGTTTGCTCATTTAGTTTTACTGATGGTTATCACATCCCATCAATCTGCACTGGCTGGATTTGCTCTAAGAGCACAGAAAAAAATACAAGTGCACAAGCTCTTTTTGCACTTCAGATTCCAACATCAACTCTCATTAAAAGCAATTGTGTTTCCCCCAAAACTAACAGTTCAGCACTTACTTCTATTGCATACACAGGTGCTCCTGCAGGTTTTAGCCTTTTTTCCCCTCAATGGTTTCATTACTTGGTAAATAAGAATTAGACTGTGAAATTTAATCCATAAAAGTTTTAAGTGAATTTGCTTTGAAGCAAATTTCCTTATTCTGTGTTGAATTACACATTTCAATGAAGTTCTCTGAAATTGAGTCCCAATGTTTTGTTGTGGCACTTTATAGATGATTCTTAGAAACAGGCCTTAAAAAAAGGTCAAAAAAGCAGAAAATTTTGCCCTTGGGTTCTTCCAAGCCTCCTAGCTCTCTTGACAGATACAGCATCAAAGCTTCTCCCTGTAAGACAAACAGTTTCCCTGCTCTTAAGTGCTGTGTTTTCAGTTTCTAACAGTTTCTCAATTGAGTCTGCCAGAGGCCCATGATCTATCCAGCAGCAGTAACAGTGTGGAATATGCCATTCTTCTCCATCCACCTTCTCCCTCTCTGTTTTTCTGGCAGAGCTGGCTCTATATGCCACTGGGCAGAGATCCAAGCCTAGGGCTTTAGCCAGCTCCAAATTTCAGGTATCATTACTGCACCATTAAAAAAACCTTCTGAATTTCAATTCTTGAACAGCTTCAGCATTCTCTATCTCCATCTTTTCAGCTATTCTTTTCCCCTTTATCCCCTCTAATAAATTAATCACAGTCACAGACTTGCCTTTTCTGAAATGTAGTATACTCAGCTAATTATTTGTATAAATAAATAAAAAAGGAGAGAGACCACTTAATTATCACTATATTCTGCATAACTTTAAAATTAGCACTTATTTGCATTACAGCACAACGTGATGGGCTCCACTGAGGCCAGGGTCTTTTTGTGCTTAGTGCTGTAGGAAAGAGAACAAGGATCAATCTCTGCCCTAAACAGCCATTAGCCGTGTCAGAGAAAAGGATTGTTCTACCTTATTTAACAGATGAGGTACCAAAGTACAGAGATTAAACAATTTGCTCCAGAAAATCCGTGGCAGAACTGAACCCAGGTCTCTTAAATCTGAGCCAGATGTCCAGTTCGCAAGGCCATTTGTCTTCCTTAGGAGAAGTCACATTCTGTAAACATCTGTGTCTTATCTGCTGTCTCAGTGCACCCTGGCTCAGCAGAGATTTCCTGTAGCTATCAATAAGAAATCTTTCATTTCTGCTCTCTTCTCACAAGAAAACTTCAAAACTTCAAGACGTTCAGAACTGTTGAGTTTTTTTAAAAAAATACAGGCTCTTGCCATTGCCAGAGCCAGAGTTTCATGCCTCACAGAAAAACTGGAACAAGCACAAGTCACATTCATTGCTGTAAACAAGATGTAATGGAGCAGCGTAGCAGCAGCCATGACTGTCACATATTATCATTACTCTACTTGCATGTAATTAATTCCTTGTGAAAGATACCCTTATAACTAAACGATTCAAAATAATCTCTCTACCAGTGTTTCTGCCCTGGAAACAACACATCACAGTTAGGAAAATGGTTTTGGCTAACAGCTCTCCTCTTGTTCGGTACTAGAGCCAGCCAGCTCCATATTCACCAGCATTGCAACCAGTCAGACCACAATGATGAACTTCCTGGAAACATCTATAGTGGAAACTGAACCTACCATTTCAATACATTCTAGCAATAAAGCAAGGACTGAAGAGCACAATGCAATATAGAGTATTGGTACCAGAGATATTTGTGGGATGGTCTGTATCTGTATGTATGTTAACCAGTTGGTCTCATATAATCCTCGACAGAGAGTGTCATTGGGCGCAGTGAGTATTCAAGTGCTTTTAAAGAAAACCTGTACTGTGAGAGTATTTTTTGAATTCATACTACCTGGGATCTGAGCTCCTCAAAGACAGGAAGGTCAATATTTTCAATTTGGCTATTTTAGTTTGGAAAAAACTTCTTCTTTCATACCTCAATATAAGTAGGAATAACATTATGTTTAAAATTTTCTTCTTTGACAGTGGTATTTTAAAAATAGTTTGATCAGAAGTAAACACATCAATAGAACTATATTGCTCCCTCTGTGTGTAGTAGCATATGTCTCCATGCTCAATGTTGAATCATCTAGACATATCCTAAATGGCCCTGGAGTGTCAGAGGGTTAAGGCATGAAATATCTGATGAACAAGGTCATTAAGGTCATTCCTTTAATTTGCAAGTCACAGAACAGGAAAAAGTGATGTTCTGTAGGGTTATGAGCAAAATTTCTAAATTGAAGTGAGGCAAATGGGATTTGAATCCTTCCTGCCTAAAGCAGCCTGAGCCCATATTGTCCAGAAGGATGTTTAACTGCAAGTCATTTTGGACTGTGTCATTTAACTGGGAAAGTCCATCTGCAAGAAGTAAAAAATTTAGTGGGCAGAGTAGAAAATAGGTACAAGCAAAACACTGGTTTGTTTTGTAGGCCACAGAAAAAAACAGAAGGGGACATACTTCCGCTACTATTAATGCCAGACTATCCCCCACAATATTAGTACACCTTAAAAAAAGATTCAGAGTATGTTCATGGTCTCTGTGCAAAGGCCCATTAGGAATTTTGACACAGCTCTGAAAAAAATACAGTATTCTTATTTATGCTGCTCAGTGTAATTAACTTAGTGACTAGAGGATTCTATTTTGAATCTTTGCAGTTCTCTCCGGCAGCTTAGACAGTAGGATGGTCTGAAAGTTAAAACACTCCATAGAAAGGTGAAAAAGGGCCTCAGGCAGGGACTGGATTTGAACCTCAACTTACATTACCCCAGTTCATGCTTACACCCTGATCCACTGGGGAAGGAGCCCCACACTGCTGTGTCTCACACCTCTCCATTGCACTGCATGAAGAAAATGTGTTAAAGTCATGCCCAAGCTCTGGGAGTCTAATGTGTTCTTGACTGGGTTTTATGCTTTTATGAAAAGGAACAAAACCAGAAAAATTATAGAGCAATGTATTTTCTTAACTGATCAGTGTTGAAAACTCAAAACCATTTCATGACAATGAAGCTATAAATTTACAAATATGCATATACTAAAATTTGGATTCATTAACAGAAACACTAATACAGAATTCTGTTTGACTTCATAAGACTAGATTGTGCATCATTCATTTGATTGGTTAAAAGAAAATTGAACATCATTTGCTGCTTTCTACTATTAACGTAGAAAATGACAGGGAAACCTACTTTATCTTCTAGAAAATATTATAAAATAGTGGAAACTTTCTGCACTTTAACTATTTCTTTGCTTTATAATTAATAATTTTGTCTTTTTAACTTTTCCCCAGTGATTCTCAATTGCAGTTTGAATTGTAAACAGAGTTACCTCTCTTGACAGAGGTTGTAGGTAATAAAAAAGAGCTGGATAACTGGTAATTTTTAAAAGATCTGTCAAGATAAGGTGGAGAGGGGTCATACAGGCACTGCATAACTCACCATCCAAATTTACTTCTCAAAATACATTGAGTAATAATCTGCTTTTGTCCTGCTATCTAAAAAAAAAAATAAAAACATCCTAGTGTTTTTATTCTTTGGAGTAATAGCAAACTAGGTTGATGATTCTTTTCTATACCCTTTGTAGAGGATTTCTCCTCTACACAGGATCTTGCCACATAGGGTCATGGGAAGTAGGCTGTGATTCTCACATCTGTTTGCAACTTCACAGAAGAGGATGATTGAAGGAAAATAAAGACGTCTTATCTTTTTCAGCCTGTAGCTGGATTTCACTAGTCTTGTTTACAGTAGTAATGCCACTGAAGCTGAAATAAGAGTTCAGTTTTGGTAATGTGGAAGTTACGGTCCAGCAGATTTCTCCATCACAAGACTATGCCTTTTAAACTCCCTGTAGGAAACCAGGCATTAAACATGGAATGCTTAACATTTCAAG
>VWZD01004568.1:34050-47900 GCA_013396695.1 Sakesphorus luctuosus | reverse complement strand
GACAAACAAAAAGCACTTCACATTAATATGTGTTATTTTAAACTGCAAAGGATTTAAAAAGTGTTCATTTATACACACAGAGGGAAGTTTAAATTATGAAGTAAAAAAAACCAACCAAACAAACAAACAAAAAAAACCCTTATATTTTGCCAATAGACTTTTCAATATTAAACTCAGCAGCTCTAGGGGTGGGTTTAAAAACAAGCAGCTCATTTCATATTTGGATGGAAATTTACCTCTGAGATAATTGCACAGCAAGAAGCACAAACCCACACATAATTATGGGCAACTGGTTTTTTTGCAGATCATCTCATAACACCAGTGTCACAGAGCCTTTCCATAAAATGCCATTCTGCTTTCATGCTATGATTATTAATACCATTGTGGGTGGTTACATGAATTGTAGAAAGATTTTGCTGGGTGGTCTCAGAAACTGTGATTTGTATGACTAATTTGTAGGCTTAAAAAACACTGATCAATCTTTTAAAGAGTTCTTAATATGTTTGAACTTTAAACTTTGTTAAATGTGGCTTTTTAAAAACTAGTCCTAGAATTTAATATATTTTCAGGTATATTTTCCACATGTCATTATTTAATATCAAATATATGAAAGCCTTGGAATATATTATCTTATGGTATTATAGCTCTCTATGCATCACTGAGCTTTGACAGTAGAGCAGAAGCAATTCCCAAATTGTCGTTTTACCAAGTTCATGCTTTGACTTTTGAATATTCCTCCTAATTTTAGTAAAGGATGCACATTTAGGATTATCATGGAAAAAAATTAACACAAAAGAAATCCCTTTNGTGAAGTTATTTCTTTCCTCATGAGCCCCCTTCAGAAGGATGTGCTCAAGTTATTGTAGAACCTTCAGTTAGTCTCCAAACACAACTAGGATAAGAATGGAAGCATAGCACATTTTGAAAGAATCAGAAAACTTCAGTAACTCAGTTTGGGTAGCTAACAGANCTTGAGGTTAGAAATAAAATACTGTTGCTTGTTTAACACCATCACACAAGCATTTTGTGAGGAGCGCTCCTTCTAGAGGAGTAAAATGACTGGAGAACTCCTTCAATTCTATTAATTTTAAACAAAAAGTCATTTGCCACACCAATTTGAGCTTGATGTCTGAGTTCAACTTGCTTTAAGCAAGGATAAACGACCAAACAGAAAAGTAGGCTGCAGATAACTCAGAGTGTAGATTAAACACTAAGAAAATACAGGGGAAGAGGAAGAAGATAGAACAGCAATACAGTTTTATATGTTGTCAGAAGTGAGTAAACATAGATCTATTTTGAAGTGAAGGGCTGTATAATATCACTGCTAACCTGAGCACATGAAAACTATTTCTGGGCCACATGGGAAACAGAGAGCCTAGGAGCCTCATTCAAACTGAAGATATGTAGTCCTCTCCACTTTCTATTACTACAGAACATGAAATATGAATGTCTCACTAAGAGATTACTAGGTTGATTTGGCATTATTTTACCTACAATCAGAGAGTATCCACATCTATTCTTCATTAAAAGTGAAATCTTGCAATGTTGCAAAATCTCCAGTATCTACCAGCTAGTAAAGAATTCTCATGAAGTGAAAAAAAAAAATCCAGTAAGTGTGTATAACTGTACTTAGGTTCATTATTCCATATCTGGCTACTCAGGAATAGACAGTAGTGGATGAAGCACAACAAAACCTTGTCTTAAACCATATGTTAAGACAGCACATTAAAGCTGAAGGACTGTACAAAAATAGAGAGCCAGTGCAATACATATTCTGTTTGTTAATTCACTCATCAAGATTTTGTCCACAGTTTAAAATTCCTAAAATGTAGATTACACAGATGGTAACGTTTCATTAAAATATTTCTTCTGCTTTGGTGAAACTTAAGTCTCCATTGAATCATGTTGAGAAACATCTTTGCTGAGAAACAATGAGCAAAGGCAGCATTCCCAAGTGTGTGATTTCTTCCCCACACCTAAGAAAATATCAGAGATTATCTGAGTTTTATTGTCAGCATACTACCACAGAAACTCAAGACTTCAAAGCAGAACAAACAGTGAAGTTATTTCTTTCCTCATGAGCCCCCTTCAGAAGGATGTGCTCAAGTTATTGTAGAACCTTCAGTTAGTCTCCAAACACAACTAGGATAAGAATGGAAGCATAGCACATTTTGAAAGAATCAGAAAACTTCAGTAACTCAGTTTGGGTAGCTAACAGAATTGCAATTGAACAGATTCTATGACATCATTCAGATCGCCAGAAGCTTACCATTTACTAATGGTTTACATGCATACAGAGGATGTTTTTACACAGAAAGCTGGAGGGGACTTTTTCACCTGCATGAATACTACACTGCATATCAGAACCCAAAGAGTAGACAGTGGTTCCTGAACATGTTACAGGACAGACCTTGATCATCCGACAATATTTACACACTAGCAGCTAGTACAATCACAGTTCAATCTCTTCCAAAAAATTTCTGGTTTGTGAAAGCTGTTCTTGCAGTGAAAAACTTGGTAATCTCCTGACCACTTAATAGCAAGAAAAAGACCTGCATCTCTGCTTCTGCCAAAGACCTACAAGTGTTTTGACATATTACTTCTCATAAGTACAAACAACACAGAAAGGGTCTCCTCTTTGTGTGGCTTCTTAATATTATTGCAAATTACTGCTGCAAAATGATTTAGCAGTAGTGCTCTCCAGAGAGAGAAACTAGATAGAAAGACAGATGATGCAGCAGAAGCCTAGAAATCTTGAAAACAAATTAGATTTGAACTCCCTTTAAGATCAAACTCTATGTTATATCAGGTCAAAATAACATTTGTATGATAAATTTCTCAAAATCTAATGAAAAATGAGCTGCAAGTTTAACTTGCTAACCCCATCTTAAGTATCACAATTTTAGATCTTATGTGAAGCTAAAAGCAGCTAACACCTATCTTTAAAAAAGGCCTTGAATATGACCTTTAAAAACACCTTGCAATTAATGCTGTTACCAGTCTGTAAACAGAAATCTGCCTTCAACCCATCTTGACTTGAAAAAGCATAATTATTTAGAAACTGTTTAAGAAGCTAGAAAAAAAATATTTCAATGCAAGAAACAGATGCAAGAGAATAGGTGGCAATCATTTGGCTTGTAAATTATAACCTTCAACCAATGACTGATCTGCCTAAAATGCAAGCAAGTTATTTTCAAAGAGAAAAACAAATCCTTGATAAGGACTCAATTTTTTTCCTACCAGCATTTTCCAGATCAATACTCTACAGAAACTGAAGGTTTCTCCTCTCTTCTTCACCAGTTACAAGTCACTTGCTGAATGAAATCAATTTCCCACTAGAAAGTTTCACAGATGAAATCCTATCAAACATGGGATGAAGATGTTTGAAGCACAATCAGCATAAGAAAAGTTCTTTATCATAGATATAATTGTTTCAGAAAAACTATCTATACCCTGGCATAAACTAGGTTAGCAAAAATTGTATTACACACTATGTTTACACTGTGAGGCTTTATCATTGCAGCACAAGGCTGTGACTACATTAAAAAAGTGTGCAGACTTAGTCTGTCTTACAACAGCAACCTTGAAACAACAACCAGTTTGCAATTTCTGTATAGGGAGGATACATGAGGGAGCTCTTGGTATACAATGGCCTATGTACAAGCATACATGGCAACTAAAATACAGCTTTCCTCAGGAGGCACTAGCACAAGAACAGAAGACAAATATCAGGAGTAGAAGAGAGAAGATAGAAAGTGAGAATTGCAGATGGTGGAACACTGGAAATGAAGAGATGGAAATATTTAAATCTCCAACTAGATTTCAGGTTTGTCCTTGTCCTAGTTCAGCAGGTGGGACCAGTTTATCACTGTGTGGGGGATGACCAAAGCTGTGTATTCTACACCCCTCTATTCATTTCCCAAGAACAATGGACCATTTGCAGCAGCTGCCCAGGGCACACCTGACCCCTCAAGTTGTGAGCTGGGTGTGAAAGACATCTGTGAGATAAAAGGTCTGATAACTCCACTCCAGGGAGTTGTTAGCACCTTCACACCCAGCCTGAGGGGGCATGTCTGCTAATGGGCCATCAAGGGTTCCAAAATACCCCATGGCTCACAGAGTTAATCACCCAGTGTGACTCCCCGCCCTGGGGGAGTGACTGGGTGCTCCCACCTGGACCTGGGGGTACATATCTTGGGAGAAGAAGACCGCAGGGGTCACTTGTCAGATCCAGAGGAGGATCAACACCTTGACAGGAGGAGACCACCACTTTCAACCAGCCTGCAACTACCACTCTCCACCAGACTGCAGCTGTCAGCTGCACCAACAGGTTTTTCCACTTTGGACTTTTACTTTGGACTTAGGGGAATTACATAGGGTTCAGCACAGGGGCTAACAAACTCCTTTGTGCTTGTGCCCCAGAGTGCTGGGTTATACTTCTGGGGTTTTGTGGGGTAAAACCAATTTTTGTCTTTGTACCATTGCATTTATTGTAATATTGTTATTAAATTGTAACTCTTACTTATAATCTCTTTTGTTTTGCAGTCATTTCTCCTGCTGGTTTACCTTTAAACTAGCACAGTCCTTGAGTAAGGATAACATGCAATCTCTGCAGGAAATAGATGAGGAATGAAATAAAGGAAGAGAAAGAAGGGTAGTCAAGAGTCTGATAGAGTGTAACAAAAAAGAATTGCTATGAGTTAGGCTTTTGATTTAGGCTGTTAGATCAGAGAAATATTTAAAGATGGACACCCCTTCTGGAGCAGAGGGCATTGATGAGAACATTACCTTTTTGCCCTTTCACTGCAAAGAAATTTCCATTTTTTATTTTACTCATTGTTTGTAAAACTTCCCATCTTTCATGATTGGTGTCAGTGTTTCACATAGTAACATTGTGATTTTAAGTAATATGCTTCCAATCCCGAGTCCTCCAAGATAAACATTTTGAGAGGTGGACAAGCTTAAGCATTCATTTTATTAACGATTACTTCCAGATAGTATAATTAAAAAACTTTATATTATTTGACGTTCTTATTATTTTAGGATCACTTGACTAAATTCTACATTATTGTTGCTATTAGGTAGAGCAGAGACAAAAAAAATTTAGCAACAAATTTTGAATTTGGGGATTAAGTCCTTAGAAGAACTGATCTTCCTCTGCATTTATTTTAGGGGAACTCATCACAATACTGTTTTTGAAAACATCAGTCGTTCCTGTTATTCCCAACTGAAATTATTGGGTTTTCTTGACCTCAATACCTGAAAAGAAAGCAAGCATCACAACAACAAAACTAAACTATCTCTCAGAGATAATATAAAATTGTCCCAGTACTGTAACAGAGAGGCATAAATTCACTTAAACAAATTTTCTATGAAGTGCAGGTTTTGCAAATATAAACCTTGGCTGAAAGATTAAATTACATTTCCTCATTAAATAATAGTTTCATTTTAGACACACAAAGTAGTTTTAATTAATAAATACAATATTTGAAGACACTCAAATGAGGATTTTACTGAAATAATTATGAAAGTAACATTCAGTTGTCTGGCTTTAAGAGAAATGCTACTCATTTTGAATAGCAACTGAGTAATTAGAAGTGGTAGCTTATGAGGATTTCTGCACAGAATGCAGAAAAAGCAAGAATGGATGAGTTCTATGCAAAACCTGATATAACCATATGTTTAGGTAAATGTTTACTTCATCTAATCTATGGCTTTATTTATATATAACTGAGAGGATACCAGGCTTCAGTTTAAAATTCTGGTGGAACAGAGAAAGTGGCCAGAATATTCACAAAATGTAAACCTTCCTGGATGGAAAATTATATTTATTCTCTTTGAACCACTCAGTAAACTGTTAAATGGGGGAACGTAAGTGCATGTTAGCTCTCTCAAACTGAGATTCAAGACACCAATTGCAAATGAGTTTTAAGGGAACATCTTGGAATTTGCTGGAAATTCATCCCTATCTTTCTCATTTTGCTGGTATATTATTCTATTTTCTTTCACACAACCTCTGTACTTTCAGAGTCTCGAATCTTTTATGGAGGAGGCTAATCACTGTAAGATTAGTCTTAAAATCTCTGTGCATAACCTGACAAATAAAAACAGCTGCTCAGCATCCTCCTGCTGTATCTGAATTAAAACATCCAATACAGCCCTCATGTTTTATTTATGCACACAGTTTCTCATCGCCTCACTGACCAAAATGATTCTGGTAACATGAACCATTTAATGTTTAAGGACAAAGAATCTGCATGACTGCATTAGTAATTTGAGAATAAAAAATAGCCTTAACAAAAATATACCGTAAGCAGTCCATTCTCCAGAGAAGCATCACAGCTTCTTTGGTTTTGACTTTGATGTTAATATTTAACATTGACAACAATTCTTAGTTTTCCCGCTGCAGAAATATAAAGCTAGGTAGCCATGTGTGACTCCTACTTTACTGCTGAACTAAAGCAGCAAAATCAATACTAGGATTGCGAAAGTTTTTGTACATACTTTTCCTGAAAGAGAACACGGTCAGCTAGCATAACCAGTTTTCTGCATACCTGAACAATCACAGAAAGAAGATACACACACACACAAACCCCAAACAAACAAACAAAAAAAACAAAACAAAAAAACCCAAGCCTTGTTCCCATTTTTTTGGAGTTGAGCTGGCAAAATGCCAACTGCCCAACACAGAGTCAGTCTCTTTCCCTTCCACACTAAGAAAAGAGAGAAAGAGGAAAAAAAACCTCAAATTGGGTTTAAACTTAAACTAACTATATATATTCATACAGAAAAGAGAAAATTAAAAGAAAACAGTAATATAACACACACTTAGACAACTTAGATATAACACCAATTTTCTACCTCCTACCGTAAACAGATTCCATCACTCTGCATCCATAAACACCCCAAAAGAAACCCAGCAAGAAACAGAAAGTATAACAAAATGTTTCTACTTCTCTGAAACTAAAATGAAATACAATGTAGAGGTGGCAGGAGCAGGGCACAGCAGGGCAGCAGCACGCCCTGCCTCCACTGCAAACATGATGGAACTGAGTGAACACCTCCTTCTCCTCTATTCATATCTCAGGTTTGCATCATCTGGTATGACATATTTCTTTGGTTACTTAAGTCAGGTGATATCTGTCTCTCCTAATCTACATAGATTCTCTGAGACTGTTCATTTGTGGCCTACCTAAAACCACCACACCATTTAGCTATTTTTTGCTGCCTTTGCACTGTGTGCCAGTACAATGTTACATTTTGATTGGGTCCAGAAGAGAAGTTAATGCCTAAGTAACATAAACAGAAGGCATATAGAAAAATAAAAAACAGTTTGGCAGGTACAGATGTCAGATAGAACTAAAAGCAGAAACCATAACACGCTAGTAGCTAAGAAGTCTTTGCAGAAGCGGAACCATATTGAGCTATTCTCAGCTTGGATATTCTGTTAGGGGATTCAAACAGGCACTTGTTCATCAGGAAACTTGTAAGATAACATGCTTTCAGACATGTTATTGTCTGTGTCTTAATAAGTCTGTTTCTGGAACTAAAAAGAAAGCATGTGGAACATCCAGAGTTTTCCTGCTTTTCTACACAAACCAGAATTTCTACTTTCCCCTGATAAGGGAACAATTCTTTGTAAGGCTATCAGGACAGTTTTTGAAAGAACTCAATAACCTTGCCACAGTCATTTGTTCAAAATCCCTAAATCAAAGTCTGAATCTAGATTTGTAGAATACAATTATACTCCCACTGTGACAATGAGAAAAATGTTGCCCGTTAGACTAAATCTTTGATCTCTACATAACGCAAAGTATTTTTTCTCCATAATTCAATTACAGATTTTTTTTTATTGAAATAATGTTCAGATAGAGCAAGAAGTCAGATATCCTTTCTGCTTCTGAACATCCATCTAGTACTTGTTCTTAAGTGTTCACATTTATATCTTTTGTAGCTTGGATGTTGTAACTGGCTTATGATACAATGCACCATTGTTCAGAACTACATTTTAAAGTAATCCTTACATGAACAAATTCATAATTCATGAAAAAATTATTTAAAGTGAGTATCCAAATTTCCATAATGGAAAGGATGCCTATGGGCACTTGTATGAAGATGCTGTTTTTCTGATCAAACGTGAAGTGTTTAAGAGCAGACACATAGAGGGGTTTTATTACAATTGGTTTTGACTTCAAATGAATATTGCTGCAAACCATAGGCAATAGTTCCTTTTAAGAATTGTTTTCAGCTGCTCTTTAGTACCACACAAATGTTTAATTCTCTTTTTTTTTTCTTTTTTCTTTTTTTTTTCTTTTTCTCAGATTCGTCTTCCTGATCAAGAGGGTCTGGAAATGGGTACTGAAGGATGACCGCCTTTCTTCTGTAGTGGTATGGAAAATGAAAAATAGTCTCAATTCCAGTGTAATTTTAGGCACTTTCTGCAAGTACACCCTTCTAAACCCAACATTTTAATGCCCAAAAAATTAGTCAGCTCTTGACAATATGTTAACTGCCACTGCTTTCTGAGCTTTCTCTACATACTTGATCCCATAAAAGGCTTTATCAGGACAGTAATAATATTGGTCAGGTATAATAGTGGAGGGTCTGAAAAGCAGAGACACAGTGTGCAGGGAACAGGAGTAAGGACATGGGATCTCAAGTGATGAGGCATTGGCTTGTGTCCACAGCTATAAACCATTTACTAAAGATTGAGGGGGGTTGTTATGGGACTTTTGGTTTTGGTTTGTTTTTTTTTTAAAGAAAAGAAGACCCAGAGGTAATCCAGTCATTCTTAAAGCAACAAAGAATGGATAAATAGGATAAAAATAAAAAGGGATAAAATTCTCATATAACCTGGAGCTATAGAACAATGAAGGAATTAATAGCTGTAAAAGTATTTTAGAAAACATGAAAATGAACCCAAGTAGAAGCTGAAGATTTAAAGATGAAAACAGAAATCACAACACCCATCATATTCCCGACAACAAAGTACTCCAGAGGCTGCAGACCTACAGTGTTGCCATTTCCAGCAATCTGAAGCCACTAATGAGCTACCAATATGCTATTTCATAATTACTAATATGTTTTATTTTATTTGTGTGGACGTCACCATTCCCATTTCAATGTAACCAGTACAGTTGTCCTATTAAAAACATTATTTCAGAGTTTTGTTAATTCTACCTACCCTATTCAGCACAAGTCAGGGGCTTGGCATTCAGGTGGCGTTACATAGAGTATCTTGGAGAGATCAAGGTGAAATCACCAAATTAACAAAATCTATGAATTTGTGCCCCAAGGGGGGATTTCTCTTTATACAAAATTATTTTGCTTCTATGTTGTGTAAATTTCTGTACATTCAGAAAAAAAAAATAAAAGACAACAAAAACCCAAACCCCCAAACAAACAAAACCACAAAGGAAAAAAAACCAACAAGAAAATCCCATCTTTCATTTTGGTTTTAAAGAATGGGACTTGTTGCTTCTAGTCTTCAATGATGACAACCACCAATGCCCAACTAATATTAACTGAAGAATATCCTAAAATCAGACACATATATAAATTAAAACAAGAGATGAGAAATATCTTAATGCATGATTGTAGGTACAGAAAAATGAATAATGAGCAATTTTGATCTATATATCACCCCAGTGAGACTGAAGGCAGCTAAGAATAACAAAGTCACAGCTGCTTGGAGGAGTTAGCTACTGCCTAGAGGTCTCTCATGGGAGCTCCTCAGGTTTCTCACAGCACACAAGAGAGGTTCTAGGAAACATCTAGGATGAGTTCTCCAACACATTGAACTTGTGAGATACGAGTTATAATCAATGGGGATTTGCAGCTATATGGTGTGAGGTTCAATTTAACCAATAGAATGCAGATGTTACTCCATATAAACTGTGTGCGGTGTGTAATAAATTGGCATTCACTCGATCATAATGATCTGTGTGTGCTGTCCAGTTCCTCCACTGTGTATTTATTGTTTTCTATACATGATCTAGAGAGATTTAAGGGATATAACATTTTCTTTTCATTTGCATGTGCACAAACTTCAGTCATTGAAATTTGTCTGCATTTAAAGGGAAGGGTTTTAATGGTTTACCACATCAAATATTTTGGACTTAATAATCTGCTTAAGTAGAGATAGATATATTTTGCTCTTGAAGAAAAACTTTAAAGGCTTTAATTTAATATTATTCACAATTTCATAAAACACGACATTGCCTAAGTTATACAAAATTCTTAGTTCTGCATTAAAAAATAATAAATAAAAGTGTAGCAGCATCTCCATTTTAAGCAGCCTGGTCTATTGAAAGACATCCCTGCCCATGGTAGGGGAACTGGAACTAGATTATATTTAAGGTTCCTTGAAAGGAAAAATATTCTATGATTCTGTGAAGTTTTCTTAGATTCATTTGGATTTATAATAAATAGATGAGGTATGCTAAGAGGCAAAAAGTTATCTTTGCAAATGGAACCAACTGCCCAGGAGCAGTGCAGCTGGATGTACAAGATACAGTTTAGAAGCTACAGCAAGTAGCTCCTGTACTCCCAAGACAAATGGCACTTTTGAATTCTGAAAATACTGCTACAAATAGCCTTATTGAAAATCAGAGGAGGGAACTTCAGTACATCTTTTCACTTTATGAAAAATAATTCCATTTTATTCTTCCCAAAAGAAAGAGGCTGTATTTGTTTTTCTTTCTTTCTTAGAAATGCCACTTCTATCTAGACAGATACTAGTATCATGAGAAACAAAAGAAAATAAAAGAAAAAATAACTACTCAAGAATAGAAAAAATAATCTACCTATTTGAAATTATTCTTCTGCCTTTGGTTTTGTTGCTGAATCTTTAATGCCAGCATGTACCATGCTGCGTTCACAATGAAGGGCTCCAGTGTGGCAAGGAAATACTGTAGCAGAGTTTGAGGGGAAAAAAGACCAGAATCCTTAGTTGTTTTACAGGTTAAGAACATGTTTTCAAGGGGAGATGGAATGAAAAAGAAAAATATAGTGTTTGATAATAAGGCTAATTAGGAGAAAATTTCAGATAACGTAAAAACAATTTGCAATTTCTCTTGCAAATGCCACCAAGATGACACAATTAAAAAAAAATCTAATTTTTGAATTTTATTTTAAGAAATAACATCCTTCATATGCTACCCCAAGAGAAGAAAAAGTGTTACTGAATTCTAAGGTACATTTGAGATCTTTGAATGCAAAAGAACACTTTTGTGTAGAGCTCTAAATGTGATTCTCTTCTACTCTATTTCCTTTTACTCAAGGGAAACAGGTTTTTTGAGCTTTACATAAAACTTACCTTCTGAGTATTTTAGTTAACTTCTGAACTGGTACCACATGCTGAAGTTTCTACTTAGGGGAAAGGGTTCTTGTGGATATGAAAGCTTTTTGTATTCAGATTTATATTGTCTTCAGAGTTGTAGTGGGAAAGCTTTTTCTCCCCATCTGAGCAAAGCAACAGAATAGCAACTCCTCTGCAGCAGGGGTGGGATCTAATTCCCAGCATGTCTGGGAAGGATATCTAACCAAGTGTCCTGCTATTGCAGTATCCCAGTACACTGTCAGTGATATGTTTCTGTCATACTGGGGGTGCAGCCATCAGAGGCAGCACAGTCACACAGACAGTCAACACAGAAAGGGACCAGAAGCTCTGCCAAGGGTAGTGTCCACAGGGTAGGCAACAGCAGTGATATACCACAGTGCAAAGTCCCCAGGACCAACTGTCGAGAAACAGCCCCTGGCCCATCAGAGGCTTCCACTCAGAGTGAGCTCCCAAGGGAAGACAAACATCTGGGGCTGTGGAGTTGCGTGGTGTCCCTCACTGAGTCTGGGATGAGGCAGGTGGGCTCCTCACGCTCAGGAGGTGAGCGCTGGTAGAAACTGTGTTGTCAAGGAAATGAACTCCAGGAGCAAGACAGCAGTCTCTGCAGCATCTAAGATGTTGAAAAGGAGAGTGAATGAGAGAAAAACAGTGGATATTTTTCATCTTAAGTAGGCTTTTGACGTTGTGTGTCATAACATCTTTATAGATAAGCTGATTAAGAACGAATAGGATACACTGAAGAGCTGTTGAACTCAAAGTGTTATGATCAGCAACACAAAGTTTAGCAGGAGGCCAGTAACTACTGCTGTACTCTAAGGATACTAGGGCCAAGTGTTGTTTAGTGTCTTCATTGGTGACCTGGATGACAGGACCAAAAGCACCCTCATCAAGTTCACAGATGACACAAAACTAGAGGGAGTGTTGCTACAGCAGCTTGCCATGTTGCTATTCGGAGTTTGGAGACTGATGGCTGCAAAGCAGCTCTGCAGACAAGAACCTGGAAATCCCTACGGACATAAAGCTGAGCAGAAGCCAGCAGTGCACTCTCATGGCAGAGAGGGCCAGTACACTTCAGGGTTGCATTAGATAGATAATTAATAACAGGTAAAGAGAAGGGATATTTCCTCTCTATTCAACCCTGCTGACACACACTTGGATTGTCCTGTGCTGGGCTTCTCAGTATGTGAAAGACATGGACACAATGGAGGTAAGGACAGCAAATGGCCACAGAAGTGATCAAGGGATTGGAGTGTTTGATATAAGAGGAGAGGCTGTGAGAGGTGAGGCTGTTCAGTCGGTGGAAGAGAAACCTTAAAGAAAAACTTAGTGTTATAAAAAACTGATAGGAGGGAGTGAGGAAGACTGAAAATATTCAAAACCAAATGTGATGCAGAGCAACTTGCTCTAGTTGACCTTATTTTGAGCAGGGGGATGGTCTAGATGATTTCCAGATATGCTTCCCAGCCTCAGCTCCCAGCCTCAGGTAAGTCTGTGATTACAGACTTTGATCTCTCTAGGTTCCCAATTTGCAATATCTTGCATTTTAAAGGTAAAGGGACGGAGTTCTATGCACTTTTCTTAACTAACCATCTCATTGGTTGTATTGAACTGAAAGTAAATTAACTTGATAGAGGGTATTTGGCCTAAGGTGCCTATGCCAATTCTACAACAGATAGCTTTGCTTTTGCAATACTTCTAATAGCAAGAGTTGCTGTTTAAGTAGACAAAGATGCCTCCTTGTTATTTGAATATTAAATTTAGAAGTAATGAAAACATGCACAAGTGACAGTTTTTTGAAGTCTATCACTTCCTTGTTCTAACACATTTAAAGTCTCAAGGTACTAGAAACTGAAAGAGGTTAACTGAAATAATAAAAATGCCTTGTGATATGTCCCAAACCAGTTGATTTGAAAACTCCAAAAAATACATTAATAAAACATATCAACTGCTGGCAGCATACATACTATAAGGGGTAGGGAAAAGATATCTGTCTTTTCATTTTTAACTATGAGGTATAGAACACCAAAAGAATTAGTATGAGATGCTATAAATAAGGTTTGTATTACAATAACAAAAGGGTCAAATTATGATATGCCAGACCATTTTTAACTTTTGAGTCTTTTGTTATTTCAACATAGGGAGTCTCTTTCTCCACCCACTCCTAACCCCTACCTCCGCTCTATTGAATAAATATATGCAGTGCAGCACATTTTTTATCTATTATAGGCACATTGCATCTTTTTCAGCAAAGGAATGAACAAGCAAATTATCCCTATTTCTCATTAAGGAAAAATATGGTCATTAATATATTTTAAACTTTTACAGCTGAAAAGGATGAAATCCAAGAGTAAAAAGTTTGAAATATTGTGTACTTTCTTGCTAACCTAGACTGCCTAATAGTTTCCCTTTTAACATAGGCCATCAGTTGGGTTTTATCCACACTCTGTCTTACCAGCTTTTTTTTTCCTGAAAAACATACACATTCTATGAAATTCAACAAGCTCTCTTT
>VWZD01004568.1:16100-33813 GCA_013396695.1 Sakesphorus luctuosus | reverse complement strand
TGTTATTTCAACATAGGGAGTCTCTTTCTCCACCCACTCCCAACCCCTACCTCTGCTCTGTTGAATGAATTTATGCAGTGCAGCACATTTTTTATCTACTATAGACTCATTGCATCTTTTTCAGCAAAGGAATGAACAAGCAAATTATCCCTATTTCTCGTTAAGGAAAAATATGGTCATTAATATATTTTAAACTTTTACAGCTGAAAAGGATGAAATCCAAGAGTAAAAAGTTTGAAATATTGCATACTTTCTTGCTAACTTAGATTGCCTAATAGTTTCCCATTTAACATAGGCCATCAGTTGGGTTTTATCCACACTCTGTCTTACCAGCTTTTTTTTTCCTGAAAAACATACACATTCTATGAAATTCAACAAGCTCTCTTTAAGTGCCTTCATAAAATGGCTGTTTGATTCTTTGAGGATATAACAGGAGGTATAATATTTCTGCTCTGCACCCAAAAAATGTTTATTTGTTTCAGTTTTAATCTCCAATCTACATATGTATGATCAAGAGTGAGAAACAAAAAATTATAAAGAAATAAATTGACCACAAAGCCTCAAAGTATTTTTTTTTGTTTGAAACAAGGTTTTCAAAGGTGAAAATAACAGCTAAATTTACCTAAAAATTGGAATGGAAAAGAAGATTAAAGGAAAGTCATGGTTTAACCCTCCAGCAACTAGTCCACACAGACAGTGGGATGGAGCAGAGAATGGGAAGGGCACAAGTAAGAAAACTCATGAGTGAGATAAGAACAATTACAGCTTTGTACATATNGATAAGAACAATTACAGCTTTGTACATATCCATGATTGCAGGGAACCTATACAGTCCTACTGTTGAAAGAGGGAACCAAATAGGAGAGGATGCACTTCACAAAGACATTAGAATGCCCAATTGAAATAAAAGCAAAAGAGAAAAAGTGAAAAAGAAGATTGCTAGAAAGATTAGAGAAATGCTAAAACGTGTCCCTATATTGAAGTGTGTCTACAGGAGGTTGCTGAAAACTTCAATAAAAGAAAGAATATACTAGGCTTTCATACATAAATGACTCCCTTTCAAGTCTGCTCAATATTGTGCTTTTTTGTTTACTTGTTTTTCTATTCTTGATTATTCTGGGCAATGGATTCTACATGTCACCAGGCCTTTATTCCACTAGCGTCCTGCTCATCTGAGTGTCTGCATAGACACACATGACAGTTCTGACATTTATGGGTTCCTTCTTTAAGATATTCTTCATGTAATGATTTTCCTCCTCAGAAAAGAATTTTTCATTACGGTTTTTAAAAATATATATCTTGATTACTTCAGTACAAACATCTCTGTCATGAACACAGATAAGTTTGGATATGGATATTTGGAGTAAAACACAATGCTCTTTAGCATCACCCATATCAGTAGTTCATGTAAAATCTATGATGATAAGATTGTAATTTGAAAATCATTATAAAGAATTCAGGGACCACTCTCAATCTAAAGGGAAGTCATTGATTCAACAAGTCCTGGAAATGTGATTTTTATCCTACCTATGTATGTGCCCCCTCTATCCCAGTGAATGTGGAATGCTGTCCTGAAATAGCTCTGTGTTCTAGTTTGTCTTACTATATTTAAAAAAAAAATTAAAAAATTAAAAAAAAAGATTCTGTTCTTGGCTATTTTTTGATTACTAACAGTGCATCTTTCAGTTGTGGTATAACTTTGAGTAGAATTGAGCTTGGAATGAAATTGAGAAATTAATCACAGAACTTTTCTGTTTCCAGTCTTTGGAATTCTGCTATTTTCTATCTAATTTGCCCCTCTAATCCAATGCACTACTACCTAAAAGATTTTCCGGTCTCATAAATATCATGAGGTATGGCTCCTTCATTTCATCACCTAGAAATATGTTTAGTAGATCCTAGGACAGAAGTGATTTCTAAAATTATGAATCACCTTCTCCTTTTGAAATTGCTTTCCATTTCTCATTCTTACTCTTGCTTTTCCCTTTAAATAATTTCTCCTTGTTATTTATATCCTTCTATGACTTTAAATACCTACAACATGTCCTTCCACTAGTTATCATTTAGAAAAATCTGATGAAATTTGGGACCCATCTCTTGATCACCTCAAACTACTAAACTATTTTTTTTGTTTTCTTTTATTCACTCATTTGTTAGTAGCCTTGTCTCTCAAAGGATTGTATGTGTTGTAAAAGGATCAGTAAAACTCCTTTAGGAACTGTCTTCATGATTTTATCATAGTAGCTTTGAGAAAGGAATATGGGCTTATAAGGCAAATGTTCTAGTCCTGTGAGGTATCAATCAGAAATGTGAAATCTTAAAGAAATTATTTATAGATCTAGTATTTTTTTAGAAAAAAAAGTACTCAAGAACCTTTATCAATTGATAAACCAATAAGTTATCTACCTGAGCTGCTTTCTTCAAAAGAAGTTACAAACACAGCTTTTATTTTTTTTTCCTTTTTTTCTGAAATTGCTTGAATGTTAACAGTGATAGAAACCAAAATCATCTAAGCTTTCTCAGGCAATTTGTAAGCTTTTAGAAATATTTCACTTCTAAATACATATAAAAAATAAAAAGCTAGAATAGAGGAATCCCTTTCCTGTTATGGTCAGATAATGGCTCCATATTGAAATTCCTAAACAGACCACATGTCTGGTGTGTCTATGACTCCAATATAAAAATGAAAGAATATTACTCTATAATTTATACCAGATTCCCATCTTACTATGTCCTAATATAACTTTTTTTTGTTTTGTTTAATGTAAACCTAGATATTCTTCAAGTTGCTTCTATTTCTTCTTAGTTTGCATAGCAGTATGTCTAGCCTGAACAGAAATTGCTGATACACAGACTGCAGACACATTTGAAAATTTAGATTCTAAGTAATTGCTTAAGTAGCATTGTTTTTACCCTCAATGTTTTTTACCATTTGATTCCCCAAATTTAAAATGTTAATTTCATAGGTATAACTCTTCTGAGTATATATTCTCTCACAGTGCTGTGATTTGACCTTCTGAGAGAAAATAGCAAGCAACTAAATCCCACACAGACCCTCACTCAACTTGTTAGCAGTGAGATGGGAGACAATCAGACCAGGAAATGTGAGAAAACTCATGGGTTGAGATAAAGACAGTTTATTCGTGACTTTAAAGCAAAAGTCATGCACACAAACAAAACAAACCCAGTAATTAACTTGCCAAATTCCATTGGCAGGTAGGTGTTCAGCCATCCCCAGAAAAGATGGGTTCCATCATGTGGAACAGTAATTTGGGAAGACATCATTCCAAATGTCTCCCCTCTTCCTCTTTCCAGCTTTATATGCTGACCACGGCATCATTAGGTGTTGGGTTCTCTTGGGTCAGTTGGGGCCAGCACTGCCAGCTGTGTTCCTTCGTAACTCCTTGTGCACCCCCAGTCTTCTCTCTGGTGGGATGGGGTGAGAGGCACAAAAGACCTTGAAGCTATACAAGCCTTGATCAGCAATAGGTAAAACACCCCTGTAAAACATGGACATTGTTTGCAGCACAAATTCAAAACAGCTGTATTAGCTACTGTGAAGAAAACTAATTACTCCAGGGAAAATCAGCAGACACTAATAGGCAAGGGCCATCACCTTCTGTATTATAAAAAAGCTTCAGGTTATCTGCTACTCTTATTGAGTTTAACCTTTTTAAAGGGATAGTTTGTCTCCCACTCTTAAACAGTTAACTTTGCATAATATATGTTCTCTTGTAGAGGTGAAAATGTCTGTCTCATTTCTTTCCCATAAAGAAAGTTATTTGTGTTCTATATTGTCTTCCCATCTCCTTTCTTTTCTTCTTTTCATTCATTGTGAATTCAACACCTCCAGTCAGTTTTATTACTACTTTTTTTTTTTCCTCCCTGATGGTACATTGGCTTTGCATACAGATCTGAAAGAATATTATCTCTTTCAGCAGATTAAATATACATACTTTGACTTTCTGAATTCCTTGGATGTTCACAGGAAGGAATCAGGGTCATGCCATGTAACTATAGTGTGAGACTGTAATTGATTAAGGCAGTTGAGAATGTTATGCTAATGTTGTATTTTTTGTATTCTAGATTACATTACATACTGGACCATATAGTCACACCATTTTTCTTCTGTCTGTAGTGGTTTTGAGTCACACTGATTGTAAAATTCCCAGCAACTTCAATAGAGTCCGATTTTCATTTTTGTTAATCTACTTGAGCTAAAACAGGTTAGACAGTAGTTATATGAGTACTATTAGATGAGAGTTAAAATGAGGTATGACTAGTTCAAGCTGTGGATACCTTAGACAAGTCATAAGACCCTCGAAAGTGAGTTTAACAGGAAGTCTGTGGCCTTTATGAGTATTGGCAAATGAGTCCACCAGCTCCTAATAGAGGCACCGGCCCAGCACTAGAAATACCTTAGTGTTGGCTATAAATTTTACAATCCGGCTTCTTAACCTTAACTTCTGAAAATTTAGCTACATAAACACAACAAAATTATTCATGAATATGTATGGGAAGTTCTGGGAAAAAAATTAACTACATTTGAATATCTTTGCTTTCTGAAAACGTTAGAGTTGCTTGTCTCTTCTGTTGTTGGTTTGGAATTAAGAGGTCATAATTCACCAAAGTGGCCTGTAGATCTAAAAGTAGATATAGTGTCAAGAAAAATTACTTTGATTTTAGCCCTATTGTGGGTTTTTCTCAGAAAGTATAATGTCCTTATTAGCTGAATGTCTACAGTCCTACTGAGCTTAGTGGTGAGTGGATTTAAGAGGGAAAGTGTGTAGAGTTCCTAGGAAAAGACAGAAGAGGTGAATCCCCCAAGAGCAATATGCTGGGGAAAAGCAATTGTTACACAGGACCTACGGTGTTATGTTTTACAATGTACAATACATAAAAATTGTTACTGCAGCTAGTAAGCCAACTAGCTAAGAGAAACTGTCAATATGTATATTAAAATCAGTTAAGCAAGGCTTAGCTGTTTGGTCACTATTGTGAAGATTTAGTTTTGCCCATCACCTTCTTCTGTTAAAACTTACAACCCCCTGCTGCTTATTGACAAAATCTATTGACAAAGAGCAGTTCATAAGCTAACAGCAGCTGAGCAATCTTCACTATTATATTCTTAGCAGAATTTCCAAAAGTCTAAAATGAGATCACTAAAACTATCTTGTATGTGAGTGATCTGATTTATAAGAACACTTCAACAACCATCAGACATCAGCAGAGCTCAAAGAACTCGAGGACTGTTAACTAAGAATAGGATTCTGCCTGTTCATGTGTAACAGTTTAATTGAGTTCCCTACAGCAAACACAAATTTTCATTTTTCCGTGCTGTATATTAGAAATATTTGGTGCTCTTACCTCCAAGGGTGATAGTGGCTGCAATTCTAATAATGATCTTCATCCCTGTAATTCTTCAAATAGTGGGATTAATTTGGTTTGGTTTGGTTTCCACTATGGCTGCCATGATCTTCTTGCTTGCTTGCATGTTAGTAACCAAATGCCACCTCACCCTTCATTTGCATGGATCTACCAGATGTAATAAATCAGCTCAGACATTTTAGAATATAATGAAACACACTAGATTAATTATGGGAAAACTTTTTTCATCTATTGCCAAGTTTAGGTCAATAGGATTGATACTAAGAAGGGTAACATTGCTGCAGGGAGCTCTCAAGGCTGAAACACCCTATTTCACGTTCATTAAGGTTCCGAGTTCTTTTTCCCTTTTCTGTCATGATAATTATATCTATATACCACAGAAACCCTGTTTGCTCTCCCTGATTGGATTGAAATGAAAAGCTGCCTTTCTCTCTGGGCTTGATTTCTTTTTCCCGTCTAATCAGAAGCATGGCCTGAATCCTAATTACGAGTTAGGGACTTAATGGATGAACTTCAAGAATATTAATTTAATGCTTGAAACACCACCAAATAGTGTGAATGCTTTATTTGGGGCTTGCTTCATGAAGTCTCCATATAGCAGTATCAGAATTTAAAGTTTAAAATGAGAATGTGTTGAAAAACAACATTTATTCTACAATGAGGAGAAATTAGTAGAGATTTAAAAAAATTAGTAGATGAATGAAAAGAGGGAGAAAAGGAAGACAGTTGTAATAAAATGTGATTTTAAAATGATCTCACCATTTAAATTATTTTTATCTACAACAGTAGAATCTAGGCCACATGAATGGGTAGTGCTGTTAACTTTTCAGGTAAAATTCATTACTCATGTGCACTGGAGTTCATTATCATTAACAGTCAACTTACACTGGCAGTCTAGTTGTCCAGTGCAAATTTTCTTCTAGAGCAATGAAGTACCTTAACAAGCTGGTGCTTTTGAACACCTCCAGAAGGAGACTCCACATGTTTCTCCAGTTTGGGTGTGAAACTTGAGTGAATATTCCTTCTAGGGGCATTCAAAAGCTTTCATTAGGCTAAGGACATTAATGAAAGTTGAGGTAGCAAAGAGCAGAGGTTTTCCCGGCGCCTGGGGGAAAAGGTTCAATCTCTAGAGAGCCTCTTTCCCAATAGGAGTTTTCCTATGCTGTCATTGAACACCCAGTCTGTAAACACAGGCCTTTTACTCAAAAGTTAATTTACTGCCCTCCTCTTGAAGTGTTCTTCTGTTTCTTTAGTTTCTTTACTAGGATTCCTAAGAAAAACCTTATTTTATGTTAGCAAACAAAGTTTGAAATATTTTCATACAGATCCCTTATCATTCTGTCAATTCTTTTAAACATTGTACAGAAGCTTTATTCTCATTTTTGTTTTCTTAATGGATTTTTAAAGAGCAGGGAAAGAAAAAGCCTTTTTTTTTTTTAGGTTTAGATGAAAAAGTAAAAATAAGAATTGAAATCTGGTGCATCAGGACTTCGTTACCGGCAGCTTTAGAGTTTGAGCAGATGCCAGTGGGATTAGCTGCTAGAGTTTAGACAGAAGTTTAACAAATGTTTTTCATTAAGCATCCTCAGCACTTTAATATGTTTTTGCCTTTGAGAACTTCCTGATCATTTTACAAATACATCTCCTTTCTCTTTGCTTTTGTTTGTTAGCCTTTTAGGGGTTTTTTGGCTTAGTTTTGATTGGTTGCTTTTTGCCTTCCCTTTTATCTTTTTGTTGTTGTTGTTGTTGGTTTTTTCCAGTTGTTTTTTGGTTTTCGGGATTTTTTTTTTGACAAGTAGCATAATATCCATACTAGAGAGATGAGAGTCATTATTTGTACTTTGCAAGGCACAGGGACCAAGCAAGGTCTATGCAGAATGATTTTAAAAGTTAAACTATATGAATGTTTGCCCTGGGAAAAGTTTGGAAAGGAAATATGTTTATGACTACAGAACTCAAACACATTCATTGGCTAACGGGAGTGAACACAGATGGAAATTCTTTTCTACAGAGAAACGTCAGTCCCCTGTGTTCCATTTCATTAACACTGATCCATCTTTGCTGTTGAATAGGCAGGAATTTACCTTTTCTTTAATGGCTTTACTTTTGAGTTTCATTCTATGAGAAAAAGGAAGAAAATAATAAAACTCTTAAAATTTCCAATAATTCCCAAAATATAGGGAAATCTGAACATTTCCCCAACTATGCCCTTGCAGTCCCACTGTGGAGTTTTACCCTTCAGTGGATTTACTAAAACCAAAGAGTTATAAGTTCTTTCAGGTAACACTGAATTTCTTTCTGCTTTTTTAAAGGTTTGTTCTGTTTTGTTTTGGTTTTTTTTGTCTTCTGCTTCTCTCAGAAGAGCTCTCTGTTTCACTATCCTCACTAGACTATAATATCCATGTTCTAAAGTCAATGGACCCTCCAAAATTGTTTCTTATTACATAAAATTGAAAATAACTTTTTATTACAATTGATTGAAATTGAAACACTATTCATGGTTATCCAAGTTAGCGGAGTGATAACATAGGTTGAGTTAATAAATAGCTGATATGGTCCTTTTGAAAAGTGTTATGACTTCAAGCACCCAAAGATTCTTATACAAAACAGCTGTTGAAAAGACTAACCATAAAACTATCAGTGTTTACAAGGTTTTTATTTTACAAACCTAATGGTTCCCATGGTTTTAATGCACTGCAAAATAGTCTTTCTTATTCTGTATGAACACAAAGCACTTCTCCCTAAAGGGACTTTCCTTCATACAAGCTATGAGTGCAATCAAAACTAGTGATGCATTTTATTACATTACTGCTCCTTGAAGAAATGTGGTTTTATGGTAATATTTCATAAATATTTCCTGCTGGCAATGTAAAAAATAACTATCTAATAAAATTTAGTAGTGTGTTCTTTCAGACATGATTAAAAATGTATAATAGACTAGCAAATATAATTTTTTAAAAAAACTTACAACTGAAAAATAATATCTTAGGGCTCAACTACTGAGCTTCCACCATCTTGTCTTTACCTTGTGCATCTCTTTTATTCTCCTCAGAAAAATATGTGAAGGAATTTCATTCTGAAATTTAAAAACAATAGCTTCAAATTCTAAAATAAACTGGATATGTCTGCTACACTGCATATATAAAATACATATGCACATTTATATATATAAACACTGTATAATTTAATATTACACTAATGTATAATTAACAGCTTTAGAAAATGCAGTGATGAAAATTATTATGAAAAGAGGTGAAAACACTGAAGTTTATTTTTGAACATTCTAAAGCATTGACCTTTCTAAAGCATTGACATTTATTTTTAAGAATAAAAAACAATGTGAATATTAACACAAGTTTATTTTAGCCTACTAAGATATATCTCTGTAGTACCCATTCTCAACAGAAATAAAGTATTACTCCAGAGGACAATTAAAAACAGGAAACCAATTTGGAGCATCGATGGTATGCATACATTGGCAAATAGCAACACCATTTTCTCTTACATGTACCTGTAGATTTGTGCAGCAAAATTATTGGTGCTGAGGTCTTGGTGTTCACAGCACGTATATTTATAAATTTTTTGTTTCACAGTATCTCTAGCCTGGCCTTGAGTTTGCCTGCTAGTAGTTGGAGGGCATTAAGCATGATTCTGTAATTTATCTTTCAGTTCAGTTTAATCTGAAACACATCCAGTCTGCATGTTCTCAGTGTATTTCACAAAGTGTTACAAGGGATATCAAGGCATTCATTCCCAAAGCTACCTATTAATTATTACTAAAAATGTATTTTGAGTTTCTTGAAAGCGCAATTTTGGTTCAATAGCTAAGAAAATAGTTTAATAACCTAACACGTAGGATGGTATATTGGCTTTGCATGGCAAAGTGTTGGTAGCAGTGGGGCTCCATGAGTAGCTTCTGTCCAGTAGAACCAATGCCAGCCAATTCTAGGAGATAATTCCTACAGGTGAAGGCAGAGCCCATCAGTGACAGTGGTAGCACATCTGGGATAACAGATTTAAGAAGACAAAAGAAAAAACCCTCCTGCTCTAAAACAGCAGTGGAAAGACTACAAATATGTGAGAGAAACAGCCCTGCATACACTAAGATCAGTGAACAAGCAGGGGGAATGGGTGCTCCAGGAACAGGAGTAGAGATTCCCCTGCAGCCCATGATGAGGAGGCTGCCCCCTGAAGCCCATGCGACTCCATGGTAGATGAGAGATAAACGTACGGCCCCTATAGCACCCCACACTGGAACCAGGTGGATGCCTGAAGGAGGCTATGAACTCTTGGGTATCCCACACTGGAGCACACTCATGGTATGACCTGTGGTCCCATGGAGAGACTAACCCACACTGGAGCAGGTTTGCTGGCAGCACCTGTGACTCTGTTGGGGACTCAGTCTGTTCCAGAAGGACTGCCCCGCTTGAAACGGGTCCGTGCTGGAGCAGTTTGTGAAGAAATGCTGTCTGTGGCAAGGACTCACACTGGACAGTTGTGGAGGACTGTCTCCCATGGGAAGGACCCCACACTGAAGAGAGGAAGAGTGTGAGGAGTCCTTCCCTGAGGAGGAAGGAGTGGCAGAAACAACATGTCATGAACTGACTGCAGCCCCCATTCCTCATTCTCCTGCATTGCTGAAGGGGAGGAGGTAGAGAAAATCTAGACTAAAGTTGAGACTTGGAAGAAAGGAGGGGTAGATGGGAAAGTATTTTTGGATTTGATTTTTTTCATTCCCTTACTCATTATTAACTTGATTGGTAACAAATTAAATTAACTTTTCCCCCAAGCTGAGTATGTTTTGCCCATGACAATAACTAGTGAGTAATCTCCTCCTGTTCTTATCTCAACTTTGTTGTATTTTCTCTTCCCTGCCCAGCTGAGGAGTTGAGTGATGGAGTGGCTTTGGTGCACACCTGGCATCCAGCCAGGGTCAACCTATGACAGAAGTATAACAGATCTATGCAAAATACAATGGTTTCAGTTTTGTGGGGGGTTTAGTGCTTTGGGGGTTTAGTTTTTTGTTTTAAAGAGATGGATTTTTTTGTAACTTGAAGAACCTGTTTTTCAAGGGAAGAGCATTTATCCAGTATAATAGCCTGGAATCTGTTCTTAAACACAAACTGGTTCCAGTTGGCTCTGGACACTAAGTTTCCCAGCTGTCCTCCTAAGCATAATTGGGCAATTAGCCTTTGTCTCTCACACTAATTACCAGCTCATCCTACCTGGCTGTTTCTCAAAGGAACTCAGACAGCCACAAGAAGAGAAAATAGGAAAATACAGCCTGTCATGGCTATCAAATACATACATGGCATCTACCAAGCTACCCTCTCACAATCCATTTCTAGTGAAGGCACACACCAGAGCATTTGACTGGAGGGTCTACTATGACTACTTAATTAGATGTAACTCTTTGCCATATGAATATACTAGTAGCTCCTGATCCTGCTACAAGTCTGTGCAGTAACAGCTCATACATGAGGGGTCTAGTGGCACTGAATATGAGTGTGTGTTTAGAGGTAGTTATTTTTTGGGTATTAGAATATGAATCTGACAACATAAAATAAAATAGAGGAGCGGAAAAAGCCGAGTATGTTATATTTCTTCATGGGTATATGTGTATCATTCCCTATGGAGCTAAGAGAACCTACTATTACTGCAGAGAGAGAAGGAACAAACAAACAAACAAACCACACACACACAAAAAAACACCAAAGCAAATATGAAGCCTTCTTTCTCCTTGTCTTCTCACACTCATCCACTGAAGACACTGTTTGAAGCTGAAGAGAACAACAAAAAACAATCTGTCAGAAAAGCAGGTCCTTCCTAAAAACTTCTGACTATTCCCCTTTTAATTTTTAACTCCTAGCAATAACTGGGTGGAAAATGTTACCTATATGCAAGTGTCTTGGTTTGAGGGGAAAAAAACCAAAATGTTTTCTCAGTGGATGAATAATTCCACTAATATAGTGGAGGAGTTTTTCACGCTCCCNTGTGGGAAGAAGAAACTTGGATCGTAGCCATCTTTTAAGGGTACAGTGTCCATCCGGAAAGCCTCATGGTCCTGATCCTGTCGCTGCACGCACTGCCCGGGGTCCCAGGCCTCAATGTCCTCATCCGCCCGGCGCCTGTAATTCTTTCTCGGTCTGGTCTCCTCCAACAATGTTTACCCAGAAGCGTGGGAGGGGGCCTCTTCCACAATAATCACGCCACTCTTTATCAAAATTTAAGAGAAGGAACTTTAATACAAGAAGGATAACTGTTCTTAACTGATATATATGTATGTAAACAGACCAGAGCAAACTGATTCCCCAACAAGAGAAAGAGGAAAAAAACAAAAACACCCCAAACCAACAAGTTTCCTCCTGGAGAAAAAGTTATACTTATGGCAGTATCAGTGTTACAGTCTGGGCAGGCAGGCAGCAGCCAGCAGCGAGGAGCAGTCCGGGGCAGGCTGCAGCCAGTGGACGGCTTCATCTCAACCCAGCAACCCTCACACACAACCCTAAGCTGTGTGTAGTCCTCAAAAAACAAAAGAGACAACCTGCCCCCACCCAAGTGATCAGCAGTTAACTACTTTTTTTGTTAAGTACTGGCATGGGCAGTTAGTGGCAGGGGAGAGAATTTACATAATAATTCCAAACTACAACAGCAAGTATTTTACTTAGTATCACTTTTAAAATGCAGGGCATGTAGCTCTACAGCATAGATAGCCTTTTGGAATATCACAATAAAACTTAGCTAACTTTACAGAAATATGCATGGGGACATTGTTCACAGCAACTACAAAAAAAAATAATAAATAAGTTGACTAACCTTTGTTTGTCCTTTAGAAAAAATGGAGTTCCTTCATGTTTTATTTCCCACATTTACTATAAGGAGCTTTTATTGTGTGTCTGCCTGCATTACACAAGTGCCGTGAAAAGTCAGTCAATTCAGCTTATATTTTTCTATTCTTCCTGAACCAAGGGACTTTTTATTTGCCTGGTTTTTTTCTTTAAGACTCCACTACGCAACAGTGGTTCAATAGCATCATATATCCCTGCAGGGTAAGGCTGGTTGCATGCTTCAACAAGTAGAACAGAGGACAGCAGCTCTCATGGAGAGTACTGTAGAATTCATTGAGTGGCTACAGACAGAGTTCAACAACCCTCGTGCTCCTTGAGGAATGCATAGCTGAAGCTGATGAGTTTTTCTATAAATTTTATAGACTACTGAGGTGAGAGTTGAGAGAAGAGGTCAGCTATTCTAATGTTCTTCATGCTGTTTTGCCACTGAGATTGCACTCAATTCCTTAGTTTGCTCATTGTAAACCAGTGGGCTGAAACATGGGTGAGGTCATGGTTTGTAATAGTGTATGGATCAATGCTTGCCGTTTAGAAACTGGGCAAATTGGGTTAAAAGACTTTGCAAAATACGTGTCTGAGGAAAACAGATGGCATATTTGCTCTTATTTCCTCTAATATCATATAGTGAATATTTTTGTTGGATGAGTTTTCTGGTTTTGATCTTTTTGGAAATGATGCAACAGAAATGGAGCTGAATAATATATAGAATGCTCATATTTAGGATATATACAGTTAATGTATCTATGGTAATGGGCAATGGACCTGTATAATTGAAATAACAGAACTTCTTTGAGTTGACCTTACAGACTTCATGCAAACTTCTTTGGGTTTTGTCAGGCTAGGTAAGCTTAGCTTTTGCTTAATCAGAGAGATATTTGTATCTAAGTTGTCATTTTATACTCTCCTAGAATTTCCTTGTCAGTCCGGTGCGATCAGTATGTTCTGAGATCATAGTTCTCTAGAAACAGGATCAGATATCATGTTAGTAGATATATTTTTTAGGTGTACATCCCCTGTCTCCTAGAGCTTGCAACATCAATAACTCCTACTGATTTTGCAACATCAATAACTGTTGAAATCACTGTTGTAGTTGAGTCCTCCAGGCCTACACTTGTACAGTTTTATCATTGGTATGAATTCCAAATCAGTGGACTGTCTCATGCTTGAGACACACAGAATAAAACAAAAATACACAAACACTATACACATTTATTTGCCTAAGTTTTAATATGGTTTCTGGACTACTCTGATAAGAACTGAAGCTATGTTTTCTTGGCTAATTGGATTGTTTATCAGTCCTATGGCTTATTTTCTCAATTATGAAGACTTTCTGCCTCAACTCACATCTTTGAGCTTTTGTGATTGTATCTACATTAACGGATATTTTCTTCTCCTCCCCTCCCACTGAACTCTATTGTCTTTTCTTTCCTTTTCTATTCCAAAACTGTGGCATGTTCACTTCCATGAATAACCCAATTCTCTTCTACTCTGAATTTTCCTTTCTGTATATGATAATTTCCATTATTTCAAACCCACTTAAAAGAGACAAACTGGGGCTTCCCTAAACAGAACAAACACTAATTTTGAAGCATTATAGTCTAGATCCCTGTCAGAAATGTTGATTTTCTATTCATGATGCAACATTAAAGAAAAAACAAAAAAACCCATGCTGTTACACATTAAATTTCTTATGAAGATTAGCATAGCATAGCATAGCATAGCATAGCATAGCATAGCATAGAATAGAATAGAATAGAATAGAATAGAATAGAATAGAATAGAATAGAAGTTGTAAGGGACCCAAATATCATCAAGTCCAATTCCTAGAAGTAAATAGATATCTTTTATCTTTTATATTAAATCTTATGCGAATTTATTAACCATGTTTACTATACTATTCTTGACACTTTAGACTTCCTCCTGTTTTCCCTGTTGAAAAGGGTTCCATAATTTTTACAGTAGCTGTGACTCTGCGTATTTCCCTCTTTTATCCCTTTTTATGTTTTTGTGTATCTTCTTAAAGATCACATACAACATTAAAAGAAATGGTGTACCATGAATTTACACTGGAGCAAAATTATATTTTCTGTCTCTCTTTTTCTTTCTTAATAACTTCTCTTAATCTATTTGCCAATTTGATTGCCATATATTCTCTGAAATCTTACAACAGCGTAATTACTAAGAACATATCACTGTATAGATCTACTTAGAATACATCTATTCTAGTACATCTCCTAACAATGATTTTTATCTGCTAATTTTGCCACTCTGCACCATGATATTACTCTGAAATCTTCAGTCTGCTTTAGTCTTGACTATCCTCAATAATACTGTATCCTTTGTAAGACACTCCTTCTTCCTGGTCATTTTTCAACATATTGAACAGGGCAGGCTCTTGTGCAATTTCCTCAAACCCTCATAGCTAGTACACTGGCACAGTGTTGCATTGTCTTTGTTTTCCTTTTGAGAAAGCAGCTACATCTGATCAACAAAATCTGTGATAGAAAGCTTGCTTATTACTCACATAAACTCTTCTCATTTACTGCTGTCAATATAATTCATAGACATGTTAGTAACATGGACCTCCAGGGAAACAAGATTGTTAGAACTGTATATAGAGAGATTTCAGTGTTATATGTGGCGAATATCATGTATATCATGTGATTTTTGTACACTTCTAAGAATATTCTCTGTTACAATAAAAAATTATAAGACATTGTCTTGATTTGTGGAAAACTGGCTGTCAGTCTCTCCAAGCCTACCTCAAAGCTTCTGCTTGTTAATAATTTTAATCACTTCTTTCCAGGTCAGGCTTCTGAAAGTAAGATCAGAATCAGTCATTTTGTTATTGTAACTGGCTATATAATAGTTCATGCCTAAATGGTGCTCCCAAAACATGGTGACAGAGATGGACAACCTATTCAGAATTATTTATGCAATTGCATCTTGCTTCTGGACCTTCTCAGAGAATTTCTTCAATACGTGATTTTTTTTTTTTTTTAGTTTTCTTTTTGTTTTAGTCAGTGGCAGTACAGTGAAAAACAAGCACTGACTCAGTCAATTAAAATAGCATTACACTCACAATTAGCTGGATTCTGCCTGGAACATTCAATAAATGCAATGGTCTGCATTTTGGATACTTTCTTAATAACAAATGAGGTGGGTCTATATCATTCCCATTATATTTTGTGAAAATTTTCAAGACCCTTAGAGCATTATCTAGAATATTGTGTTGAATTCTGGTCTTCACAGCTCAAGAAGGACAAAATGCTATAGGAGAGGGTCCAGCAGAGGCCACAAAGATGATTAAGGAACTGGAGCATCTCTTATGAGGAGAGACTGTAGGAGCTGCACCTGTTTAGTCTGGAGAAGAGAAGACTGAGCAGGGACCTCACTAATGCATATAAATATCTCAAAGGCAGGTGCCAGACTCTTTTCAGTGATGCCCAGAGACAGGATGAGTAGTAATGGCCATAAACTAAAACATGAGAAGTTCTATCTCAACAAGAAAAAGAATGAGGGTGACAGAGCACTGGAACAAGCTGCCCAGGGAGGTTGTGGAGTCTCCCCCTCTGGAAATATTCCGAATATGTTAGCGTGTCACCTGCTCCAGGTGACTCTACCTTGACAGGGAAATTGAACTAGATTATCTTCAGAGGTCCATTCCAACCCCAACTATTCTGTGCTTCTGTGATTCTATGTTTCTTTATTCAGAAGCTAAATTCAACTTGTCTCACAATTTTTAAGCAAAACATATCAACTGCTCTCAAGTTTGTCTTCTTTTTAATTGTTTGAAACAAGTCATTAAGTTCAATCAATATTCATTAATGCCTGAATTTAAAACTGCTTTTTAATGTAATAACTTGTTTTATTACATAAATCATTCTAATATCTATTTCAGAGTTAAGGGGCTCATTGGAAAAACATACTCGCTTGGCAATTTATGTATAAAAATGTTCTTTTCAAATTACAAAATTGCACTAAATGACAGTTACTCAGATTTCCTTCATTTCATCTATAAAACTGGTGAAAATCAAGACCTACTTCACCGGAACCAGTGTAGATATGTTAGATTGCTGTGATATTTTTTTTAAAAATTAAAAAGACTGAAGACTTCATTTTCACACTGCATGAAATTTAGGCTTAGGTTAAAGTACTGCAACTCCATTAGTCATAAGGGGATTGCACAAGGGTTATTCACAGCAGACATTTATCCAGCATATCAATGGTCCATTAAGGATAAATGCTTTTAAAATGCTGATATCTTTGTGCAGACTTCCTGTTATAAACACAGTTATGTGTGACACTATTTACCTCCTTCAAAGTTAAAATTTTGTCAGTTTTTTACAGTTACAGCAGTACGTTGTATCCTTGCAAATATGAATCCTTTACCTTACAGCCATGCAGCACCAATCTTCTTCAGTGAGCATATTTCTGGTAGAACACCAAACTACAACACTCTGTGATTGTTCTAGATGGGAACAGAATTGCACAAATCGTGATTTTCCCTTTTTAAAAACAATTGAAAAGGATGAATGGGGGTTGTCTGAAAAAAACTGAAACAGAGATCTCTAAAAATAATGCATCAACCTTTGCTTTGTACTGCTTTCTTTTCTCTGATTTGTTTTTATCATCCTTTTGTTAGTGCAGAACAAAACGTAGTGTTTTCTTCAGGGTGTTTTGATTACAGGAGAAATCAAGCTTGAAAAAGACTGTTATAATCTGATAAAATTCTTGTTAAACTGAGGGGTCATTTATATCATAACCCATTATCTCTTGGCACTTGAACTTTCTCATCCTGAAATGGCGTCCTGGAAGCAATTCTTATTATTAAGACGATCAAGATTGATACCAAAAATTATAGCCCTTGATTTCTGATATTGACATTTTGGACTATGATTAAGAAAAGAACAGCAAAATTACCTGAAATTCTGGTAGGGCCATGGACAGATATTTCAGATGGGGAGGAAAATAAGTAATATAAAAATGAAGTTGGAAGGAAAATTACATGCTGAAAAAGAGAGGGCATTTACGGGCCAAGAAACACATCTTGTATAATAGAAAATGCAAAGATAATAGTCTTTCTAATCTGAAGAGCTACAAGAGATGAAAGGATTAGAACCTGAAAGACTTCTCATTGAACATCTGACAAAAATGTCATAAAACACATTTTTGAAACAGGATAGAAAGAACAAATACTAAATGCTATATTTTCTTAGAGTGTTATTATAAAAAATGTTACTCATACTGTGCCATTTACTGATTATTTAATGTGGTCCTGATTTCACGACTAACTTGGAGAATATTTTCAATTCAGGTGGGAAATACAGTTATAAGTTGTCCTGTGTACAAGAAGAATCAGCTTCAGAGATCTTACTCCTAATTAAGGTATTTGTAATTTTGTGTGCCATGTCATTAAACAATGTTTAAAATGTCCATTACTTTTATTTGGAATTCTGTGTTCTGTGCCAGCAATA
>VWZD01004567.1:57367-77533 GCA_013396695.1 Sakesphorus luctuosus | reverse complement strand
TCCACTTCTCTATATAAATATAAGAACTTCACCATGTCCAAAGCCTCATTTCTGTTTTTTTCCCTCACTCTCCTTCTCTGGGAGTGGACCTTTTGACTGTGTACCAGGCAGTTGGCATTTTGCCAGCTTAAACTATAACAGTCTGTTTGAGTGCTTTGTATTTGAGTCTGAGTTTCTTTTCATTTTAATATAGAAAATATTTTAATCTCCTTTTCTTGTATACTTTTATATATGCAATGTCCAAACTTCAAGTCTTCAAATCTCTTTGACATTTTGACTTCTTTCTCAATGTGTTTAAGATACTTTAAAATACCTCATCCCAAGAAATGAAGGTGGTGTGCTCCAAAACTTTCTGGATAATACTATGTGACTGCATGAAAGCAGCAATAGTGACTGCAGACTAAAAATAGTCTTCCATTCTCTCCTCATTATATAAACTCAGTTATCTTGGAGTTTCTTTTTTCTTTTCTTTATTTTGTTTTTCAAAAACCCAACCAATTTGTTACCTTTTTATGTTTTCCCATACTTGCATTTTAATTAATCTTCTACTCCAGCAAAATCCCTTACATGATGTAGTTTCCATGGTCCAAATGAATTCCCAGAAATCCTTTTAGTACCATTTCTTCATTAAATTTTTAAAAAAGAAACACATTTTCCTTAATAAGGACCCAAGATTTACTGCAACTCTTCACATAAAAACCCAAGCTGCATAAAGCTTCTTGAGGAAGGAGATAATTTATTAAGATAATTCCCTATTTATTATGTCTCTAATTCACCTGGCACACCTTCATGGAGTCCATCATACTTTCAAAGCTGAAACTGATGGCACTGTCCAGAATATATTTCCTGGTGGGTTCAGTCTATAAACTATGAATTACTGGACCTCACAACAGTTGCCCTGGCAGAAACATTAGTTCTGCACCACTTTTGGGTATTGTCAACCACATTTCTTAAGACTGGAAGTGATTCAAAGAAATTTCAAAGCTGCCTTGCAGCGATTCTGGTGATTGCTGAGGTCTGAAAACAAACCTTTTGTCACCCTGTTTCTACTGCTTTTGCCCCAGAGATGTAACTAGTATTGCCACCCTAAATATTGCTGAATTTGTAAGAGTAAATCATAGCTGTTTCACAAATGGGACAACATAAGCTTCCTCTGAGCACCATTTCCATTAGTTTCAGCACACTATCCATTATTTACAGCTGCTGTGCTTTTGTGTGGAGATTAAGAGACAGAGACAAAGCTGCCTGGACAGATAAAAATATAACACCCCTATGTTAATCATCAGATAAGATGCTATAATATTCATTACTACCTGAAGAAAAATATCTATCTATCTATCTATCTATCTATCTATCTATCTATCTATCTATCTATCTATCTATCTTATCTGTATCTATCTATCTATCTATCTAATAATAAATAATGGCCAACCTTCGCGAACGAAGATTTGGGCAGGGCTCTCCCCACATGGGTTTGCCCTTCGAGCCTGCGCAGTGGATTTTTTAGGTGAGGCTCAGCGTGCGCAGAACTGGCCCCACCCTTTCAGTCCTAAGGTTCATTTGCCACGGCCGATCAAGCTTGGACAGTGACAGTGAAGTCCTTGGGACTGTCATAGTACCTGGTACTGAGCGGGGCTGACCCTGCTTGGCATCCGAGATCTGATGGGATGGGATGGCAGGGAGGCATTGAACTGCGGGAGACGGTCCCTACCAAGACCTTGGGATTCAGAGACCGGAGTGCTCTCCATTACACCAAGGGACCGCCCCCATATATATACAAATATATGTACACATTTATACACTGAGCTTTAGTATTTCCTTAGATTAAACAATTTGTTTAGGAGGGGGACAGCTTAATCCCACCTCTCCTAGAAGCTTCTTTTGTGTGGCCTACCTGCAAAGTGGAGTGATTGTGACTTAATTTGTTTTATGCTCAAAGTTAAGAAAAAGAATCATCATAGTGTAGCTTTACCTAAGATGAACCTTACCAGAAAAAGGATGCTTGTGATATCACAGGTTTTATGTCACAAAAGGTGATGGGGATTTTAGTTTTTGAAGGTATATGTCACTGGGAAATATATTTCACCATCTATTTGTTTATCTGTTTCTCTTGTGCTCTGCTTCTCTCTCCTCCGCTTTCCCTTCTACCCAAAACATTTCTGCAATGCTTTCAATAGCCTGAAAATACAGAAAAGCCAAAATCTGTCATTTTGTTGTTACTAATCTGTTGAATAGAGAGAGGTGCTCAAATGCTCTCATGAGCCTGTTATGGAAATATGTGATATATGGTGAATAGAAAATATATCTCCATGAGATGAAAGGATCTAGTTAGTGTAAACGTGGTCCTGGTGCTACCTGGATGGACTCCACATAGTAGGAATATAAGGAGCACACTTAAATCCTCTCAGGAATGTCAATATTTTATGCATTTCTGTAACTTTCCCCAGGTACTGTCAGTCCCCAAAGTATCCGTTTTTTCACTTCCCAGGCCACATGTCATCCCTCAGCAATTTGGTATTTCCCATTAAGTAAACTATGTTTCTGCTTTTGTATTTCTTCAAGAATGAAAGGGAAGGTAAACAAGTTTAATGATGGGAAGAGTTGCAACAGCAATGCACACTTTTTTTCCCTGTTATTCATGTAAGAATATACATAATGAGCGCTTTAAGAATATTTAGTTAGTGGGGAAAAAAAAAAGCAAATCCATGTTTCTGATGATATTTCAGCAAGGATTTTTATTTATATTGCTGATGGAGAAAATAAATAGCATGAAAAAAGGTCCATACTTGCACTAGTATATCCATTTATTCCTGATTCATTTTATCAAAAATGATATTTCAGTGGGGATTCTTGTGTGACATTTGAATGTCTAAGGTGTATCCAAAGGCCAAGTTTGCCTTGGAAAGTCTGTACTTGTTCTACAGGTAATTTAGCAGAGCAATTCTTCCCATACTGGTGATCTGATGTGCTGCTAAAGTAGACTGTCTTTTCTAAACCCACAGAGAGTTGTCTGAGTCATGTATACATGCACAAGATGAAACAGTGAAACTGGAAAATATTGAGTTTATTTAATTTATAATGCAGGGCTTTGGTATTTTCTCACTTGCGGTATGTCGAGGAATATTACTGAACATACAGAGACATGTCCAACAGGCTTTGAATTCCAGGCAATAAACAACTATTAGCATTTAAAATAATAATTTAAAGTACAACACACCTAAGGCTGAAACTACAGTTGTATCACAGCATCAGCTGGAGGCACTGTGAAGCAGTACAGTTATATGGCTTGTCATATACAAGACAAAAATCCAGATTCAATTTCGTCCTGAATGAATAGTGATAAACCTTGTACAGCCAATAAAGCCTTACTTGAGAATCTCCTGCCTTCAGGCACAGGAAAGAATCACACATCAACCTCAAGGAACCAGAGAATCCCAGGATATCTGGGGTTGAAGGGCCCTCTGGAGCCCCCCCAGTGCCACCCCCTGCCCAGCAGGGGCACCCCCAGCAGTGACACAGGGCCATGCCCGGGAGGGCTGCAATGTCCCCAACAGGGACACTGCACACCCTCCCTGGGCAGCTGGGCCAGGCTCTGCCACCCCCATGCAAAGCACTTCTGCCTCATGCTGGGGGCACTGCTTGTGTTGGAGTTCATGGCCATTGCTCCTCGTGCTGTCCCTGCCCCGCTGAGCAGAGTGTGGGACCATCCTGTGCCACCCCTGGAGATGTTTGTGTGCACTGATGGGTCCCCTCTCCGTCTACTCCTCTCCAGACTGACCAGACTCAGCTCCCACAGGCTCTGCCCACCAGGGAGATGCTCCACACCCCAAATCCAGACCCTCTCCAGCAGCTCCTGGTCTTTCTTGAACTGTGGAGACCAGAATTGAACACAACACTCCAGCTGTGGCCCCAGCAGGGCTGAGCAGAGGGGCAGGATCCCCTCCCTGCCCTGTGCCCACTCTCTGCCTGGGGCACCCCAGGATCCCCCTGTCCCTCCTGCCCCCAGGGCACTGCCAGCTCATGGCCACCGTGTCACCCACCAGGACATTCCCACAGTGCAAGAACAGACCCCTCGGAAGGGTTGGTCACACTGCAAAGCGTGTGTCATCTGAACACGTTTCACTGGATTTTTGAACAGAGGAACTTTGCTTGACATTATCTTGATTGATGTATCTGATACATCCACCTCGCATAGAGTTTAGTCCAGGATTAAAGTATTTCCCTTTCCTCTAGGGAAAAAGTGAAAAAGGAAGAAATGGGACACGCTACACTTCACAGGTTTTATTGAAGTGAACTTTAAAAGCAAAACATTCAAGAAAAAGTGTGAATATTAACCTTTAAGAAAGAAAGAGAATGTTACACTTTTAGCCTAAACTGAAGCAAGACACTTTTAATTATATATCAATACCAGCAATATTAACATGAAAAGCAATCAATAGAGGGTAGCATAATACTAAAGCTCTATTACTTTAGGATAATTTTTTTCAGCAATATTTTCATGAATCATATAAAAAGTTATCACAACATAGACAGTTTAAATTTTCCTATATCCTTTTGCTTAATGCTAAGGATAAGAGATATTTATTATATTTTTTGCTTTTAGATGTGCTTAAAGGCTATTATTATGTGCATGTACAAACACACATAAGTGTTTCTTTTCCCTCTTCAAGATGATAGCATATATCTACTTTGAAATAAATGTCTCCACAACAGTAAATTCAGGCTGTTAAAATAAGTGTAACTTTCTACAACCATAGTCTTAGACTTGTAGTTTATTTGCATGCAAATCTGCGCATTTTAAAAGTGATGCATTTAAAAAAAGAAACTTTCATAAGCTGTTGAAGGAATATGCAATAAAATTTTACCAAGTTTTTGAAAAAAAAAGCTACTATAAGGCATATGATGTAATTTTATTCTTGTTTCCCATATTCATGGCCTAGCCTACAGCTCCTGTTGGGGGTCTTTTCAAAGAAAATGTGGGGATCATGCTCTATCTTCCCTCTTGTTGTACTTCCCGACAGCTGTCAAAGTTAGCTAACAGTTCTGTCATTACCATTTAGAGCATCTCTGCCCTTAAATCACAGTGGCCTGAAGGAGCACAGGGAATTTCTGCTTCTATGAGTAGCCCATTTGTCACTGTCAGCAGGACAAAATCAGTATATCCTACCATCATTTGATGTAGTTCGTCTACCTTAAACTCAGAATCTCTGCTAGAGAAATTATAAGAAGCAGTTCTTTGTACTTATTTTAATGAACTCATTAAAAAATGGGTATGTAGCAAAATTAAGTGTAAAAATTACTACCAACCCCCCACAAAACCAAAGTAAAAATAAGCATGTATAAAGTGGGATCATGGTGTGAATGGGCACATCTTATAACAAACACAAATGCCAGTTTATAATACTTTGTTATGAAATTGATCAAAGAAGGGTTGGAAAACCACCACCATCATTAAACTTTTATTGGTGATATTCACTGAGAATGTAGAGTGATCCTACCTCCTCTAAATAACAGCTTTAGCACCCACAGTTGTTTTCACTCTGATTAAATCACATTTTAAGTACTCTACTTTTCCAGGAAAAACAGGGGAGCTATTATTTACAATAATCCGATTTTAATTCAGGTGAGGAATGATAATCTGAAAATCGATTAAAGAAATTTACTTGGGGGATTTTATGTGCATAGCTTATCGTCTCTGGTAACATTTAGCAAACTGAAAGGTGTGATTCTAACTAATGCTGTTTCAAGGAACTGGCAGGAGCACTGTACATGTAGCTGGCATGGTACCACCATGGACTTGCATTTTGAGGGTTTTTTTATCATTTTATCAGGAAAAAACATCTAAAAAAATATTCTACTTACTTACAGGTATTATGTAAGACAAAGAGTGGGTAATAAATAAGAGATTTTTAAATATTGCTACATGGTAGTTTACATGCAATGTGTCTGTTGATTCATTTAGAATATGTAGTGCATTTTCCTCATAAACACGTGGCCTCACTCCTTAAAGCCTTTTTTTTCACCTGGGTCTTAAATATTTCTGCAAGTCAGTGTTTGCCATCGTTGTGGTTTCCTCTGAATTACAGTGGGTGATTTCTAGGGATAGATTTGTCATATCCTACATTTATAAGTTTTCTACCTTCATCATTTTCTACAATCCCTGCCAGGAACCCAGAGGGTATCGGGCTGTGCTCCAAGGCACAAGGACAGGAGGAGAAGGAGTGGCCTTGGGCTGGGCCAGGGCAGGGGCAGGGGCCACAGCAGCAGGAATTTCTGCCTGGAGACTGTGGTCAGGCACTGGCAGGGGCTGCCCAGGGAGGGTTGGAGTGCCCAGCCCTGGAGGTGTCCAAGGAAGGACTGGACATGGCACTGAGTGCTCTGGGAGACAAGGTGGGCATCAGGCACAGGGTGGGCTCGATCTTGGAAGTTTTTTACAACCTCACTGATCCTGTGACTCAGGGTTTCTAAGATCACACACAATGTTCCTCAAATGGTGGAAGGGAGACACAAGTTTTCATCATCCACTCAAATGGCTTCATAGTTATATTCTTTCTTCTTCTTCTAGTTGAAGGTGATTTTGCTGGGTTGGGATGTTGGGTATTTCTATTTTATCTGATGTGTTACATGTCATTTGCAGGTATCAGAGTGAGGAGGGAAATACCTCTTTTTCTCATCTTAATCATATACAACCGACAGTAAAACCTAATAACAGAATTCTTAGGGAATTTTGCAGAAGTGCAGAGTGGCCACATGGTGCTTGGCTGCTGGTTGGGGTTAAACCCTTACAATGAACAACAACAAAATAAGTTATGAATTAATTACTGTGATAATTTAAACAGGGGTTCAAAGAATTTACCATAAATAAAAGGAAAAAGGATACCCCAAAAGTACAGCTAATAAAGCTCTTGTGCTTAAAAAATCCATAGCCATAGGTCTAACATTTAAAGTTCTGGTAGAGAGTATGGCATACTAAGTTTGAACTCTAAATTTATTGCTACAAAGTCATTAATTGATAACTAATAACTTCATACCCTACCCTTTTGTTTGCTTGTTTATTTTTTAATAAACTACAATTTAATTGGTTATTTAATTTGTTATTTAATTAGAAAATTTTTATCAAACAAAACCAAGCACAGACATTTTTAAATGAACACAAAAAGAAGATATTAAAAACCATACACAGTTCATCACCTTGAAACAGTACATTATGGATGATAAAAGTGAGCATGGATTGAAAGAGTAACTAGATTCACTTCTGGGAGAAACATCTAGTACCTACATCATGTAATCTGACCTGTGCTACGTCCTCGCATGGCATCTCTCAGCAGTCCCTAAGTGAGCACCAAGTCCTCATGGAATGATGGTTTGGGATGTTTTACTTAGGCAGCTGGCCCAGCCCAGCAGAAAATTCATCAGCTGAGCCTGGACACAGTTTATGTGTCTTGGCAGGGACATTCTGGCAATGTGTTTGTGATAAGCTGTAAAGCAGTTTATGTTTGGCCATCAGCCCCGACACTGCTCCTGTTCCTTTTTTCTCATGCCAGATCTGTCTGTTTTCTCGAGATCACCAACAATGACCAAACCATGTGCAACTTGTATTTTACAGCTGCAAGAGACTAGATTAGACTTTTTAAACTGTACATCCTGAGAAGTTTCTACCTAGAGCCAAGTGAAGTCTTCTTGAAATTCACGGAAAATAGATTTATTGCATTTTATTCTCCTGTTTTACTTAAAAATCTGGATAGATTTATTTAAAAATATGGTCAAGATGCTAGAATACATGATAAAAACTAGTTCAAACACCTTCAGAAAGACATTTTTCTTTGTTTTCTTTTTTTCTTAATTTCTGTTTCACTGTGAAAATAAAATCAGGACAAAAATACTATTTTAAAATTTATGTATAAATGTGACTGACATAACAATCCACTACTAGTCATCACTCATGAACATTTAATTTCCAGTCAGAGAACTCTTTTCATCTAGATGTGATCTTAGTTTGCTAAGTACTACCTGGCTTCTGTTTTCCCCGGATTTTATAGAAAGCTTTTGGGTTAATACGTGGATTCTTAGAGTTCACAGAACAGACGAAATTCAAAGGAAGAAAACGTGATCAAAGTAAGTTAGAATAAAAGAAAAAAGTAAGCTATGTTTTAATTTGACACTGCAAAACCAGTATCAGATAAAGTGCCATTTCATTCCAGCCCTATAGACTGAAATCAGAATAAATTAAAACGCCTGAATTACCTTTTTCAGGAGGAGATTAATTTTTCCCTGAAAGCACTGCCTTCACCACTACTTTCACTCTTATTATTCATAAAGATAGGTAGTTATATTCTTCAATGTATTTTTCTTTAATTTCTGAAATTTAAAGTTTTATTTTCCTGGATATAATAGAAACAAACAGGAGGTGCCCTCTGGAACTGCCAAGAGCAGGAGGCATTCATCCATCTCACATTGCTGCTCCTTTTCACTTGGTCCTGTTGCACATATGCCATACAGTTAACTTATAAGAATTCCATGCTCCAGCATCTCCATCTGTACAGTCAGATGTCCAGAAATGGTAGAAAAGATGCCATCAGATGCAGTGGAATTGGTAAACCCATGTTTCCATGGAGCAGAAATTTTTGGCTTTGTTTTGGAGAGCTCTGACACCCAGTGATGTTTTTGGCTCTGCCTGCTCCTTGCTTTTCCAGCTCAGGCTGAGGGAAATTGCCATGAGGTCAGAGGGTGTTTCTAGGCTATGGTCAAAAATCAACAGTTATGCTGTTGGTAAAAACCAAACCAAGACACAACATAGCTCTGGCATTGCTGAGAGGCTGGGACCCTTTGCCTTTAGTAGTGTCTATGACTGACTGGAGAAAGCAGTAATGTAGTAGCACAGGTTACCAGAGAGCAGACGTTAAAAAGTGAAAAAAATAAAGTACAAAAGGAAAACATACAAAGCAGCTAGAGTTTCTTAAATAAATCTTATCTGCAAGTATCAGAATTCTCTTTACAGGCACCATAAAAAATGTTTGAGTCCAGAAAGAAAAGTCCAAAATAATCTGGACTAAAATAATGGCGGTTTGGAATTTCTGGAATGTATCAATGTTACAGTGCAGAGACATGGACAGCCAAATCTTTATTTTGTTGCATCAAATTACTGGCCAAGCACTGGGTTTGAATAACTAAGCAAATACCAACAGTTATAGTCTTGTTTATTTGACAGTGTGGTCGATCTAGATGAAAGTTTGCACTTGTGAAGCCAAGGGTTTTGTTGTATATGATGCATAACCAAGGGCCTCAAATGAAGCCAGTTTATTATTACATTGGATTTCTGATGAGGCCCCTTAGAAAACACAATATTTTGAGTAGCTCGTTATAGAGAACAGCTGTTTTCAGAGTGAGGCTGAAGCACCTGCAGTCCTTTTTGAAAAAGGATTGTTTTGGGAGATATTGCAAAAATTATTTGGTGCCCACTGCAGAGCAGATTCCTAATACCCATTTCAGGAATGTAAATATTCCATTCCCAGAGGTTCTCCACTGACCTTTCATATTGAATTTTTGCACTTTGCCAGGATTTTCAGCTAATATGAACCATGGAATTTGAAATACAGTGCTACATTTATCCATTTCAAAAACAACATCAGTCACTTTTAACATATAAAAGTCCTCTTGGGACCAAACCTCTTTGTTTATGATAAATTTGTTTTTCTCTTCCTATTCTCTTCTTTCTTAATAAAAGACACTTAAAATGTTTGCTGTTTCTCCACTGAAATTCAGGTAATAGGAAGGCAAAGTTAGGCCTTAGCAATAACAACAATATTGGACTTTATCTGTATTTTCCACCCTTTCCTCAGCTGGAGTAGAACATCTGCAGTGCATCAATAAGACAAAGAGAGCAATTCTGGAGAGATCTGTGGTGGCACTTAGTCTTAATTGGAAACTGATTTTCATTCCTTCTGAAAGCATCATTCTGCAGAATGGACTTCTTTATGTGTGGAAATCATAAACGTTATTCTACAAAGCACTTTAAACCACAACAGATAACAATGTAATATAAAACAGTCTCAGCTTTCTATTCCACCTGATTCAGGCTAAGCAAATAACACCTCAGATGCTTTCCAGTCTTTATTGTCTTGTGCAACATATTACTTTGTGAATGTAAAAATTTTTCATGGCATTATCTACAAGACAAGGAACTATAAAATATTTTATAAGCATCTCTGAAAGGGAAAGAAATTTACCTCACAATCACCTAGGCAAGTATCTCTTCCTGGGAAGAAATTAAAACATTGTTTCTAGCTTTACCACTGCTTCCTAAAAAAATTATGTTCAGAACAGTAGTTGTGATTTAGTGAGGAGATCATGTGGATGATTAGATTTTTCTGTTTTAATGTTCTCTTTTTCTTAGTATTAAACACAAAATAAAATCAGAGAATAATCAAGTATTTATTTGGTGTCTCATTATTTGCAAAATTATTCTGATCTATTCCCTTACGTGTCAGATTCTTATGTGAAACATATATTTACAACCTTTGACTACCCAAAAAAAAAAAAAATTAGAAGTTGATTAATGTGGGAGGTCTATGTGTGTGATGGGGACATAATCAAAAGTATGTGAAAGCCAATAGAAAAAACTAGTTTAGTGGATCAGGCCCTAAATGTAAACAGACCTCTCTTTACTACATGTCAGTAAAAAACTGAGAGAAGGGCACAAGGCAAAGATTTCCAGCTTTTCCTGAACAACGCTTGTGAATCCTGAGCAAGAAACAGTGTCGTATTTTGCTCCTTTTTAGAAACATGGAGAAGAGAAATGGTGCCTTCCTGAGGACAGTAAATCACAGGATGGGATTAGCAGAGTATTCTTTAGCCTAACACCAGCCTATTTAAAATATTTGGGAATATCTTTCAGATCAGCTGAAACAGGGGAAAAAAAAAAAGTAGATTGTCATGTTTTGAAAATATGATTCACGTTGTCTGTGTGCCATGAAATCTCAGTGATTAAAGAAGGGTCATGATGCAGATATAACAAAACTATTCATGGCAATTTAATTTGATTTTAATATTTATTTAATACTGCAACATGAAGTATTTACTTTTACCTTCACTGTGTTGGTTTTGGTTTGTTGGTTTTATTTAAACACAGAATGATATCTCAGTTCCAGGATTACAAAATGTCTGGGTTTGGAAGGGAGCTCTTGAGATCATCTTGTCACACCTGCCTGCTCAAGAAGGTTTACCTGGAACAGGTTGTACAGGACCATGTCCAGGCAGGTTTTAAATATCTTCACAAAAGGAAACACCACAGCCTCTCTGGGCAGCCTGTTCCAGTGTTCTGTCACCTTCACAGTAAAGAAGTTTTTTATTCATATCCATATGGAACTTCTTGAGCACCTTTGTCCTTTGCCCCTTGTCCTGTTCCTGGGCATCACATACCAGATTTAAAGCCTTTCAAGTCCTCTGTTCTATTGAGATGTTCTTAATACATATTAAAATTCTGAAAAAAACACAGCCTAAGAAGTTCGCTGTGTGCTACATTTTCAAGAGGCATCATAATAGCATATTATCCAAGAGTGGTTTGGGTTGGAAATGACCTTAAAGCCCATCCAGTGCCACCCCTGCCATGGGCAGAACATCTTCCACTGTCCCAGGTTGTTCCAAGCCCTGTCCAGCCTGGCCTTGGACACTTCCAGGGATGTGGCAGCCACAGCTTCTCTGGGCAACTTGTGCCAGAGTCTGCCCAACCTCACAGGGAAAAATTTCCTCCCAAATATCCCATCTAACCTTGCCCTCCTTCAGTTTAAGGTTAATGCTGATGGATTATGTGCATTTCTTGTCATTTTCCTAATGGCAAAGCTACAGAAGATCCTGCTTTCATTGCCACAAAATTCACACTTTCACTATGAGATAATGTATTAGCGTTCCCTGTTTGTATCCAGACCATTGCCTTTTATACCATATCCTCAATGTTTTCCATGCATGCTTTGGCCCCTCCTGCAAGGAAACAAAAGTGTTTACTGGCTCATTGTATGGATTGTAAACCAAGATTAACCTCCAATCTACAAAAATCCCCCACAAACAAACAAACAAACACAAGCAAATAACCAAACCCAACAACAACAAAAAAACCCTCAAACAAATAAACAAAAAAAAAGACTGTGAATTACTTCACAACAATCTACCAGAACTTAATTTTATTACAGAAAAAAAATCCACTAAAAAATCCTGTGGATATGATAGTAAAATATCCATTATATGGAATGATGATTCATAAAATGGATGCCTAGTAAATATGTAGACAGATGTTTGACATAAAATGTTCCTCAATAAAACAGTTTTAGTTCAAAGACATCCTATTTATTTTCAACCTTTGAATACCTCTAGTTCAAAGTCATTCTTAGGAAAGGCATTGTCTTGAGGCTGCCATATAAGTATTTGTAATTTAGGATTGTTTAATGACCTTAAAATTTATATATTGGCTATTATACTTGAAATGGGAACAGAGATTGCAATATACATGTAATCAAAAGTCTTTTTTTTTAAGCTAATGAAGACTCTGAAATAAAGAAATAAAGACAATGGGGGAAAAAATCCTCAACAATTTCAACACTTTGATTCATGAGATAATGGTGTTATAGTGGCCCGACTTGCTGGATTCCAAAGATCACACAGTTCACAGACATTAAAACTTTTCAATTTTTTTTAAAAAATAGACAAAAGGAGAAAAAGAACTTTACTTGTTAAGGATCTGATGTAAAAGACAGCACCATAATGTCTCTTCCCAACAAATGTCTCTATTACCAAACAGTAATGGCTACATTTCTGGAATTTTAAGGCATTTCTCCTGTTAATATGTAGTATTCTTGAACATAAACCCCTATTTCCTAGTTTCTAAAGGAAAAAATAGTTTATTTTTATTCATGGGAAGAAATGATGAGCTGAGGTTGTCTATAGCAAGCCGGTTTTATGGGTATCTGTGGATCCTTAGGACCATCAACTTCCCTGCACTTACCTAGATTTTAAAATTGGACACTTAAGAGCATATTATTCAATTAGTTTTGTATCAAAGGTGTTTAAGACCAGAGCACAGGGCAAGAAAGCATGGAAATTGCATGTTGGAGGTTGCACTGGGACAACTGTGGTAAAGTCATCTACAAGAGACCAGTGGACAGACATTTAGAAGAACACAAGTCCTCTGGTTTCCATGGACCATCACCTGAAAACTGACCCATTTCCTTGTAAATGAAAGCTCTCAGTCTGTAGTACTATACAACACCTCTCAGGAGAATATTCAGGATAATAAGACTGCTAATCAGTTCTGGGACCACAGAAGATCAATTGCCCTTATTACTTTATGAGCACGCACATTGAAAGACAATCATTTGTGTTCTGAAGGCACAGGTTTAGCAATGTTTGTGTCACAATTGATTTATAACAGCTTTTTCAGAGTCAATTAATTATATGGGTGGATCTATGAGGTGAAGAGCAATATCAACACATAAGCATTTATGTAGTTAATACATGTAAATATTGACGTAAATAACAATTCAAAGAGGAATCATCTAAATGAACCAAAAATTCCTTTCTACTTTACTCTCCTCACTACTAATTTCAGTCATCTTAGTACTATATTTTGTAGCTGAAGTAAAACATTATTTTCAAAATTTAGAGGTATTCATTGTTTAGGGAAAAAATAAATAAAGAAAAAAAAACCATTTCCACTTGTATATAGAGGTGCCTCCTGTTTGACAAGGGAACTGAATCTTTAGGTTTTGATAAGACAAGTCTATCTCTATGAGAGATGTCAAGGCAGTTTCCTAGGCCAATGGGTCTGGAATTCATTATTTCTGATATGTAAAGGATAAACCAAATTTTTTTCCTGCTGTTAAAAAATCACAAGGTCATGTCCTCAGCTGGAGTTTCCACCAAATCTCCTGGTCAATCATGGACTTGGAATTGCATGGAAATACCTACTTCAGAATAAATTCTTGTTTTTTCTATTTTAAATTACACTTTATGGTGTGGTAGAAAGTTTAGTCCAGTCTATTCAAGTGTTAGTTTTAAATGTCCCAAACAACTTCATGTTCTTTTTAAACCACTCCAAAAGTCTTTGTGATTTCTTTTTTCTTGATCAAAACCAGGGAAATAATGTTACAAATTAGGAGAAGGACTTAGTTGGATAATTCATTTACAGGATGAGAGGACTGGATGACAGAAAAGCTTCAGTCTTTTAAACTGAAATAGAAAAGGTGTTAATCAGTTACATAAATTGTTTCTTAATCACATTTGCAAAACTTGTAAGTGAAATATATGACATTATATCCAACATTTAATTATTATATTCACATCAATTTCACTAATATCATGGTACCCTTGATTTTCTGTCATCCAATTTCACTTCGCTCATTTGCAGTGAATAAAGAAATCTTTGGTTGATGACAGGCAAAGAAAGAGAAGTGCAATAATTTAAAGATGTGTGGTGGGTCAGTGCTGTCTAGTCACGAGGTACCCACTACAGCCACGCTGTCAATCCTTTCCTCTGCTGGGAAGGAGAGAGAAAATACAGCAAAAGACTTGTGGATTGAGATAAGGACAGCAAGATACCACCCAGCAGTTGCTGTCATGGGCAAAACAGACTCAATTTGGAAAAAAAAAATTGGCTTATTACCAACCAAATCAGAGTAGGGTAATGAGAAATAAATCCAAAACTTCATCCTCATCTCTCCCCTCTTCCTGGGCTCAACGCCACTGAAGGCTTCTCTATATGCTCCACCCACAGCAGTGCAGGGGGACAGGGCATGGGGGCCGTGCTCAGTCCATCACATGGTTTCTCTTCTGTTCCTTCCTCCATGAGGGGACTCCTCACACCCTTCCCCTGCTCCCATGTGGGGTGCCAACCATGGAAGACAATCTTCCATGAACTTCTCCAGTGTGGAGCTTGTCCATGTGCTGCAGCTCTTCATGAACTACTGCTCCAGTCTGGGTCCTTTCCACAGGGTTAGTCCTTCGAGAACTGCTGCTCCAGTGTGTGTCCCTTCCATGGGGTCAGTCCTTCAGGAAGAGTTTGCTCTGGCTTTATTTCCTTCCATGGGGTCAGTCCTTCAGGAACAGTATGTTCCATTGTGGGTTCCTTTCCACAGGTTTGGTCCTTCAGCAATTGCTCCAGTGGGGGTTCCTTTCCACAGGTTCAATCCTTCAGGCGCAGGCTGCTCCAATGTGGGTCCCCAAAGGGTCACAAGTCCTACCAGAAAGCCTCCAGTGTGGGCTTCTCCCTCCATGATCCCTGCCAGGATCATGCTCCAGCACAGGCTTCCCACCAGGTCACATACTCCTTTCAGGCATTCCCCTGCTCCTTGTGGGCTTCTGCAGGGGCTGCAGGTGGACCTGCACCTCCATGGTCCTTCCAGGGCTGCAGGGGCACAGCTGCCTCCCCATGGGCTGCCCCACAGGCTGCAGAGAACCTCAGTTCCAGCACCTGGAGCACATCCTGACCCTCCTTATTCCCTGGCCAGAGAGTCTGCAGAGCTGTTACCTCACACAGTCTTGCTCTTATCTCTGCTGCTGTTGTACCCCACAAGGTTTTTGACCCCTTTTGAAGTACGTTATCCCAGAGCACTTACCACTGTTGCTGATGGGCTTGGTCTTGGCCAGTGGCAGGTACATCTTGGAGCCACGGACATTGGCTTCACTGGACATGGGGAAAGCTTCCAGAATCTTCCCAGGGAAGCCCAACTTGTAGCCCTCCCACTATCAAAGCCTCGCCATGGAAATCTAATACAATATGACTAGTTACAGGCATGTGGAAACTCCCTCTGCTGCATGGGGTTATGTTCCCAAAAGCAAGAAGAGCTCATTACTGAAGCCTTTCTGGCACAACTATAATAAAAATGCATGAAAATAATGATACCAGTAGTCAAGAGTATGGAAATTACATAAAATTTGCCATAAAATAGCATGAAAATCAGGAAGCTCTACCCCAAATAATACTGACAATTCAAATATTCCATAATTACAGGACACTTAGGGAAACATCTGCTTACCACTCTAGAATAATTTTTTCTCAGTCTTCATGGTGAAAAAGATACTATACAGTTTGTGAAGAAAAATATCATGCTTAGGTATTATTAAACTTACCCTATTTTCATCCATAATGGATGATTGCATCTTAATTCACACCCTTGCAACTATGCACAAGCAATTTTTTTTTTTGTATTTCCTACAATTTGGGGTGTTTTTTTAAGAGTTATCCAGAGGAGAAAAATAGAAAAGAAAGTTGAAGCTTATTTTATTTTACTTTTATATTTTATGTATTCTGTTCTTCATAAGAATGGAAATACTGGTATTTTCTTTGGAATCACATAGCTATGAAAGTATTCACACAGCAGGAACCCTATTCAAATCTGTCTTTTAGCTATTTTAAAGGTGGAAAGGGGAAAGAATAAGAGTATTTATTTTCGAATCAGCTACCTCAGCTGTAAAATGAAATACCTGGGAAATGTCTCACATTCGTCACTGTATACAGCTAGTAAGTATCACTCTTTTTGTTAAACACATAATTACAGAGTTCTCAGAGCTATGAGATCTATCAAAGAATATGATTAATTACAGACATTCACGTAGAATGTTCAAAAAATGTTGTGTTTTGCCAGTGTATTTTGAAGATACTGACAGATGAAGGCAATGACTTCAGGGTTTGTAGGCTTTCACTGCAATAATAAACAGGGTAGGGAGAAGGCTCAGAAAAAAAAATAAATAAAAAATAGTAATTAAAACCCCATTCACGAAGGAGAGTTACAACAGCAATCCAAAGCCACTAGGAAGGTGTTCTAGAAGAACATCAAGAATTCTCCTGATACCAGAGAATTTCATGGGTAGGTAGGACAATTACAATTCCTACACCCACCAACTGTGGTTTGAAGGAGGCATCTTGGAATGAACACAAGTATCCTGGGCTTCAGATTTCTTTAGGAAAAAACCCCTTCCAATTCACTTCCTAATACCTTTTGAAGAGTCCTAAATTATGTAGATGTCTAAAGAATTCATACTCTCAAGAACAAGACAAGAGCTGTAACAGGTCTGCCTCTGGCACACCTTTCTCAAGAGGAAAGGATATCCTGGTGTGAGCTCATAGCATATTCCAAGATGGAACTGGCTGCCCAGGGAAGTGGCTGAGCCACCCCTGGAGGCATTTAAAAGTTGTGTAAATGTGGATCAGACTGGCCAATGGTTACCAGGGTTCTCCTTTCCCATCTTTTTGAGAATGGGTGCTTTATTTCCTTGTCTCCAGTCACTAAGACACCATCTGACTGTCATCACTTGTCAAATGTCCTGGAGAGTGCCTTGGCAGCTCCATCAGCTAACACCCCTAGGACTCTGGGATGCATCTTTTCAGGTCCCATGGGTTTGTGTATGTTGAAGTTCCTCAGGTGATCTCAAAACTGATTTTCTCCTGTGATGGAAGAGACTTTAATCATCCAGTCTCTGTCTTGATTTTCAGGATTTGAGCAATGTGGGAAGACAGACTACTCATGAGAAGTCAGGGAAAAAAATTGTGAAGTACCTTGATGTTCTCCATGTTGGTTGTCACCATGTTTCCTGTCTTATTTACCATTATTTACCATTTTTTCAGTACTCATTTTTCTGGCCAACATACTTGTAAAAGCTATCATTCTTTGCATCCCTTGTCAAATTTAGCTCCAGCTATTCCTTTCTTTTCCTAACCCCACTCCCACACATCCAGGTAGTGTCCCTATATTCTTCCTAGTATAACATCCCTCGTTCTGTTGCCTGGGTATTTCCTTCTGACACCTCAGGTGTTACTGAGCCATGCTGCTCTCCTGCTTCTGTTATCCAGAATTTTACACATTGAAACTGGGAGCTCTTGCACTTAAGAAAAACATCCATAAAATGCTGCTGGCTTCGTTTGCTTCCTTTGTCACTGAGGGCAGTTTCCCAGGGAATCCCATACACTAGTTACTTCAATAACAATAAATTAATTCTTATAAATTTGAGTATCCTGACTCTACTCTTCTCCTGAGCCACATCAAGACTGTGAATTACATCAGGCCACAGTCATTGTAGCACAGACCACCATCAATGTGACATCCCTAATTAGTTCTACCATGTTGATGAGGTACAAGTCTAGCGATGCTTCTCCTGTGATCAGATTGTCTTATACATCAATTAAGAAATTAACCTTGACACTCTCCAAGAAACCCAGGACCACTCACATCTTGCTGTTTCACTTTTCCTACAGGTGTCAAAGTGTCTGATCTCCAGCAGGATCAGAGACTGTGACCATGATGCATTCTGAGGCTGAAGTAAGAACACTGTCCTTTAAATAGAGGGCAACACCACCTTCTTTACCTGTCCTTTCTGAACAGTTTATAGACTTTGATTGCCCTTTTTTCCAGTCAGGCAATTCACTCCAATGGGTTTCTGTGACAGCAATTAGATTGTAGCTTTCCATCCACACAACAGCTTACAGATGTTCCTGCCTGTTGTCTGTGCTATGCACTGGTATAGAGGCACTTCAGCTCTGTTATTGAAGCTGCAACCTTTTTTATAAGGACGTCCCTTAATTCCTTGATGTGCTTCATAGGTGTTTCCCTCTTAGTTCTTAGCACATGATCAGCCTCTAACTCTTCTCTGTTGCCAAAACTTTACCCCCTTTCCCATTAAGTCTTGTTTAAGGATCTCTGTGTATGTCTGGCCATCTGGTCATTGAAGACCCTCTTGCACTGCTTGGTCAGGTGAATTCTATCAGCTCCCAACATCTTCTCAAAGGCATATCTACTATCAGAGGAGGCAAAACCTTGAGTATGGCATTAGCCTCACATTCACCTGTTTTTAATCCCAACTCTGACTGGAACAATAGAGAACAGCACCAGTGGTCCACATCCTTTCAATATTACTTAATTACAGACTCTTTTGATGGTTCTGAATTGCCTTGTTGCAGTATTGTTGAACTCTATACAGAATATTAGGAGCAGATTTGTAGGAATCATCCAACTCCTGGTAGGCAGAAAGCTTCCCTGGAGAAAGTTGTCTGGATGGCAAATGGGCGTTTTGGTGCCTCCCAGTGAGAAATCTACAATAACTAATATTTTATAAATGTTTTTTCTGCTGATGAGTGGTTGCAGTAGCTTTGAATGGTTGGCTTCTGCTGGATCTTACCCATCAATTTCTTCGACTACTCCCAGAGCACAGTATCTGCTATGCAGGTGCAATTTAGGGGATGAGATAAGGTTCTCCCTTCCTCTCCAAGCATAAATGCAGACATTATTTAGGACTCCTTATCCTCTTTCCACACAATAAAAATATGTATTTATCATCAAGTTATTTAAATAATGACATGAAATAGATTAGTATGAAAGGGGGGAAACCATAACATTTCCCAGTCATGTCTAGCTTATAAGGACAAAAGCAAAAAGGCTCTTTTTTCTTGATTTTGTCCTGTTTTCCTCGTGTAAACATGCTTTGCTTTGATATCAGACTTGGATAATTTCAATGTCATCATTACATATTTTCTCCAATTTTTCTGTGTCTGCTTTTAAAAAATAAACTGCATGTGAAAAAGCCCATGAAAGAGAAATACAGACACAGACTTGGTAAAAAAGTGAGCTGATTTTTATCTTATAAAGTTAAAAGTTATAAAATAATCTTTTACTGTGCACAATATGGCAATCCAGCAAGATTTTAAGGACATGCTAATTTAATGAATGTGTATCAAGGAAGCACACTCTGTTCCTTTTGGCTTTCTACCCACGATTATTATGAAAACTCAAGGAAGCAGAAGGCAGCTGGCTCTTTGTCTGGGGCAGACTCAGATTTCCTTATGTATTCTGATAACTCCAGTGATAAGAACTACTCAGCAACTCCATTTAAATACTGCCCCAAAATACCTTCAAAAGGCTTTGTTCCTCCCCGCCACGCCCACCCCAAGTAAATATTCCCAAGTAAATTCTGAGTTTCAGTTTTGGATTTACTATTAGATGACAAGATTTACCACTCTCCATCATTTTTCAGCTGTGAAGTCTAAATGTTTTCAGTCATTGCCATGCATTAATTTGTTGGTGTCTCACCTACCTTGCTGGATTTAGTTATTTAACTTGACACACACATGACACCATGTCTCAGCTAAAATGTGCCATGTAGAGCAGTAGGTCTATTTCTCCTGTCTAG
>VWZD01004567.1:33716-54562 GCA_013396695.1 Sakesphorus luctuosus | reverse complement strand
GAAATTTTTAACTACCTAAGGTCTGCTAATTTAATACAGTATTGAAAAACAAATGTTACTTATTTGTGTTTTATTAATTTCTATATTTACAACATTTTAGTCTTTTGTCCTGATTTAATACTACTGCTGAAAGCACCTGTAAAGTGCAGTCATGTAGTGTATCTGCCTGTACAATGACAAATATAAAGAATGAGCTAACCATAGGTTCTGTGAGGATTTTGTTGTGGATTTTGTAATGCTAAGTAATGTACTTCATTCCCAGGCTGCTCTTCTGTTTCTTTTGCAAAACCTGATTAGACAAAAGGACACTCAGGCTAGCTGCTGTTAAAGCAAGTGTTCCATGCCATTTAGAGATAATAAAAGCAATTTGCCGGATTTTAAAAGCATGTTCTGAAAGTTGGTGAGTTTAAGTTTTGCTCTAGAAGTGCACTGCTTGGAAGAGGAAATGTCAGTGCCACCCACTGCCTCTGACTGTGTCATTGATTTTGTAAGCAAGCAAGCCGAGATCCTTCAAATATAAACTCCCGATTTGGCTACATCATTCCACTGTTTTAGTTTGCCGTGCCTAATATTTTGAGAAGGAAAATTTGAGACATGGCAAGTCTAGTACAATGTACATTCACAGCCTGAATTTATAGAGTCACAGAATCCTGGAGTCATTTATGCTGAAAAGACCTTAAAGGTATTAAGTTTGACCAAAATTAAGTTTGGGCTCAATGATCTTAGGGGTCTTTTCCAACCTAACCAATTCTGTGATAATAAGAGATGAGATGTCACTTATAATATTTGTAAAAGATTCCTTTTTCCTTTGTAAAAAATTCTGCTCCAGGAAATACAATGTTTTTGTTTATGTTTTGTAAACACATGGACTGCACTGAAAGACAAACTGCAGGTGCATCACAAGTTTCTCCTCTAAGTGAAAAACTGAATGAGATGTTCCATGTTCTGCTTATACCCAGATATGTCAGTTTACTGACTTATCAGAATTTACAATTTCACCTTTACAAGATCCACAAGCATGGATCCATGTCTGATTGGGAAATGGTGGGTCCCACGTGCATATAGGAAGAAATTGTTCCCTGTGAAGGCGGGCAGCCCCTGGCACAGGTTGCCCAGAGAAGCTGTGGCTGCCCCATCCCTGGAAGTATCCAAGACCAGGTTGGAAAGGGCTTGGAGCAACCTGGGCTGGTGGGTGGTGTCCCTGCCCAAGGCAGGGGTTGGAATGGGATGAGCTTTAAGATGTCTTCCCACACAAATCATTCTGTGATTCTGTGATATTCAGTTTCAAATATGTTGTGCAGACATGAAATATCTGTTTATCTGTTTTAGATTTAAAATGTAAATATTCAGTCCCAACTAAAAGATTCTGAGTGAGATGCATAAGTTTCCACACAGTCAGCTGAAGGAGCTGTGCTCCACCTATGCTCTGTCAGACACTTTCAGAGTTTCAGTCATGCTTAAGCCAGAGCTCTCCCACTTAGCACAAAGGCTAAATCTTTGCTTAAATATCCAGTAGCAGGCAGGCAGAGAAGCTCAAATTAAATCTGGGGTGCTGCAGGCAGCAGGAACACCATCCTGCCTCAGGCCCCATGGTGGAGGCTTCTCTAGCAGCTGGGACTCAGCTTAGCTAAATTTCCTTCAGTGGGAGATGACTAAATGAGCAGAAGTTGCTCATTAAGAGAGACAATCATCTCTTAAGTACCATATTCTTCCTGATGGAGTGCTGCAACTACCTGTGTCCCACTCGAAGAGCTAAGATGGGAAGATCAGCACAGAAGAGGAATTTACATATCCCTGCTTTTCTGGGAAGAAACAGAACTGAAGTCTTAGGGTTTAACCCAATGATTGGCTCATGCTAAACTCTTAAGGGATCTTAAAAATCTTAATAATTGATATTCCATTTCCTTGACACCCAAGATTCACGGAGTCTGGTTATAACTCCAGAACTGTTTCAAGCAGTTCCTAAAAATGGATGCAGGTTCTTACCCTGGCTTGTGACTGGAGGTTTTGGCCTGTATCAATTCAAAGGGAAAATGGGAGATAGGACAAGTCTCCTCATGGTAAATCTTGTCTTCAAGGGGTTTTTCTGGGAAACAGATTATTGTAAACAACAATACTTTCAGATCTGCCCCCATGTCCAGCAAAAAATGCTCTGACTCCCTCAATGTCACATCAGCAGTGGGCAAGTATGTTCTGAATACTCCCACACCCACATCCAACTTATTTAGGCTTCTGTGCAGCCACCTCTGTTTGCCAGTCACCTACTGAAAGTTTATTTTTGGCTTCCCCATCTTTCTCTCAGTTCTCTGTTGCCCAGAGCTCAAAAGCTTCTTTGTTACAGTCACGTTTTTGACAAGGAGGAAATCAGATTTTCAGAAATTTTATGTGGGAATTGAGCATTACAGCATCATTTAAGGGAAACTTCATATAGCATAAGAACTACACAGGGACATTAAAGATCTCTTTTTTTGTCATCTCAAATGAATTTCAAGTCTGAAAGAGATGAACATGATTATCCTCAGCCCAAGACCCTTCATCTCTAAGGGCAAGCTCTTTCCATTTCTTTTATTTTTATTTTTTTCCCCCCAAGCCTTATTCACACTTTTACAATCTGAATGGCAGGAATGTGAGGTTCATTCGCTTGTTTTACAGCTTTAGGAGTAAAGAAGGGTAAGTGACTTGTGGGTGATTCTTACAGAGACTGAACTAAGAGAGAGCTGCAGGTGAAAGGTCACTGGAGCAAATAGTAGAGGAAGCTGCTCAAATGAGTAAGCAATGATGACAATTTTGGCATGATAGAGACATCAGCAAGTCAAGAAACAGAACATTATGTAGGAAAATCAGAATGCCTAACATGCCTATTGGAAATAACAGCCATAAATAAACCACCTCTGAAAAGCAGAATAGCTCTCTTTGGACCCGTTTGTGCAGACAAAAAAATTGCTCAAATCTCACAGAAATCCAGAAAGTCATGAGTGATTTCACTGAATCTGAGCACCATGACACCAAACCGAAACAGCTGAGACATAGGGAGGACATTCTTCAGGCCCTCAATATGCTTTTAGCTTGCTGGGTCGGACACTCCAAGTGTGAATCAGGGATTACTGAGTATTAGAAGGAAATCTACTTGAGCATGGCAACAGCATTTTCAATTTCATAAGTATTCAAGCTGAGTTTTCATGGTAAAGAGTGTCTTTTTCAAGTATGTGCACAGCCTGTGAATTGATTATCTCCACCTAATGTTCTTCTTAAGGGTTCCTACTCTGCCTCAGAGTGCAAAACAGTTGACCAGAATCGAGGATTTCATAATAGAATAAAGCAGATATCTGTGGTGGGCATGTAGATGTTAAACAAAATAACTAAAAGGCCTGTTTTATCCCTGAAATGCATCCAAGAAGCAGGAGGGAGCTGGTTTGCTGATTTGTAAAATTTTGGAGGATTTTTTTTTAGCATCAGCTTAGTCATTCAGTCTGGAACATACCAATATGTATTACCATGATAGTCTGACATGTAATTTTATTTTCTTGCCTCACTACTAGCCTTTGTCTTCTTAGCTCAGAGGACAGGCTGCAAAATACAGTAATTTTGGAAGTGGATCTATTGTCACACTGTTGCAGGATGAGTTGTTTACAAGCAGCAAAACTGGGAACAATAACAGTTTGACAATGTTGAAATCACCGAATTAATTTGGGTTTTCTAGTCACTTGAAACTGGTTCAGTTTCAACCAAGGTATTGATACTTTGTAGTTGTTAATATACTGAATTCTGAAGGTTTCCACAAAATTGTGGAAATTCAGTCTGATATGCTGGTGTTTGATACAAGAGGGAGCAACCCCTGCTCATTAAAGGTGAAATTAATGTATTTTAATGCTTTTGCCTCATTGTTTAACCTTTTTGAAATGATAATTTCTGCTGTAAACATGCTTGTTGCAAACATCTGAAGGGTAAACAAGGAAGTTTATCATAAATCTTGCCAGATTTATGAATTTTATGATAAATCATTTTATGATTTATGAATTTTATGATCATCAGGGATTTTAGAGACTTGCAAGCATTTATTTCATAGTCTGTCTGTCTGTCTGTCTATCTGTCTATCTATCTATCTATCTATCTATCTGTCTATCCATCCATCCATCCATCCATCCATCCATCCATTTATTATACTTTCAAAAATCAACGTTATATAAGCAGTAAGACTATGTTGAGGTGGATAAGTCAGAATGCAGGATAGAGGAGGAGATGTTGAGGAAGTATATTTTAAAAAATGCATTATTTTGATTTGCTATTTTTTTTACATTTTAAGTCATGAGCTTTACTCTGGAGCTTTTTGGTGCAGAACAGCTTTCAGTAATACATTGTAATGAACAAAATGTTTTGCTCTACAAATTCTTTTTAAACATTGATGAGTATAATAATTTTAGGTTAATTGCACATTTCTTGAAATTATTTTATTCTTCTTGTCTCAAATATTCAAAGACCTATTTTACACACAAGTCAGCTGCTGTTGTACAGTAATGCAATACTGCCAAGCTAAGAAATGACAACGACAGGAGACCCCATTGCAGTTTTCAGCTGGAGGGGCAGCTCGGATCTCTGCTCCCTGTGACCAGTGACAGGACTGCAGGGAATGGCTGGAGTTGTGTCAGGGCAGGGTTAGGTTGGATGTTAGAAAGGTTCTTCCCCCAGAGGGTGGTGGGCACTGACCAGGCTCCCCAGGGCAGTGGGCATGGCCCCAAAGCTGCCAGAGCTCCAGGAGCATTTGGGCAATGGGACAGGGACAGGGTGGGATTGTTGGGGTGTCTGTGCAGGGCCAGGGGTTGGACTGAATGATCTTTATGTCTCGATTTCAGCTCTGGAGATTCTATGATTGTAATGATGAGATCTACTCAACAGTGTGGTTAAATGACTATATTTTCTCTTTCTTGCTGTTTAGTTTTTCACCATGAAAATATGCAGGGTGTTCATGTATGTATTGTATATGCATTTTTACAGCTTTATTATCCATCTCTCTGAAAGACAGAGGGGTTTTTGAATCTTAACTGGATTACACCAACATCCTAATACTTAGTATCCAAAGTTCAATATTACAAGATTATCAGTTTTGGGAGACATCACATAGTAAGAGAAAATTAATAATTTGATTGTAAAAAGAAATGCAATACAAATATATCACCAATGCCTCCAAAGAAAGAAACAAACAAAATCATCAAAATAAAATGTTCCATAAATAAGAAAAAAAAAGTGAAAAAACACATCTAGTTGCATCATGCTCCTGTTAATAAAATTACTTCTGTCTCTTAAAAAGAGTCTCTGGTGAAAGTTTGTTGACTAGCTGAGGATAGAACATTTTATTGATGACATTTGGTGGAGGGATCTGTAATTTTTTGTCCACAGTATCATAGATCATTTGGGGTTGAAGGGACATCTGTAGATCAGCCAGTGCCACCCCCTGCCCAGGCAGTGGCACCCCCAGCAGTGACACAGGGCCGTGCCCAGGGGGGCTGTAATGTCCCCAACAGGGACACTGCACACCCTCCCCGGGCAGCTGGGCCAGGCTCTGCCACCCCCATGCAAAGCACTTCTGCCTCATGCTGGGGGGAACTTTTTGTGATTTAGTTCATGGCCATCACTCCTTATCCTGTTGCTTGGCACTACTGAAAAGCTGATTAGGATATTCTGGTTATCTTTTGATTAGTAATTTTTTTTGTTGGTTAAAAGTAGTCTTTAATAACAATTGAGTTTAATTAAAGGAAGGAAAGAGATTTCCCTGCAAACAGTTTCATTTTTGTTCTTTTTCCCTGGTCAGTCTGAGGGATTAAAGCAAACTATGTAGTGTCCTGTGAGGGCTCTTGAGGATGTAACAGTGGAAGTCAGAATGATGTTTTGACCCATAGGCAAATGGGATGGTGATTTCTCTGTTGTGTCTCAGGAGGACATCAATGCTACAGCTGTAACGAGGACAGAAAATCCATCTACCACAGCTACTTCAGTAAATGGTCACTGCTGTGGAAACATCCAGAAGACCAGTGTTCACAGAGAATCCATAAGCTCATATTAATTACAGAGGTTCTCCTCATAGAATGTTTTTTATTATTTTTACTTACAGAACAACAGGTAAAGTGTGCTCCTTCAGGTCAAACACCTAATACCACTAAGGAGACAACATGACTAATACAGCCAAGATATTATTCATTTTAGATTTCAGGATTAGATTATTTTTTATGCCAGCAGAGACTTTCATTAGTGGGTTTCTATTCTGTACAATACATAATTTATTGAAGGTTTTATATAAGGGGTTTTTTGCATCTGTATGTTTTCCTATTTTAATTATACAATCAGAGATTATTCAAAATACTTTTGCAAAACTTTACTCTGAAGGTGTTTATTTTCAATGGTCAATAAACAAACTGAGTATAACTGTGTTAAATTACTCCTCATCTCCCTACCAAAAAAATTAATTTAGAATCAGATAATAGATTTCAGAACAATCTATACTGGAATGCAAAACATTTTATCTTCTGATAGGACTTTTAGTCATCTAAGACATTAATTTTCAATCGTCATCGAAATAGTTCCTGGGTAATAAAGGTTTTGAAGTAGCTGCCTCTTTTCTTTCTGTGGACTTTCAAGATTTGCTTAATTTATCCAGAGGGAGACTTCAGGTAGGCTCCTGATAATAAGTAGAAAAGAATATGCATTATTCAATAGATTGACCTATATGCAAATGAACAGAGTATAAACATTTTATTCTAAAAGTGCTTTTCCTTCTATCACTGCAAAACAGCTAAAACTGTACCTCTGAAGTGCAGAACATAATATTGGTTTTAATTAATTTGTTCGTAGTGGTGTTTTGAGACAACAGAGTCTGATGGATCGAGCTGTGGTCAGAGGATTAGAAACTCTGGATTGCTGGCCTTCTGCCAGAAGTAAATTGTAACCCTTTTGAGTTTAGCTTTCCTTTGCTTATTAAAATTGTAGATTATATTATTGCAAAGCATTCTTGAAAATGTTGGTTAATACATATATGAGTTTAATTTGCATATGTGATCAATTCTAATCTATTTGTCTTCATATTAAAATCTTACTACATGTAGGTGGAATTTCTTTATAAACCAAATTGAATGCTTTGTTGTGAATGTCCTCTGGTATGTTTTTACAGATGCAAATTTAGAGCTTTAGCAGATTTTTCTCTCAAACGGAGCAGAACTATTTTTGGTCAACTATTTCCTTGAATAGTGGGATGCAAATAAGCACAAAGAATGGTATATTGTTCCTATTTCAATATGGAAAATGAAGAGATCCTCCCCAGAACTTTACTGGGACTGCACACAAAGAAATGCTTCTTCCTTTTTATTTCCTTAATTATTTCTGAATCTATGAACAGGAAACTATCTCATTTATTCGTTCTTATGACAACTTGATTGAAGAGTATTATTTTTTAAACTAGTTTTAGTCTTTTTTCTTAATAGGTTTTGCAGAATTTTCTCTAGCAAAAAAACATGTTTTAAGAGATGCCAAGAAGACTTTCTTTCTCCTCCTCATAATATCTTGAAAAATATAGGTAATCGTGTTATACAACATTGAGCACTCTCATGGTCTGAAGGTCAAAGATATATATATATAGCACTTCAAATTCAGCAGAAAGTACATCTGGTGATACATCTCTCCCAGTCACTTTTCTCTCAATAAATCTCAGCCTACTAAACAGCCAGAAAGTGATAGGCATCTGCAGAGATTGCATCATCATCCTAGACTATCATGAGCTTAAACCCAGAAATAAATAAACGTAAGCTCCTAGAAATTTCAGACTTCATCTTTTGAAAAACAGTGAAACATATTAGCTAGTTTAGGTTAAGGGTTTATTTTTCTCTTTGCCCTACAACTATCATCCCATATTGCTTCTTTTGAAATACTGATATTCTTATCAAAATCCTGGGATATGGACTGAAATAAAGCAGGTGGGGTGTAAATGACTTCTCAGCCCAAGCACAGAGAAGAAAAAACGTGACATGTTTTAGGAACTTGAGTGGTGTCCAGAGTTTTATGTTCCCAGGAGAACATGCTCTTCCCATGGATATTCTGGTGCATGTACTAAGTAAGAAGGATGATCACTGCTGGAAGAAAATTCCTGATGATTACAGCAGAGGATGTTACAGGTGTTTTAGGAGTTCACTGCAAAATGGCAGTGGTGTGGTTTCAAAGCTCCATATTCTTTCTATCCCATTTGGTATTAATGAAAGTTCTGAGTGCTGGATTCTCTCAGGAGCAGGTTTCATATTAGTGGGAGACTCATTCCCTGGTAGGCAGAAAACTGGGGAGTGCTTGTGCTGCTGGCATGTCATGAAGAAGAGTTAGAGACTGTGATCTTCCTGGAGCGAAAGGTAGGATGATTAAAGTCAAATTGTTGTTTTAAAAATCCTCCCTAGAAACTGGAATAAGAGTGACAAGAACTATCATCAGGGTTTTTTTGGTGTGTTTTTTTTTTTTGGGGGGGGGGGGAATTTTTGTTGTGTGTGGTTTGGTTGTTTTTTTTTTTTTTTTCTGAGCCTGTAGATCTCTGAGTGTTCATTTTCCCTACCCATATGAAAGCAGACATTAACCTTTCAGATATTCCTTTTATCACATCTGTCAGGGCATGTGCTTTTTATGACAGAGATCTAGCTCCATATTGAGAAATAAACACAGAATAAAAAGTCCCACATGAAAAGAAGTTGAGGAGGGTGAGAAAAACGCCTTTATCTCGGTCTTTTGTTATATTCCTTGTAAATTGTCTTTCTTTGTGTCTGTTTTTTTTCTGTCTCTCTCACAGAATCATGGAATGACTTGGGTTGGCTGAGACCTTGAAGGCCTTTTTCTACTTTTCCAGTCTTCCATAACGTAACACAGTAACAAATTTAGCTGTTTTCTGGTAATTTCTTCACTTAAGTACCTCTTCCTTTGTATACCTAAATACACACACACACACACACACACCCAAACCATTCAAATTTCAAAAGAATTAAAGGACAACATCCAGATGTGTTATAGTTTAGTATATACTGAAAATTGTATTTGTTAATTTCTGTTGGTTTACAAGCCTGACTCTGTTTTCACTGTTGTACAGGGTTTCAACTGGTCACAAAATCAGCTTCACTTAGTGGCTGATTTAACCTCCATGCTCAGGTTGATGCACTTCAGGGTGGTCTCTGAAGGTCCATTCACCAAGTGAAACATTTTGATGCTGAAACACTGTTTCATCTGCTTTTATTTTTTTTTTGGCTCTTTCATAAAGAACAAAACAACTCTAAAGTGTTGTTATTATCATAAGAACTCTGTTTAGAAACCAATCTGTCCATGCTTGTATTTTTGTGTCTGGCTTCTTTCCTTCAGGCACTATATGTAATATATCTTATACTTAATAAATTATCTTTCTTTGAAACTGCAGTCAAGTTTCTGGCTTGCTGCTGTTGATGAAACATAAAATGGAACAAGCAAATTTAAGTTACAGACTTATTATTGCACACATTTTATCCCTTTTATGGCATTTTTATTTTAATTTTATAAAACTGAAGTAAACATCTCTTTGGATAAGAAGCAAAATCTGCAGCCTATTTGCTCAGGGATATTAAATAATGGGATTCTTACATAAGAAAGTAAAAGATTTAAGATCTAAAGTGCCTCCAGAAACTTCAGTTCTGCTTACAAATTCAGCCTCCACACTGCAGTTCTTTAATAAAAAATAATAAATTTTGTAGGCACTTCTACCCCCGATAAAAATCCCTGATGGAAAAGAAACAAATATCAACACAATTCTTCCTGCTGTCCAGGTGTTTCAGTGAACACTTCACCTGGGGGTAAGGTTCTCACAAGTCTTTAGTATTCACTGAAATAAACCACTTTTCTCCCCAAAGCTTCTAGCTATGAGCTTGTTGATGTCTGAATCCCCAGCTGAAAAGCTCAATGTACGGGACATTGCAGCTCCTTCTGTTTTACCTTGTACCTGAAGGAAGCACAGACTTGTACCTTTTACATTTTCTCTCACAGAATTAGGTGTTCCCATTTTTCATTTTGACCGAGGATATCAGGCATGGTCACGGCATTCTTATCCCTCTTTTGGTAGGCTTAGAAGCTTTTCACTGCTGGGCTGTTGGCGACGGTGTGAAACACCAAAGAGTTAGAAAGCACAGCTCATAACTTGTATATTTGCCGTTCAACAGAAGAAACCTGGGAACATCCATCACAGTGTTAAGACATGTCCTGTACAATGACTGTTTGTACTTAGCTGCAAGTGCACCTTTTAAAGATGATTTTAAAAAGGAGGTGCATTTTATAGAAACCTACAAGAACATCAATTATACCACAGTAAAAAGCCACTAACTCCTTTTGCAAAGTTCCATCGTGGATTAGTAAAAACCTTGATGAGTGGAGAAACTTGAAGTACTACGAGTTTAGTTTTCATGGGAATACAAATTCCAGGTGTTTGTTCAAATCTCGCTTGGTACATCATTCAGCAAGTTCAAATCAGTAAATAAATTGAATGTGCAATTCCGCTGAAACATCTTGCCTTGAGTTTAAAATGTAGAGCTGGAGTCCTTGAGAACACATGAGGGAAAGAGGTTACAGAGATGAAGGCAGGGTTCCACTCTGTCAAAAGCTGACCATTAGAGCTTTGGGAAAATCTGTTGGGACAATGGATTAGACAGTAGGAAATATTTACAAATTTTTAAAAAATTAATTAAAGTTTTGGAGGCTGCCATCAAATGAGACTTTAATTTCTGTTCTCATACCACTAACACACATTAGTTTAGGGTTTTTTCTATGTGTTTCATTTTGACTTTCTGCCTTTCCCAGCCTAGAAGCTTATGTCTTATTCCTGTGGAAATCAGATCTTAATGATAGAACCATGTTTATTAAAGAGGATGTTTGTGAATATAATAAGCACAGTACTTTTTTAGGGTCCGAAGCAGAGCAGGTCCCAAAGCTCTGACGTAGATATGGCTCCTGAAATGCTAAAGAAATACAGAAATCCGGTGTCAGCTCACCTTTCACACAACATTGGTTTTCTTTCCCCATCCCTTTCCCTGTAGTCCCCTTCTCCCTTCAACCATCCCATTTTCATGTTTTTATTCAACAGAACTTGTAACTCTGGGGCATGGGTTAGGAAATTATTTTGTCTGTCTTTAATTATATTCATGAAGATTGTGTGAACAGAAAGAGAAATTTAAAAACTGTCTGAAAGTCTTGTGCTATCAACAGCAAAAGGTCAACTGTTTAAAAAAAAGTACATTATTTCTGAGAAAACACTGACACTTTAAGCCCTACTGACTTAGCTCCTCAGATACTCTTGTGTGATTTTGATTAAGAGAGTTAGAACTGGAGGAACAAGAAAATAAACATCACTGAAAACAAATTGTAATGTCCAAATTGCAAAAATATTCATGGGCATAAATTTTACAATGTTATTTGAAGGTATACTAGGCATAGCTATTCATTTTTCTATATTTTTACTGTGTTAAACTTGGAAATTCTGTACCAAGCTGTAATACTTGTCAATGATTCCCATGTTCTGCTACATCAATTGATGAGAGAAGGATGGAATTTTGTAGCAATTGGGGATACCTGTTTCTTAAGGCAGCATCTGAGCATTAGTTCCACCAGAGGTAATGGAGCAAGGAAGCTTTGCAGAAGTTTGGGTAAATTCCAAATATGACCAAAACACTTTTTGTGACCTTGATTCCTCACAAGCAGCAGTTATGGGAATTTAAAGACTGAAACTTCAAATACATTGATTAAAGGTCACACAAAAAGGTACAAATTCAAACAGGAGGATACTTTTTTTTTTTTAAGAGATCCCAGTTTACATGTCTGGAATGATGCCTTTTCCATGACCTACATATATACAAAAGGTGACATTTATAAAGTAGCAAATTTATTATATTTTTATTAGGCATAATTATTTTAGTGATACAGAACAGTAGGAAAATTACAAAAAGAAGAAAAAAGAAATGAAAAAGTCTTCAATAAAATATTTTCCTGGAGTTATAAAACTTTACATTTCTTTAATTTGTGCATAAATCAGGAGTGAACTGATGTGTGCTTCTTTTTCAGAGCCTATGTAGTTTTTTTGCACCATATTGATAACATTAGTCATGAGTAATATGAGAAGAAACTGGATTTAAAAAACAAAACAAAACAAAGCGAAGTAAACAAAACCAAACCAAAACAACAGCAACAACCAAAAAAACCCCAACACCAAAAAGCAAACCAAACAACAAACCAACAGTAAAATGGTACATAAATAAATGTTCTTTCTGCTTTCCACCCTAGTTGTCTGTACAGGAAATTTCTGGTGTTTTAGCAATGACACTGAGGCAATTTCCATTTAATTATAGTTCTAAATGTACAGACCAATTGAAAGTAAGAAGGCTGAAAAGGACAATTCCCCTGCTGGGAAACTAACTTGAGAGTTGAACATAGATTGCATGAAAGAGTAAATTTGGGGAAAGAGATGAAAGAGGAGAAAAGGAGAAGAGTAGGAAGTAGAAGTTAAGTAGGAAAAGTCAAACAACACCTGCTCCAATATATGTGATTGAAAGGTGAAACTATAGGAAGAATGTAGAGGAAACTCACCAGGAGGATGTCCAAACAGAGGTGCACAGTGAGGGTGGCAGTCCAGGGGAGTCAGCAAGTAACTGTTTTTTCCCTATCTGAAAAAAGCCACACAACACCACCTGAAAGAAATGTTACTGAACTATTTCCAACAGTAATATAAATTATCAGCTTCAAAAGTATTTTGCCTTAGTTCATGGTAGCTTCAGTAAAAGTAAGCAGTCAAAAATCCTCCCCTCTTTCTTTTGATTTTAGGACTAGAGCCCAAAGCATTTTCAGTACTTGCTTCAAAATACTCACTCAAGACATCTTGCCATCATATCAGCCCAGTGTACGAAACTCTCGTTGCTTTCTTTACATGGTTGTACTGTGCAGGTCTGTCAGTCCACATTGCCCTCTTCAAAGAAAGGGACCTTTCTCCTTCTTACTGTTTGTATAAAATAAGCATAAACAAGAACGTAACACATTTAGATAGTTTTGAGGAGAGATTTTGATGAGAGAATTGTTTAATCACTAATATTAATGATTATGGAGCACATGAATGATTTTAGCAGAAGGGAGCTGAGTGCCTTGAGAGGATTTCCTAGCAGGGAGTTTGCACTATTGGACTTAATTCATACTATGGATGTGAGAATGACATTTTCTTTTCCTGCTAGTTGGATAATAAGGCAATAAAGCTTTCTGATGTGTTAATGTGTCAGATTGAAATATGTTGAACTGGATGATGAGGATGATTAAATAATATATTTTCCAATAGTGAAGTTGAGCTGCCTAAACCCAGTGATTTGAAAACACAGTAAAGGTAATGGACCATTAATGATGGTAGAACAATGTAACTGAACTGATTGAATAGGGTTTTGTGAGGGATGATAATATGGAGTATAATTTATACAGATTATAATGTTTGAGTTTTCAAACGGTACTTTCATTTTTAGAAGGGGTCTTCATGAATTTTTTAGAGATCTTGCTTGCCATGTTTTTGTAAAATGCCAAGATAATTCTCACAGGAAGCTGAGAAAATACTGCTTTGTCAAATGCAGAACTATTTCTAGTCACAAAATGATGTTAACTATGAGTACTGAGTGCCATTGATATATTTCTTAATCTTTTTTTTTCTAATTACTTCCTTCAGTTAGTCAAAATAACAAATATGTCAGGCTGCATGAACATAACCTTGGTTCAATCCAAATTAAATAATTTTACTTTCGATTTAACATGTTATTTTATTTTACTTCATTTCACTGTGTTACTTCCTTCAGCAATTATTTTTAATTGACAAGGAACAGGCCTGGAAAGTACTAGATATATATAATTTTATATGTGTACATAATAACAAGCACAGTAGCTGTTTTTCATCCTGTTTTTCAAGTGTATTCAATTATAAGGAAAGGAAATGCTACACTTATGAAGGTATGCCAAGAAAAAGCAACTTTAAAATGTACTTTTTACGATGTTTACTAACTTTCCCTCCCCTACAGTGAAACTCTATATTTTCTAGAGAATAAATAGAGAGCCTTATGTATTTCTTTTCCTTAACAGTATTAGGAGATTTGAAGCAGAACTGTCCTGCTGAAGAAATTCAATCTGGCTCCAGGGGAGCAGCCTGAGAGCACAAGAATGGCATTGGTGAGCCAGAAACTGTTGTAGTTTCTACATGAACAAGAGAAACCAACCTTGTCCCAAACAGCTGGGGAGAGCAGATAGGAAACAAAGCTGCCTGTAAGCCATGAATATCACCAATAAAGTGTCAGAGTCCTATTTTGCAGGAAATTCTATTTTGTTTGATGCTTTTACCAATGTATATAGTCATGCTTTACCAAAAAGAAACTGGTAACAGGAATAACAAAGTACCAACATAAAAAAAAAAATCCAACCAAGAAACAAAACCAACAAACCAAACAAACCAAAAACCAAAACTCACCCAGTTTTAAAGTAGGCTTGAAATTCTTTCATTTAAAGGATCAAATACTCCTAGGACTGGATTAGAAAATAAGAAGATGTTTGCTTTCTTTTGATGTGACTCTTAAGTATCCTAACTACATCGTGAGGGATTCCTTCTAAAAATAACCATTATCTTTAAGCAGGAAATTAGTAACTCACACAGAAATGAAAGAACCATCTGACAATGAAAAAGTTAGCTCAGAACCATTGGTGTGGTGTTTAAGACCTCCTGTTGCAGGTGGAAAGAAAAACAAGAACGTGTTGACCCACAGACATGAACTGCAAACATGAAACAGCTTCGAATGGAAGCTCCTGTAAGAGGGATGTAGAAGTCATGAGTGTTCAGAGTGTTCACAATATAACATTTAGAGAAGAAGTCCTGAAAGCATTAGGATATATAATCTTGGAATGGTTTGGGTTGGAAGGGACCTTAAGGATCATCCAGTGCCACCCGCTACCATGGGCAGGGACACCTCCCACTGTACCAGGTTGCTCCTGGCCTTGGACACTTCCAGAGATGGGGCAGCCACAGCATCTCTGGGCTACCTGCGCCAGGGTCTGCCCACCCTCATAGGGAGAAATTTCTTCCTAATATCCAATCTAAACCTTCTCTCTGTCAGCATGAAGCCATTCCCCCTTGTCTTGTCACTCTATCCCTTTTAAATTCTCTCTCTCAGTCTTTCTTGTAGCCCCTTCAGATGTGAAGTCCACAATGAGGTCACCCCAAAGCTTCTCTTCTCAGGCTGCACAATCCCAGCTCTCTCAACCTTTCCTCCCAGCAGAGCTGCTCCATCGCTGTGGCCATCCTCATGCCTCCTCTGGACTCTCCAGCAGCTCCATGTCCTTTCTAAAGGAAGGACAGACCTTTAGCTTTTTAAACAACAGTGGAAAACTTGCATTTGAAGTGCTGGCGGGTGTGAGGAAGATTTTTTTTTAAGTGGATATCCAAGGGAAGAAATTTATAGAAAATTTAGCAATTCATTCATACACTTAGAGACCTGAATTTGAGACCCAAGACTGCTTTCCCTTGACAACCTTCCAGTTGTGTTACATACTATCATGCCAAATGAGGGGGCTAAAGCTCAGCAATCAACATGTACCCCAAATAAAAATGGTATATTACCACTCTAGTAAAATGCTTGCAAATGGTGTTTTTTTTACAAAAGCCATGAAACAAAGAGAAATAAATACCTTGCCTTCCTTTTTGATTGCAGAAATGAGACTTCTCATGCTTTTCCCGACTAAAAACAGCAGATAGGACAAGCAATAGCAGAAATACAGATCCCCCAGGGTATTTTGAATTGGGTAGCTCCAGATCACTAGAATTTCTGTCAAGAATTTAACCAAAAAACCCCAGTATTTCTACTTATTTATCTTACAAAATTAATTAAGACCACCACAACTTTCAGATGTTGCCTTGGCTTTAGATGCTTCTTTGGCACACCCAGACATTTTGAAAGAAAAATCAGTAGCACTAAACTACTACATTTGTTAATATTAAAAACAGAAGTAAAAGGAAAATTATTAAAGAACACAAATATTAAACCATAAACTCCTAAGTTTAGGGATCACTGTAGCTGTGTGTTTAAAAAAATAACATGTTATATTAAGAAGTTACAAGAATTAGATAAAGACCATAAAATATTAACTTCTGGGTGTAATGTGAACATGCTGAAATAAACAACTACCAAATCAATTTAGAAAGTACTACTATGAGAGCAGAAAACATATTCATAATTGCAGCTATAAGTGCAAAAATGCAGATGGGAGTGTTAATAATATAGATGGTAAAAGATAGACATGTTTATCTGAGCTCTGATAATGTAGTTTATGACATACTTTATCTATTGAGCACAGAGTGTGAAATGCTGTGGGAGAGCGGATAGTATGAGATACGATTAATCAACACACAGCAAGAAAATCATCTCCTGTGTAAAAAAAGGCACCACTAAAACATTATATAAAGTGTGGTAAAAAGTTAAAAATAAGTAGATTTGAATTGAGATTGCTAATGCAAGGAAAGTTAAATAAAGCTGAAGGAAAGGAAGGTTAATAAATACAGATCAAAGCAAAATTATGGCTTTGTTGATGAGAATAATCTTAGCAAGAAGACCAAAGCCACTGTGACAATGAAAACTGATATTTAGTATAACTGACAGTTTAACACTACTTTTCTCCTACTAGGATGTAATCCATGCACCCTACCAGAGAAAATCAATTACTCTTAAACCATGTATTTGTGGCTTAGAAAAGGTGCGGCTTAAAAGAAAAATTGAGCAACCTGAATCCTTCTTACTTTATCATCTGTGCATGGCACAGCAGAAAGATTCAGCTGCACAACTAATCATATATATAATCCTGTTATATCAGCTGTGACTATACATAAGTTACATGTATATTGTGACCTATTTTAGAATATATCTACTCTTTAAAATAGACTGTATGTGTCAGAAACTCTGATGATATCACTCTGGCATGAAGTGGAGTACTTTTCCACAATATTTAAGGGATAAAAGGAAATAAACCTACAAATACCTTGCTTTAACTCATCCTGTTGTTTTCAGTGAAAGAATTGCTGTGCACAAAAATATGCAGGCACTTGACAATGTACTTTAAATGTAATTGAACTCAAATCACAGCTCTTTAACAGCAGAGCAATCCTTCTGCTTTCAGTGGGAGGGCATTCCTGACAGACTGTGCTTCCAAATCTGAAACAGCTGGAATTCAGACTTGGACACGCAAGAGTGGAAGTGAGTTCACCTCTGGAAACTTCAGGGATCCCATTAAAACAACAGTAATTGCTGCAATTCAGTAAATTCATCAGTGTACAGTTCATCAGTGTGCAATCATGAAGCTGTTGGATATGTCATATTATGTAGTGAGAAATAACTTACAATGAGTTTAGAGACTTTTTGGGAGGTCAGTGTCAAATGGAGTTTTTATAGTTGCAAGGGGAAGAAGAAGAAAAAAGAGTGAAGTTACATTTAACCAGATACAGTCATGGGGATCTTATTTGAATGAAGGAAATCACAGCAATTCTATAATTCATGGAGTTAGGGGTAAAGGTATTGGAAGAAAGGATCCGGCTCTAAACTTTGAAAACTTTCTGGAAAGCTAGAGACAACATTGAAGAACTTTGTGTCCAGAAAGCAGTAAGGGTGGAAGGTGTTGCTATCTTTGGTTTAAAGAAGCTTAAAAGTGTGAGTCACCAGGGATAGATTCACTTGGCTTTCCTGTAACACTGCAGACATTGAGGCAATGAGTTCACATCAAGTAATAATTTCATTCTAATATAAAAGGGATAAATTTATATAGGTAAGAATTATGTTTAGATAACTGAAGCTTTGATGACAGTGGTGTAATCTAAGTACCAATATACAGAAAAGATCAAGGACAGCATTCAATTGCCACCATGTACTTGTATATTTTGTTAAGTCATTGACATGGTTCCTGATGCAGCTTTGATCCATAACATCCAGCACTCCCAGGAAAATCCTGGGCACAGAGTAGTTCCATTACACGGTACAAGCTTAGGTAGTTTGTGAGGAAAGAAATGTTCATTGTATGAATGAGACCTGTGCAACTTGTCCCTTTTGGACAGAGAAAAAACTTTGACCTGTTTTATTTATTAGTTCAGGTGGAGCCAGTAAATCACACAGAGAGAGAATTAATGTTCTCTAAGAGCTGTGTGTAATGAACCCTGCTTTCCTAAGGACAGAGGCTGTAGCTGATTGATTTTCACGTCTAAGCAGTTGTAAAGTGCTGCTGAAGTTTTACTCCTGGGTGGTGCAAATACAAGGTCTCTTTTTCTCCCACTTTCCAGCAGTGCATGAGCTCAGCTTTCTTCACAGCTCAGGCATTTGCAGCCCATCTCCTCTCATCTCCTTGCTATTTCTGCAAATATTAAAAAATACAATAACATGTGAGACCTCTATTATCTGAAAAACTGGGAAGAATCAAAAGTTATTATTGAAGGGGAGATACTGATAAACAGACAGAGATTAATAATTATGAAGAAAACAACCCAAATATGAAAAGCAGAAATGGGAAAATAGGGGAAAATATGGTATATATTGTTCCTTTGACAATATAATAACAAAATTATCTCTGCTTGTCACCTCTTGGAAATCCATGTTGATAAACTTATTTCACAATAGCTAGTATGTGTTTGCAAGTTATTATAGCTTCCAAATACCTCCAATCTCAATTTAAGATCCTTAAGACATTTCAACAGCAATACAGTCTCTCTTGAATATTTCTGAAAAGCAGCCACAGGAGTGATTTAACAACAACAGTACAGATCAGCGCTACTGTTGAATTTCATCTGTACAAATTTATTGAAATGCTAACTACCCATCCCCTGTATAGGGATATTTTAGGTGCCTTTCAGGCTGCTTCTCAATCAGTTTTGCCAATTAGTCTGGAAGAGTTGGGGACTGAAGTTAATAGACCTATAGACAGACAGACAGACAGACAGACAGACATATACATATGCATACATACACACAGACACACACATGCATCCATCCATCCATCCATATACACACACACATATATACATACATACATACATACATATACATATACATTTACATATATATATACATATACATATATATATATGACAATGTGCCCTTCTGAGTTTGTAGAAAGGACAAAAACCTTCAAGGTATATATCTTCCTTAATGTTTATTTTACTTAATGTTCTTCATGTTTTTTATATCAGGTTGCCTTTATTTTAAGCATTATAAGTCGAGACTTTTAGAAAAGCATATTATCGCATTCTTTGTCAAGGAAAGATGATATTTTAGCTTTCCTTTCCTTTTTTTTTTTTTTTAAGTGCTTCATATGGGCCATATTATTTAAGTACTTCTACAGCCTCAATGATTGTGAAGGTAGGGGAAATAAAATGACAATCTTTTTGCATTGGTAGATTTTATTTGTTCACATGGTCACACTTATGGCGTGAAAAAACATGGATCTTCAGAAGCACTCATTTTTATAGATTTTTTTTTTTCCTTGCAGGTTGTCTTTCAACACTTCAGTTGTAAAAATCCTGGCCCTGAAAAAAGATTTTCAGTCAATACGACAGCATATTCCTTGGATGTGCTTGGTGATGCTCCCAGCTGGTGAGGTCCTGTGGGCCAGGATGAACCTGTAGGTAACAAAAAGTGAAATGGAAGAGCTGCCATCACAGGTTGGGTTAAACACAGGGCAAAGTGTACATCTGAGATAACACACATGTTTGCTTTTTTATCTCCATTCTGACACCTTCACATTGATACCTTCAGAAGAAGGTTGCTATATGCTCAAGTGTATTTTCCCACAATTCAGTGACCAAGAGCACGGAAATACATTGCAATTTAGAAAACAAGGAATAATGCAATATTTTACTGATTAAACTGTATTTACAGAAATTTTAGCTCTTGCTTTATGATCTGAATAGTCACATTTTCTCTCAGAAGTGCTTCAAAAGTCCAGCTTTGGCGCAAAATGTATTTCCTCTTTTCCATAAGGCTGCAAAAAATGACAGAAAGAGCAATTAAAGTCTTCATTAATTACAGAGGCTGATACTGCAGTCAAATGGTTGTGTTTCAGGACCATTTATGCCTTATTTTTCTTCTCTCTCATGCCTGTTGCAGATATAAAAACATATCCTATTTCTTACTTGTTCTTGTAGAGGCAAATACATACTCATTAAGCCTCTTTCTTACCTCTAGAGGAAAATGGATTAGATGCACATCTTCAGAGTCAATCAGAATGTAATATATGTACTATTTCCTGCCTTTTTTTTTTTCTTCGTAGGACCTCTCTTCTTATTTCTCATTCCAGGATTATAGAGGGCTTTGCATACAGACTGCAACTCTTTAAGCTTGTGCAGATCAAGACCTACAGGATTAATAACGGGATTTAAGGACTACACTATTACTGTTGATTATATCTTCTGTTTCCATGTACCACATGAATGAAACATAATAAGGACAAGCAGTGAACTTGCCACTATATTTGATATTCTGTGTTTTGTGAGAACTAGTTTTGGAGATTAACCTGAACTGTGACCAGGGCTGCCAAGCTGTGAGCAGAGATGTGAGAAGAAATCTCCTATTTTATAGCTTTGAGCAAGAACTAATCACTCTCAAAGCTCTTCATATGAGCTGGAAAGGGTAGATGATATCAAATAGAATACTATTTACATACAATGTGAAATTTTAGAAACACAATCTGTGCAAGAAAGCAGATATCTGTACACACAAGACCATGAAATTCAGTTTTCATGTGCACATGAATTCAGCAGCAAATGTGCTAAAACATCGGTA
>VWZD01004566.1:20558-34846 GCA_013396695.1 Sakesphorus luctuosus | reverse complement strand
AAATAACAGCATTGCTCAGGAAAACAGCCCTTTTTAGTCTATGCATCCAGGCTTTCATCTTCCAGAGGCAAGTAGGCAAAGTGGACACAAGAGACTGGTCCCATCCACAGATCATTCATGGTAAGAAATAGAAATGTTGAGATGCATATCCATGCCCCATGAGGGTGAAAGTTTCTTTGTTGCCACCATCACCATTAATACTTGCAATTAGAGTAAAACAACTAACAAAATGAAGGAACATTTTTTTTTTTTAACACTTTTTTGAAAGCGAAGTGGAAGATTTTTTGACTGATCTCAACCTAATTTACATACATACATGTTGTTACAAAGAGAATATCAAGACAATTCTCATGGCTATACATATTGTGTCCAGACACACGTTCATTTATCTATAAACTAAAGGAATGAATAAGGGCTGTGAGCTGTTATAACTATTCCAGTTGAACTCCTGGGTCTTCCCATCAGCTGTTAACTCAGGACTTAACCCAGTAATGTTTCTATCATTGGTCTATATAGACTTCCTTCTGCCTACAAACAGCACTATACCTTATTAATGGAAATGCCTCTATTTACTTTATTTCCAAGGTTATTTCCTAGTCTAACCTAAACAGAATTAAGTAAAAACTAAAAAAAAAAAAAAACTCAAAAAATTAACAAACTAAAAACCCAAACCAACTCAAGAACATTAAATGCCATAAGAATTCCTTCTAATGTCTCCTTTTGTTTGTTTTTCAACTATCCTCAACAAATGCTGGGCATAAACAGAGGAATTCTAACTTTATTTTTTAAAAGCATCAACATTTCCAGAATGCTTTTAAACTTTTTGACACTTTAAAGGAGTCATACAAGAAAATCTTTAACAAACCAGTAAACTGTAATTATTTATAAATATTTAAATTAAAGGTAAATTTCCAAAATATAGATTAAGTAAACCACATCCAGTATAAATGAGAAACTGCCACCAACTGTGGTATTTACTGAGTCCAGAACCTTTCAGAGAGAGAGTTTAACAAAATGCTGCACCATTTCACTATGCCTATGTCTACAACAGTGAAGCTGGGAGCTCTTCATGGCTTCTGGGTCTGGATTTACATTTCAGGCAAATCCTAAGATCATTTCAGAACAGCATTCAAGTTTATTAACTTGTGTCCTTTTCCCTAATCCTTACTTTCTGTGGAACATGTTAAGCAAATAAAGGAGAAATCAGGACATGGTTCCTGCATCATTAGGGATGATGATCCTAGGGCATACCAACAGGAAAAGTGCCAGCTCAGCATGCAGGCGCTTTGTGATACATTAACTTGGGAGCCTTATTGACAGCTCTCTGCTACTTTTTGTCAGTGAGATACCTAAAACTAACTTTCCATGTGAAAAAATTGTTTTGAAAATTGAGTATTCATTTTTGGTTTTATATTACACATATCCAACATCTCTGTAAACAGTCTAGGGATCCTAATTTATCACTGGAACAGCCATGCAGCAGGATATGAGGCAGCTTTATGAAAAGCCTAGGCTACAGCTTCTTTTTGAAGCTTAGTGCCCAAACTACGAGGGGTCTTTGAAAGGGTATTTAAAATCTTCAGTGTTTCCCCTTACTGCAGTTCTTTCCAGTTGTTCTGTATCTTCCATTTGAGTACTAAAATTATCAAACAAGACAAGTGGGCAGCTTGAGACTCAGACTTAGCCTGAGATACATGATAGGAAAACAGACTTCAGAACACCAACCTCATTTTGTATAGAACAGCAAATTTCACATTATTGGTACAAACAGTGTGTTGTTAATAGTTTCTTGTTTGTTGGGGTGTGTGTGTGTGTGTGTTGTGTATTGTTGGGGGGGGGAGGGGGATGTTTGGGGTTTATAAAGGCTTATTTATTTCAAACTTCTAACAGAATATTTTATCCTTTGGACTCTCTTTTACATCTTTTTACATCTTTCATGCATGTAAAATAATTTCTTCAACTAACAGACTTCAGTGACCCTAATCTTCATTAGCCTCAGTAGGAAGGTTTGAATTAGATCCAGAGTTCGCTCAAATGACCGTGTCAGAGAAACACCCACACCAACTAGAAGGTTTGCCCCATCCTACAGTAATCCTTAGTACCTCAAGGTTTTTTGTAAACAGAAATCTGAAACATGTTTTTTTAATTTCTTAAAAAAATACTTAAAAGTACTACAAAAATGAAAGAAATCATTAGCATTCTTATATATTGCATGTGTCACTTATTTTCAGTCAAGGATCTAATCTATATTAGCTTCATGTACTCAATATTATTAGTGACTTTGAAATCTTTTACCAGTTTTTTTCTTATAAGATTTATCACAAAAATATGTTTTCCCTACTATCATAGCTAAAAAGCCTGCTTTAGAACTTCGTCATAGAGTAAAAAAGATAGATATATTCCCAGTGTGGCCATTCACCACCTGCTTAAGCAAATACACTTAAAGATGCTTCTACAATTGTGATAAAGTGACAACAAATCTAAGAGCACATATTCTAAAATGATGATTGTACAGCAATAGTTGGCATCATTAGAGACCAATAAAAATCTTTATGTTCCTTTTGAACAGCAAGGACCTTTATCAAAGAGAAGATGGGATATGACAAAAATAAAGAACTGATCCATTCAGTAGTTGTCTTAAATTTAGAAGCAATAATGAAACAACTTCTGTACCATACTTAGTATTTAACAATGTAAAGATTTTTTTCTACTTTCAGATTTTTTTATTTTTACTGATATACCAGACTTGCCATTTTACTAGATTAAGGAGTGCTTTTTTCTCATTTTCCAGGTGGGATTAAGAAAACGGAATTTACTTCCGCTCATGATTAGCAACAGTTCTGTTACTCTCTGTGCATTTGTATTTTTATTCTAATTGTCAAAGTGACTTGAAGATGCTAATTCATAGCTTACTCCTTCACAGTTAAATATCCTAACAAACAAAGACTGAATAATAAATTAAAACTTGCAATTTTATTCATCAACAGCACTTTTCCTATTCAGTATTACAAACATTATTAGATTGATATCAAATCTATTTAAAATACTAGCAAAACTTCAATACACTGCCTATTTACCAGGAGTCTAAGTAATAAATCTCTAGAGAATTCAGCTAAGAATTCTACTGATTTAATGCCAACATCAGCATTTTTCTTTGGCAAAAATACTTTTTCTTGTTGAGATTCAGCAGACTTGGTCTCTAAATCGTGAAAAGTAAAAATCTCCACCATCTGTTCCAGCCTTGAGGGAAACAAACTTTCCTGGCAGTATATAGTTCAGGATACCCAAAGCCAATACAAGCACATACAAAAATATAAAACATCATTCTTAGCAAGTGGAAGTTTTTTATAATTTTACTTAACTTATTTCTTTGGGCTACAGTCTAACTTACTTTTGCTACAATCTGCTTTCCTTTATTTCTGTTGCTTGCCTTCAACGATTTTAAATTAAAGCCATATTATCATTCCAGATAAAGAGAAAACTAAAGGATCAAATTAGATTTCATCACCCGATTTACCAAATTTTATTTATTCTGTGCTTGAGTATAAGGAAAAGTACATTTGCTAAGGCCAATGAGAGCAGGCTAGTTTCTTCATGAAAATTAAAACTTCAAATAATATAAATTTTGCAAATTTCATAGAAATCATTTGTAAATAATTAGTAACAAAGCTCTGTTTTCAATGATAGCAACAGGGGGAAGTTCAGAGTCAAACAAAGAGATAACTAAATTAGAGAGGTAAAAATTAACAATTTTGATTTCCTGAAATTAATCCTTTAAATCAGTTTTAGCTGGAGGACTCTTTTGGCCATTACATATAAACTTCAATATGAGCTATGTCTGTTTTATCTCAGGACAAAGTCTCTACCTGAGAATATGCTCTATTTTAATTGCAGTCTATGTCCAAAGGAGTACTGTGTGGTATCAACAACTCCATACCAAATAAAATGCTGTCATTGAATCACTTATTACAAATCTCTGTCAAAGTTTATATTATTGTCTTTTGCTTGCAATGTTTTCTGTTACAGTAGTAACAGTATAAACACTGGCTACAGCGGTATAAATATTTTTTGAACTAAGGTAATATACTCAATTTTTTCTGGTTACCTCTCACACTTGGTCATGACATGACTTTAAAAATTTAAAGCATAGCAACCTGATAGCTGTGATGACGAGGGGTTTTTAGTTTTTGATTTTTCACATTTTGTAGATTTTAGAAACCCATTAGAAACACAGTAGTCTGTAGTAGTTTGTAGTGAGCTAACATTTAGAAGCTTACAGTATAAAATCCTCCCTATCCTCCCTATCTCTAACCTCTGCTCCAAGAACAGGCCGCTAAGTTTTGCCAGTTATTCAGTCTCTCTCTCAAGGTGCCAGATTAGAGGTTAACATAAACACAGAGCAGAGTGACCTGAAGCCCTAGAGGACGTCCAAAGACCTTTATGTGCTGAAGAAGAGGAGGAAGAGGAAGACGGAGGGTCCCGGCGACCCCAGACCCAATTCAAAAGGGGGTGGGAACTGGGAGGGGACAGAGGTGGAACTGGACATGTGGACTGTAGTGATTAGAGGAATCATATTATAAAAGCTATGGAAATCAAAGCTTAGACATGCATGTCATCTTGTATTCCTGTGGGCACTTAGCCTGTTATAAAAGGACATTTACAAGCATGCCATCACAAGCATGGCAGCAGGAACTTGTTTTTGTACCTTAATGTGTTCTAGTTACAAGATGACAAATAAAAGGGGGGAAAAAACCAGAAATCATCAGTCTACTAAGAATCTGAATTTGGAAGCACCTTGCTCTTGCATCTCATTACTTAAATTGTGCATTTTCCATTATATTCTAAGAAAACTGAAAAAAGAACGCCCAATATTTAGGGATATTGACAGAATTTGCCTAAACTAGGTGCTGTCAACCAAGTAGATTAAGTTTCCTTGAACCGTATTCCATTTCGTATGTTCCATTAAGGTGTTACACATTAAAAACAAACAATACTGAAAAAGTAACATTAGTTTCCTAGTTTTAGCTTATGGTAAACCCACAAATATTTCTATTTCCCTGTTAAAAGTGAGTAAACAGCAAGCCACAAGAGAAAACTTTTAACTTATGGGGTTTATTCACTGTAGATTTACTTACTCTTTCCATTATTAGCTACTAGAGACAGAAATGGAAATTAAAAATCATTTCTGCATGCCTGCTTCTCTTCAGGGTTTGTAAAAGACACTATGGCTTTTTTTAAGTTGGTATATCACATACCAGCCAACATGAATTACAAATATCATGCCAATGCCTTGTATACGTATCCAATTGCTAATGAATTTTAAAAGCCAACAATATGTTCCATCCAAAAAAAAATCCCACAAGACCTAACGATAATTCTGACATTATTTAAATAAAACTTTTTCAAGTTTACATTAGGCAAGCCACTGTGCATTAGCTTAATACTGTGCTTACTCTAAACCCAAAAAAATATGCATCTGCCTAAAGACTTCCATTATTATAAATTTATGACAAACCACTTCGAATTTCGTTTGATTTACTGTGTTGAGATTACATTAAAAGAAGTTGTGTGGTGGTTTTTCTGCCTTTTCCTAAACTTTTCTATAAAGGTCTTTTGAGCTCAGAAATTGAGGATGTAGAGATGGTTTGAATCATACTTGTACAATCCTTGTACTGCTAGCAATGTGTAAGCACTTATGACAGTACCAAAAAAGCAGGAAAAGAGCAAACCATATCTGTCCTGTGAGCAGCGTTATCCTGGCTGCAGGCCGAAGGTTAGAAGTGAGGGCATAAGTAGGACACTAATGCTAACTCTCCACTGATCACACTTTGCCACAGCTCTACTTCTGTTTCTCTTCCTCTGATCTCTCAATGCTTCCTCAACAGCACCAGAAAATATTAGCTGAATTTCAGCAGAGTGTGCTAAATTCTGCTTCTTCAAAACCAGGCTGAAGACACATAAGTAAGGATACTTCTCAGAGATGCTTGTGCACAGAATGGTTGAGGTTGAAAGCGACCTTGAGAAATCACCTGGTGCTACAACATCATTACTGGAAGCATTTAAATTTTAAAATTTTCTACCACTCAAAATCTATGATGTCTGTAGACACATCTGTCTGTGTAATATCAAACAGCAGTGGTGACCTTACAAGAAATTTTACACTTCATTAACTTTTGCACAGATATTATTTAGAGAACACTAATTCCTTATCAATATATGAAGGCAGAATGCATAACAGTTTAGAACTGATTAACACACTTATTTGAGCATTGAAGGAACTGATATAAAAAGATTGGGACTGCTCCAGACACTGAAAATATGGGATGTCTTTGCAGTATATCTTTAGCCAGTCAAAAAACCCCAAGCACATATTCATAATGTTTGAGGCTTGTCATTGCCCCAGCCTACATTTTAAGGTTAAGAATTTAATTCAAAGGTGAAAAGAAGGAGTAGAGGTCACAACTTTACCTGCAAAGTGGTACAATATGACCAGGGTCTGCTGAATGTTTATTTCTTAAACTAAGCTTTTTATATGCAAGTTCTCACAAATATCTTGAACCTCTTTTCACTCTGCAGATTTAGTAGCAGATATTACGTATGTAGGCCTTGTATGCCAGTTACTTTATGCAATTTATGATAACTGTGGGGAATTTAAGGGAGACATTTTTGACAATTCTTGCACAGATGTTAGAGGAAAAACAAGAGTTTTTCATATCTCATGAGCAATGCAAGTCAATAAAATGAAGCATGTGAGGACAGTAGTCTACAGTAACAGTGCTAAAATGTAGCATGGTTTCAAAGGACATCAAAAAAACCCCTTTTTACCATTGGTTAGTTCATAACTGTTCAACACAGTGCTAAAAGAAGAGGTACACCTAACATTAACAGTGATTTTTATTGGTCTGTGAACGTGCAATTACTAATGTTAACAGTCAAAACCACAGAATTCCTGTATGAATTCAGTGTTTAAGATTAATATCTTAAGTGTTGGACTAAAGTGAACATATGAGATCATCATCTGTAATACTAATCCAAGTCCTAAGCTCTATTAAGCTTCAAGATCAAGCAGAATCCTTCTTACTTTTCAGTCTTCTGACAGGGCTCTGAAAGAGTTGGTATTTTTTTTTCACAACCCAGTTTATGCTGAACATACATCTTGAGTGATAGCTGAAGCTTGACAGTTTATCAGCAGCAGCCTTAAGGGTGTATGTTATCTGCAGGAATTCAAGCCTCCAGAAAGAGTGTAATAATGATGTTTTTGAGAACTTCAACAGAGAAGCCAAGGGATAATCAAAGTAAGAAAGCAAATACATCTCAGAAAAAAGTTCTTTTGCAATGAAAATACTGCAGCATGATGTTATTCACATTATCATACATTTCTTTTCAAATATTGGCTAATTATCAACATTAATAATGACTGTTCAAGATTTCTATTTAAGAGATGATGAAATATTTCCTGAAGTGAAACTAGAGACTTGCTTTTGAAGCTTATGAGCATCAAATGAGATTAAATAAATGTCAGTACTTCTAAATTAATGTGTCAACACTTCAAGAGCCAGTCTAAGACCACACTCACCTAGGGCACAAATCACACACAAAACCCCTAAAATCTTTGAACTAATCTATTGAAGTCACAGTAGACGCTAGACCAGTGTTCTAGATCTTTTTTGTGAGCTACTGTAAGGATTTAGTTCAACTCATTTTCCCCAGCCTTTTCCCAAAAGGAAAAGCCTACAGCCTTTCCTTTAGTACTTAGTCTGCTCCTGAAATCCTAGGTTGCTTTTATTCGTGAGATCTGCTGTATAAAAAACACCAAAGCTTATTTTGAATCTGTTCCTGCTTACTTATTTGATGATTTTTATTTTTTTATTGGAATACAAGGCAGCCTACTCATGTCCACTCTTAGCATGCCCTGATGATTTTTAAAGATGCCTTCATATCCCCTTTAAGCTATTTACTACTTTTAGTCATTCCTGCTAATGTCTTCTGAACTTTTTTCCAGTCTGCCCATACTTATTTTGAACTGTTCCACAGTCAGCTCTTATCCTCACTGCCCTGGACAACTTGGTCACAGGAACAAACTCTCTTACCTAAGCTTCTAATTTTTCTTTTGTGAACAGTCTGAAAAGCAAATGTTAGAGCACTCTTCAGAAATCCAGACATTTTAGTAATTGTAGTAAGAAATCTGAAGCTCACAGACTGTGTAATAAAGTATTCACCAAATGAAAAACAAGACAGAAATAGAAAGTGAAGAATTTAAAATATTGTTATCATCATAAGGATGCTGCAGAAGCTACTTATAAGCAAAAAGCTTACATATGAGGTAAATTTTACTCCAGGAATATTCTATAAAATTCATATTACATGGGAATATTTGTTGCATTCCTGAGGATTGCAAACAAATTGCCATCTGTCATAACGACTGAGTGCATCACTGTGTGCAAGTAAATATAATGCAAAATATACAAGCAGCTCAGGGTGCAAAGAAAACACAAGACAAAGTTTGTGATGGGGAAGGTTTTAGTCTCTTGTTTCAATTTACTGGCCTGGGTTTAAGAAGATGAAACCAAGAAGTGAATATAAAAATGAAAATATAACTGAAGCTTATTTGACATCTAGACTGTGATATCTGGTAATAAATAATCTAAAATAAAAGGTTCTAAAATAAAAGGCAGATAATGGACAAAAATTTGAAGTCTTCATTTAAAAAAAAAAACAGCATTTCAACAGAGTAGAGCTTTGAAACAGCTAAATTCTGCTACCTCGAAGTACATTTTTCAAATGTTTTGGACATGGCTCTTTGTGAAGGATTTGATGCCTTTGGTCTGTGTTCCGTGCACAGCTTAACTAAGACACACAATTCTCAGTGATGCTAATGGAGTTTCAATATATAAGCCAAAGATCTCTTTCATTTAGGAAGTCAATCCTTTAACTCCACTTATCATGTAAGTATTTAAAAGGGCAATTTTCAAACCATTAAGTAGATCTCATGATGTTTGAGATCAACCATAAATCATTCAGCTACAAGATGCATTATTTAAATAATTATAGCTACCTAGCTGCTATTGTAATGTTAATTGGGTATATGGAACATTTGCTTATAAAATTTTATTCTCCAGACACAGAATACTAAAGTGCTTTCCGGTACGCTTACTCATTAAAATTAGATGTATTGCTTGGCATCTGATCTTGAGCTCCACACCCAATCTAAACCCTAAAATTTATTCGTAAAGAAATATTTCTGCCCAAAAAGGGAGGAGGGGAAAGAGGGAATCAACCCAGTATGAGAATTTGAAACCCAAAAGCCCCAAAGCATGACCTTGTAAGAGGAAAATGTAAAGTTTAGAACAGATAAAATACAGCAGTGTGATCTGAAAATCAATTATTGGCAATGAATCAGAAAGCAAAAATACTTCTCCGCTGTCATAATACAGTCATTGTTGACAGTGACTATTCTATCATTTAACAGAAACTTGTAAGCATTCTGGTAGGAACATCTTTCCCCTCCCATCCTGCCCAAGTTCAGATTAGACTTTATTGAAGAATTTTGCGAAAGCATCCACAGCCTTCCTGGACAACTTGTTCCAGTGACTTACGCCCCTCACAGTAAATAATTTATTCCCAATATATAATCCAAATTTCTCTTCTTTCAATTTGTACCTATTACTCCATGTCCTAACCCTACAGTTTCTGAAAAAGAATTCCTCTCTGGCTTCTTTGCAGTCCCCCTTTAGATACTGAAAGGTTTCTATCAAGTCTCAATGCAACCTCTTCTCCCAAGTGAACAGCCTCAACTTTATTAGCCTGTCTTTGTTGGGGAGTTGCTTCCTCTTATCAACTTCATAGCCTCTGTACTTGCTCCAACAGTTCCATGTCTTTCCTATGTTGGGGACACCAGAACTGAATGCAGTACTCCAGGTGGGGTTTCACAAGAGCAGAGAAGAGGGGTAGAATCACCTCCTTTGACCTGCTGGCCTAGTCCTTTTGATGCAGTCCAGGATTTGATTGGCTTTCTGGATTGTGAGCATACACTGCCAGCTCATGTTGAGTTTTTCTTTAACCATCATACCCAAGTTCCTCTCCACAGGGCTTCTCTCGATCACTTCTCAACCCAGTCTGTATGTGTGTCTGGGATGGCCGTGATCCCAGTAACAGGACCTCACACTTCACTTTGTTGAACTTAATGAGGTTTTCACTGTCCCACCTCTCAGGCTTGTCAAGGTCCCTATGGATAGCATCCCTTCCCTTCAGTGTGTTGGCTGCATCATACAGCTTGGTGCCATCAGCAAATTTGCTGAGAGGGCACTTGATCTCACTACCGATGTCACTGACAAAGATGTTGAACAGTATCAGCCCCAGTACTGACTCCTGAGGGACATCGATTGCCACTGGTCTCCACATGGACAATAAGCTGCATTTCTGCATAGGAGTTTGGATTTGGCAAAAAAAAAAAAAAAAAAAGCCCAACTCTTCATTGAAAGAACCGTTACTTGATGATAAATGTAGTGAAAAATTCAACTTTTAAAATTTTAAAAATGGCTTCATTTGAACAACCTTTTACTAGAATTTTAACCAGAATTTACAAGATTGTATTCAAGTAAAATATTGTAATTTAGATGAATGATCCTTACAAAATGAATTTAATTTAATAGAAATATGTTAGTCGACTTCTTTTTGTGATGTTACTAGTTGTTAGTTGCTATTACTAAGAGGGCAAATATATCCACAGCATATAAGAATGTTAACAAAAATAGGACAGTCTTTAAAAAGAATATGTATCAATTTAAATATTAGGTAGATTAACCAAAAAGTGCCTTATTTAAAAATGTTTCCCCTACCCCCCCAAATCATCCACCCATTTTGACAAGTAAAAACATACTGCAAGTCTGTCAAAGTACTCATGTACATCTTTTAATCAAGGTCTGGATTGGCAAAATTCCAGAAACCCGCAAGGTGTCTTCAAATTACACACACATACACACACACACACACACTAAAAAAACAAACAAACAAACAAAACAAACAAAAAAAAACAGAAAAAGCACAACTGACTATTGTTGACATCTTCAGCACAAAATGCTTACTGTAAGGTGTATCCCTCAGCATTCAGAAGAATAAAAAGTAAATAAACTTGCATGATTTCATAAGTACACAAGTAAACTTTGCATTGTCCAAATTCAAAGCAAGGATGACCCATTTAGCCATGAACAAGCTGATGGTCTATCAAGTTCAATTCTAAAGTCCTGCAACCTTCCAAAACCCCTCTGAAATACTAAATTCTTTTTTTGCCTGTAACAACGATTAACTTCCTTCTGGCTTTGGGACTGTAGGTACATTCAGATGAATGAGGTCAGCAACCACATTTGTAAGGTAAGCCGCCATAGATTAATTTCCAAGAGACAACTGGTTTATTCAAGTTAAAAAGGGGTGATTGCCCAGAGCACTGAGCATAAATAAAAGGAAAAAAAAATAAGATCTCTCTGGAGTGTAATACTTATTGTATTAACTTCAAGTCATTTATTCACTGTACACTCAGTGCAGACTCTAGAGATTTAATTGAACTGCTTGAAAAAACATACTTGATAGTAATATTCCAGGTATTGTTCAGTCACGCTTACCTTTAAAGAAACAATCCTCATTGTGTACAATGGTGATCTTTTGCTTTTTCAGACAGGCAGCCCTGTGCACTTCACAGTGGTTTTCATAGAATTCTCCATCAGAACCACACACAGGCTTGTAGTGTGGCTTGCAGTGCTCCATGCACAGACACTCAGCTTGACCAGTCTTCCCATTAACAACACAGTGTCTACCCAGACCACAGTACTTGTTTTCACAGGATCCAAAGTGGCCATCATGACCAAGATATCCTAAAAAAAAAAAAAAAAATCTTGATTGATTGCATTTTTATTGTTTGCATGTAAGAGACAAACCAGATTGAATTGTGTAAAAAAAGTGAGACTGTCTTTCGTTACATCCTTCACTAATGTTTAACACAGGTCAGCCAGAAACAAAACAAATTTAGTCTCTTCACCATGACTTTTATACTTTTAGTCATTGTCATAGACGAACTGCAATTAAGAGCAAGATCTAGTAACGAGTTTAATTCTTGATTAAAATTTTCATAGAAAATCATGTCTCTTTAAATATATATTGAAATTTTTTCACCCAAGATTGTTATACTATTGCATGTAATAGAACAATGCGTTCTCTAGAATTTGGATGGTACTCAGAAAGATCATTGAGCCCAACTCTATGCTCCTCACAGGACAACCTAAAACTAAACCATATGACTAAAAGCATCATCCAGAATCTCCACAAATTTTGAAAGGCAAATGAGATACACATTCACACACTGAGAATGATACATGAGAATAACTTGAGCTGGGTCAAGGCTCTTGAACAACATCAAGTATTAAAAAACCCACAAAACTGTGGTGTCAATATAAAGACCTTTCCGGAAACAGCATACATGAGCAGGACACTCAAGAGAATAGTGGCTAGGAGTCAAATGAGGCTTTACTGGTATTTCAAAGAGGACAAATATGATTTGGATAGCAAACAGAGCTTTAAGAGTGCTGCAGTAGAGATAAAATAGTTTCTACTGGTCATAACTTGCAGTTTCTTCTGCTCCTAAAACATGGAAACGGATTGTCTGCATTAGGCTACTATAGCCACCTGTCTGCTCTCTATCCCATCTGTGCTGCTGTCATGATGTAAGATGAATACTGTTTGTCAGGAGCAGATCTCTTGTGGAAAGGAAAAGTTCAGTGCACAGTTGTATTTCCTTATTGTATCCTCAGTTTTCATTTTAACTGCCATAGAACTATGGCTTCTTGATGAGGGAAAGTGTATGACATGAAAACAAAATTATCAATTGCAATTACTAAAACTTCAATTACATAGGTGTTCTGATAACATAATTGTGCCTAAAATAAGCATAAAAATACTAAAATGTCTCCAAATCGGGCAACAGACACTGCCCTTCACAGTTACTTCATTTTATTCTCCTGCTCCACATTCCTAATCTCCAGAACACATACCTAGAATTTTAATTCTATGAAGTACTTTCCATATCCTCACACTCTAGCTGAATAACACTTGGCTAACCCACATAAAAATAATGTGAACAAACAAATTTCAAGTCATAATTTGGTAGTAATTTGGTCATATTAGATTAATTTCCTGTACTGAAGTGCTAACACATCAATACCATGGTTTGACACACATTTCTTGTTAACAGGGAAAATTTATGTTCTTCGCTTTAGTGGCAGAAATAAAATCTTACCACTTTTTCTTGTTAAGCTTTCATTAGACAACCATGCTTTGATTTCTTTCTTTCTCATACAACACAAATTTTCTAGACAAATGTACTATAGAAAGCACACAACCATAAAATTTTGACTAATGACATCCTTTCATTGTATTACTTGATGATGGTGGGTTTAAGCACTTATGAACCAAAGTGACTTGAAACAGGCAAACTCAATTCAACATTAAAAATTTCCAAAAATACTTCTCCTTATGCCAATGTATCACCACTATATACAAGTAACAGACATTGACTGACAGAAATTAATGTAAACCCAATTTCCTTCTGTTAGCGTCAGCCTCAAGTAAGGTCTTGCAGTGTCCAAGAGTACTTTACCACACAGGTTATATACACATATTACTGACTTTAAGAACAATTTTGAAGTGATGGAACTGTTAGTTTGAGACCCAAGTCTATAGATGATTATTGTTTCTGCTTTCTGAATAAAAAATAGAGATCTCAGTCTGACAACTTCTCTGAATTATTGACAAATGTATGGTGACTCAACAATGCACTGTGTTGCATGTTACTATGAAAACAGAACTGATTTAAGACTTCACTTGGGACTTCATTTTATTGCTGTAATTGAATCTGATGCCCGAATGCAAACAGCTTTCAGATAAGGAAGAATGATTTACATAATGTATATATATAAATTTCTAATATTGGTATAGGTCAACATAGACTAATTATGTACAGCAATAAAAAAGCAAGATTTTAGCCTTAATGAAAAACTATATTTGTTATTAAATCTTTTGTAAAAGTTTCAATTTCGCACCGTTAACTATTCAAAATCAATACCTATATTTGCATACATCACTGCATATGCTACTCCTTCAGCTGAAGTCTGTGGTAAAATTCCCATTGACCTCAATAAAAGAAGGATGATTTCCAGACACAGTCTGAAGAATTTATAGCCTTAAGTTTAGCATGTTAAACAAGTACAGTTCTGTGCAGAAAAGGAGAAGCTATGTAGTGT